>CAVLJG010000004.1:10984557-11584557 GCA_963669975.1 Acanthoscelides obtectus
TTGAACAACGCTTTTTTAGGTTTTTAAGGTCCCAGAAGTCGACGTCAAGCCGAAACCGGGTGATAGGCAAAGTCATAACAGCTATCAGAAAAATATTTAAAAAAAATTTATGTATGTGTTTTGAAAATTATAGGTCTTTGAAAAGAATATAGAAATTTCACACCCTACGGCAGTCTGTCAACTCCTGTTACTACAAATATTAACTTTTTTTGGATTTTATTTTTACAATGTAATGATGAATAATGCATCTTCAAACTGGTGTCTCAACCTTACTGCCAACTTTTCTCGTTCAGGAAAAATTGCCACTTATTTCCCAAACAAGTATTCCAAAGTAAAACTTTGCTCAACTTTAACTCGCTGTACTGGAAAAAAATGTACTACGAGAGTTTGGCAAGTAATCTTAAAACTTGGCGCATTTAGTAACGATTCCAAAATGGTATAACACTTAGAAGATTACTCGTTAGCTTATGCACAATTTTCATTTGAAAAAAAAACTGATGAAAATTTTTCAAAATTTCCTAATTAAACAGCGATTATGAAAACGCACAAGGACCCTTAAGGATAACTGTTTGCACAACAGATTTATCTTTACAGCAAATGCTCAAACCGTTTTCCTTCAGCCGCAATACACGCTCGACATCTTAAAAAAGAGAGATAGTCTTTGCCGTAGCTCAGCTACATTTTGAATCGGCTTGAAATACACTTCTTCTTTTACAGTTCCCCAGTAAAAAAATCTAAAGGAATCAAATCAGGTGATCGGGCTGGCCACGGTATTGTACCAGACCGCCTTATCCATCTGCCTGGAAAGTTTTGATCGAGATACTCTCTCACCGAGAGTGCATAGTGCGCTGGGCAGCCATCATGCTGAAACCACATGACCCTGTAAATACTCAGTGGCACGTCGACCAATAAATTTTGTACATGATTTTTCAAAAGATCCAAATAAACTTCAGCAGTCAAAGTCTCTGGGAACTCAAACTCAAACTCAAACGGACCGATTATTTTACCATTTAAAATTCCTGTCCAATGGTTTATCTTGGAGCGATATTGAGATTTATCTTCTCTCATCAAATGTGGGTTTGCTACGTGCCACTCGTGTAAGTTATGCAGGTTCATGTACCCATCTTTCTTAAATGTGGTCTCATCCGACCATAAAATTTTTTCAAATAACTGTGGATCTTTCCTGTGTCTTTCTAACATTGTGCGACAAAAAGCAACTCGGGGCTCATAATCTCGGGGCAGGAGAGGTTCAACACGCTGCATGTGGTATGGATGAAGCACATCACTTACTTGCTATTGCACACTTTGATACCGATCAGTACTCCTTCGTTTACTGCACATCTTTACATGTTCGTGCTTGTTGATTTCGTACTGTTACTAATTTTCGATTCGTGAACTGGACTGTTGATCGCTGGTGATTTGGATTTGGACTGTTTAATTGCTCTTCAAAACAACATTTGCTTTCCTTAGACTATCTTTGACAGTGTGATTGTGCAGTGCCGCTATGTCCGTGTACACCGTACAAGAATATGCTAACATGCACCTCATTTATGGGGAATGCAGATGCAACGCTAGTGCTGCAGCGAGACTTTACTGAAGTACTTCAGTGCGTGCAATAGAACTAAAAACAGGTGTGCCCAAAAGTACAGCCCATAGAATCTTGCAAAAAAAGGTGCTCCATCCATACCACGTACAGCGTGTTCAAGCTCTTCTGCCCCGGGATTATGAGCCCCGAGTTGCTTTTTGTCGCACAATGCTGGAAAGACACAGGGAAGATCCACGGTTCTTTGAAAAAATTTTATGGTCAGATGAGACCACATTTAAGAAAGATGGGTACATGAACCTGCATAACTTACACGAGTGGCACGTAGCAAACCCACATTTGATGAGAGAAGATAAATCTCAATATCGCTTCAAGATAAACCATTGGACAGGAATTTTAAATGGTAAAATAATCGGTCCGTTTGAGTTCCCAGAGACTTTGACTGCTGAAGTTTATTTGGATTCTTTGAAAAATCATGTACAAAATTTATTGGTGGACGTGCCACTGAGTATTTACAGGGACATGTGGTTTCAGCATGATGGCTGCCCAGAGCACTATGCACTCTCAGTGAGAGAGTATCTCGATCAAAACTTTCCAGGCAGATGGATAAGGCGGTCTGGTACAATACCGTGGCCAGCCAGTGTACTTCAAGCCGATTCAAAATGTAGCTGAGCTACGGCAAAGACTATTGGAAGCAGCTGAGTTTGTTAATAACCGTGGATTTGCTCGTTTAATAACCCGATCTTTTTTAAGAAGATGTCGAGTGTGTATTGCGGCTAAAGGAAAACAGTTTAAGCATTTGCTGTAAAGGTAAATCATCATCAGCAGCATGTTGACGCCCACTGTTGTGCAAACAGTTATCCTTAAAAATTTTCATCAGTTTTTCTTCAAATAAAAATTGTGCATAAGTTAACGAGTAATCTTCTAAGTGTTATACCATTTTGGAATCCTTATTAAATGCGCCAACTTATAAGGTTATTTGCCAAACTCTCGTTAGTACATTTTTTTCCAGTACAGCCAGTTAAACTTGAGCAAAGTTTTACTTTGGAATACTTGGTAGGGAAATAAGAGGCAATTTTTCCTGAACGAGAAAAGTTGGCAGTAAGGTTGAGATACCAGTTTGAAGATGCATTATTCATCATTACATTGTACAAATAAAATCCAAAAAAAGTTAATATTTGTAGTAACAGGAGTTGACAGACTGCCGTAGGGTGTGAAATTTCTATGTTCTTTTCAAAGGCCTATAATTTTCAAAACACATACATACACTTTTTTTAAATATTCTTCTGATAGCTGTTATGACTTTGCCTATCACCCGGTTTCGGCTTGACGTCGACTTCTGGGACACCCTGTATATTCTTAGGCGATTACATTAGAACATTTGCATAGAAACTTACCTCATCATCTTTAGTGCTTTATACGAATACGAAACTAATCTCACTTGCTCTTGGTTGCTCTATATGGACAGTTTTTTTTATAGAAAGGTGCTTCTAACATAGGCAACAATATTACTTCCCATTCAATTGGCAAGAAAGTAATCTAGTGGAATAATAATAATAATAATAATAAATATAATAATAATAACAGTAATGATAATAATAATAATGTTTATTCACGTAATATAACTAAAAGGAACATAGGTGTACGTAAATAAACCGAATTTATCCACAGAAGAATAAATTCTCGTTTGTGGGTATTAACTTACATTTTAACACAATATACACATTCATATACAGGGTGGTCCATCCATGTGTGGACGGAATATTACTCATAAACAAATACATTCTGGGAAAATCTATTCATTAGATGTTATACATAACATTTGAGGGCACATTTCTAAAATATTGGCCATTATACAGGGTGTACGTATATATAGATATATTTTCATAAATAGGTATTTTTGATTCTAGACGATGAATAATAGGTGGATGCGGATACTTTTACAAATATCGATGTTTCAGGGCCCAGAAATGCAGAATGTGCTGTTTGTTTACATTTGGTGTGGATTTCTAGATCATAAATTGCAAAAATTGTTTTTGATGTAACAAAAGATGATGAACCAGTTGGAATACGTTTTATATCATTTTTTTTTGCAAAATAACTAAAGTCGGTACATTTCTAGAGGTAAGTATTATGTGCAACACCCTGTACGTGATATAAGGACAAAAATAGATTGCCTTGCATGGACAGTCAAAAACAGCGAAAACATTCTACCAAATGTAATAGCTAGAAAATCGACCTATTATTTGCCGCATTCCCATTGGTCCCACTTGAATAACTGATTGTCTATTCCTAAATGACAAAAATTTGAAATTCTCTGAAAGCTATCCTAATATTACATCTATAATGTACCCTTATTTATAAAGCAATCGTTTTTTCACGACTTCATTTTCAACAGAAATCACTGATATTCAGAGAGCTTTGACAGATTCCGTCAAATTGCATTTCGATAAGGTCTTTTCCTATTGGTCCAACTGACCGTCATATATTAATAATGGTCAAATTGACCCTAAATATGGCATCTTTAACCAACCTGTTATACTGCTGGTATTCTGCTTTCACAAGGAATTAGTTAAGAAGCAACACGTGTAAAGGCTCTGAATGCAAAGTGCCTCGACGATAACCCGCATAGCAGGACCAGACTACCCGACCCTTCTGGGTCAAAACTTCCTGCAGCATGTGGCGCGACTTTTCGACCGCGTGTCTGTCGTCGCAGGGCTATTTTGAGCTATTTTCGGATACCAAGGCGGAGAGGCATCCCTCTTGAGCTCAGTCTGGTCACGATTGATGAGCGGGATATCGTCAGCTTCTACCTTTACAGGGTGGAACTGAAAATTTATTTCTCGAAATACTTGTGTTTCTTACCAAAATATACCTTTATAAACTAAACATGACGAAACTATTTACTTCTAAAACAATTTATTTTCTCAATAATATTTTAGATAGACTCTAGTCGTAAAAATACATATTTGAAATCACTTAGATCTATAACTAATAGAACATCTGAACAAATAAACAATGCGCGATTAAATGCGCGAAGTTAACAAAGCAACAATAGAAAGATTACCATTGGGTAACATCACCTTTATTTTTTATTACGACTGAAATTCTTTGGCGCATAGTGTTAACCAAGTTCTGGCAAAAATTTGTTGTAAAACAATCCCATATTTCTTGAAGCTTTTGTCTCAGTTCGGTGATTGTACGAGCTGGATGTTGTCCTAGAACCTTTTTCCTCTCGTGCCACAAAGTTTCAATAGCTGACAGATCTGGACTGCTAGAAACCCATTTCAAAAGTGGTACATTATTTTCTTCCATTCTATAGCCTTTTTTGAGGTATGGCACGCTGCACCATGTTGCTGAAACACAAAATCTTGACCGGATGTCAAACATTCTTCCATCACAGGTAAAAGCGATTCTTTTAAAATTGCCATATTTGTCTGTATCTACATTTCCATCAATAAAATGAAGTTTCATACTCCAGACCATAATGGATGCTCGAAATTTCACTTTTCTCTTCAGACAGTCAACATGGAATGCTTAATTTTTTTGCGAATAACTCTACTGCGACTGACACCAACACAAACTGCGAATCGGGCCTCATCACTCCATTGTATTGCACACCATTGTTGAGGTGTCCATTGTCTATGTTCATTAGCCCATCTAAGCCGATTTTTCTTTTGCAGTGGAGTTAATAGTGGCTTTTCTTTGGCCTATAAACAAGTTGTGCAACTTTAGGGTTTTTACTTCACTTTTTTTTATAAAAAAACTTACCTTGCAAGTGCTAAATCCCAGTTTGTGGGCCTCTCTATGAGTTGTGGACCTCGAAATTCTCCTTCCAACAGCGGCACTCCACAGAGCACTTAATTTTAAATAATTGGCACGCCTGTTTTTCACGATTATTCTTCTTAATGCTCTTCGGTCGGCATTTGCGATATTACTTTTTTTCACATATCGTGGCTTAATATTAACTCAACCAGTCACGTTATATCTTCTAACAATATTTCTCACATTGTACCGCGATAAGTCTAACAAAGTTGCAATTTCTGAGTTTGATTTCCCAGAATTAAAAAATTTAATCATCAGTAACCGAATTTTCTCACTAATAACCTTTCCTCTACCCATTTTGAAAACCTTAACTACCCAAAACTATTTTGAACGTATTCTGACAGCTGTGATTAATAAAAACAATTGTCATGGCTTTTATTTTTCACAGCCACCTATGCGTTATAGACTTATTTTGCGTTGAAATGAAAATAGGTTGATATGCTGTAATTGCAACATGTGTTATTTTTATGCTGCAAATTTGATTAGGGAGTGATAAAGTTGGTGTTTTCTACTATATATTATCAAAATATTCATTGTTAATATTTTAAACCTATAACACCCTGCAACATTTTTATTATTTGTGTTTCATAAGAAAAAACTAAGATTTCAATATTTGGGCCAACTGAAGTGGGACTTTTCATTTGATTGTTTATGAATTGAAATTGTTAACAATTAAAAATATAATGAGTACCAATCAATTTCAGTCTTATAGCTACATAGCGTGCAATACTTATTTTATGGATTCTTTTTGACCCATGACAACAATTTCGATTAAAAAAGCATGCTGCACATAATACGTATTCCATTATTGAAATTATTCGATTAATTTAGGACGCAGACTGTTCCACCCGAGAACGAATGGCACGTATTGTACGTGCCATCTCTTTTGCTCCGAATGCGTTCTCCCTCTCTCGTGTGCGCAATCCCAGCAAATCCTCGCACCTCTTCCTACACTTGACGAGCTGTAATGGATCTACTGAAAATGAACGATTTGTTGTAAAACGTCCCTCAAACTAGAGAAAAGTTGTGCGGATGAGCCCCTAAATCAAGAAATCCACCATAAATCACTTGGTTTACAAAAAACTTATTGTTTCATTCGCGCCCGAGCACTAAATTGGCGTCCATGACCTTACAATACACTAATGAAAAATGAGCATTTGCGGCATATACTCGAAACATGGACACAAATCTGATACAAAATTTAGATTCATGTGACAGCAATTAAATTTGCATTTTATTGAAAATAATAGTATCTCACTGTTTATGTACAAAACTGTGGTTGATAAATTCGTTGAGGACAATTAAAATCATTAGAATGCTTGTTATTTAACAGACATGGAGTAAATAATCAATTTAATTACTGTTAACATGAATATGTCTCGCACTCTACCGGAAGATATGCATGCTTGTCAGCGTTAAGGGCGGATCCAGGGGGGGATCATGCCTGCTGGGTAAATCTAGTTTGATCACTAATATCTATGACTTTCGGATTTCTTTGATAAATTTAATAACATACAGGCTTGATGAAAAATCACCATACCTGGCAACCCCGATCAATTTGTAAGCGCATCGATGATGACGTGGAAATAAAAGGGCTGCATAAGTCTGGTTGCCTATAGGGTCAGGATTGTAGTAGAGTAAGGGTGGATTTCACCAGGATTGTCAAATCAACAGCCCGTTATTCTCCACCTATAAGGTAACAGTCCGTCAAATACAGCGTAGGAGCTTCAAGTTCCAATCAACAAATTTTAGCAACCAATAGCTACGAAATGTTGAAATCAAAATACTGTCAAAGTATGAGGTGACAGCTTGTCATTGAAACATCACTAGCTTATTGAATATTAAGAAATTAGATATAATTTAGTCAAAATTTAAAAAAGTGTTCGATTTTTGAATAAAATTCATGTTTTTATTTAATATTCTCGACAGTTTGTATTATTTTCTTCAATTGATATGCGATTTTATGATCCAACATCACCTACCGTGTGTCTTTCCTATAAACCTATTGCAGATACAGATAGCCATTAAGCACGTACTTGATGACAGGCTCTACCAAAAACTTCATAGATATTGCTCTTTAAAAACATTCATTCATTTACTTGCCGTTCATCAGTACCACTATAGCACCATCGATTGATATTCCCACAAAACCATTCAGGATTTTTGATATCCATACATCCATAGTCAAATATTTTTTGGTTGTTCAGGAACTGAACTAACATCCACACTATATTTAAAGCGATAAAGAAATACTCAAATATATGTCGTAAAGCTACCGGCAAACTTAAAGCCTGCAAAAAAATAGAATTTGCATAAATTTCTTGTTGCACTCTAGGTTATATTTATATTAGACATGAATAACAGCTGATTACCTATTACATTTCAAAACTCCCCAAAGAGTGATATGTGTGTGATCCGTCAACCCTTGGTCCCAGTGAAGTAAGCTCCGCGAACTGTTGAAATATACTCTACTATGCTTTATAAGACTATACGTGGAGTTTTTCCCAAAATCGTTGCACATGCAAATAAAATTTAAAATTATTTCCATGACGCCGCAAAATAGCTCCGTCGGTACCTCGGCTTGTTCGATACGATCCTATACTTAGAAGTATCGATACTTTTGCTTCCCATATCCGATATTTTGGATTGATATTTTTATATACGACACTTGGGTGCATCGATACATTTCACGAGTATCGTCATCTTTCGATCCGGACTGTGCCAGAAAAAGTGACTAACTTCAGATTACTTTTCTTCTTTGTCTCCTTCCGCTGGATATCCATAATTTTATTCCTATATTTTAGAATATCGATACTTCCTAAAACGATAAGAATCGATGTATATCGATACTTTTTGTGCATCTAAACATCCTTAATCTTGACAGCTTGTCGTTCTTGTCAACTGCAGGGTGCGGTGTTGCCTTTACTATCCTACATTTTGCTAAAATCTTATGCCAAATAAAAGCTTCAAATGAAATATTGACGAATATGGACGGATATGCATAGAACTTAGAATACAAATTGATATTGCAAATTTCAGATTGTTTATGCATGGACTTGAACCGGATTTTTCGGTATTTTTACGAAAAGAGAATATTTACGATAACATCATTCTCCAAGCTTTTTCAAAATAATTTAAATGTTTCTATACCTGCCGAAAAACAGCTGAAACCAAAAATAAAGCTAAAAGTTAATTTTATGTAGTCATCATAGTCTTATGCCCCATATTATAATAATAATAACGTCTTTATTGGATAACCCGGAGGGACGTAAACAGCGAAGTTTAGCCAAGGCTACTCTTACACTTAACTGTTTATGTCGGTCACATCTGATGTTCAAAACATGGAAAAAATATATAAGAACAATGAAAAAAAGAACACATAGATACCTAAGTATAAAATACAAATAGACACAATCCATATCTGTAGCAGAAATGCTTATTTAATCAATAGCGAGCAACACGCTTTTAGTATGTTTACGAAAACTTTCCAAAGCCATCAATTTAATGCTGTTGTCCAACTGATTATAAAATAGTGCTGCATTATATGTAAATCCTCGTTGGAATAATGCAGAAGTGTGTGGGGTGGTTCTGATACTATAACGATTCCTAGCAGCCCTGTCATGCACTTCGTAATTAAATCTTAACTTAGCTCTTAGATATTCAGGCTTTGATGACAATATTATTCTATGAACTAAAACTAAGAATTAGGTTTAATCAAACTTCCTAACCTAAGCCAGTTCAATTCCCTATATTTATCACTTACGTGATCGTATTTACGCATCCCATAAATAAAGCGAACACAGTTATTTTGGATGATTTGAAGACGATTTTTGGTCAATTGACCCAAACATGGATAATAAACGACATCACAGTAACTGAGCATTGACATCACCAAAGATTCGCACAGTTTTTTTCTCAGCTTAAAGTTAAGCAAGTAGCGATTGGAATAAAGAGCCCTAGAACACAGGTAAGTTTTTTTCATCAAATTAGCTATTTGGCTGAGGAATCTTAATTTTGTGCCAATTTCCACTCCTAGTACCTTAGGTGTTTGAGCATGCTGTAATGTTATGCCATCAATAGTCAGATGGAAAGAATCTTCGACAGTTTTATCCTTCTGATCAGAACAAAACAATAACACTTGTGTCTTATCTGGATTAATAGCAAGATTATGTTCCATAGAAAACTGATGTACCTTATCTAAATCAAGCTGTAAAATGTCTGATGAATTTTGCGTATCTGAGGCGTCGAAATGAAATATTATTTGAGTATCGTCAGCAAATGTTTGTATCCCTGAATTGTCAACTGCTTTATGCAGGTCACACGTGTAAATCAAAAAGAGCACAGGTCCCAAAATTGAGCCTTGCGGAACTCCTGTCGGAATAGTCGTAATATTGGATTGATCGTTATTGATTGCGACACATTGCGTGCGACCGGACAAATAGCTAAGGAAAAAACTGAAATATATCATATAAATATATCAATCATACATATCCATACATACTCAGGTAGTCGGGCACATGAGAGGCGTATATTTGGGTTGCCTATGACTACGGACGCACATCCTCATCCTTACTCCGCTTGCCCTGAATTGATGTTTGTGCATAAAGAAGGTACAGACTGGTAGATTACCGTTATTACCTCATCACCGGACAAGCAATAAAGAAAACGAAACCTGTCTGTTTTCAAAATAAATATTTAATTAAAATGAGAGATGAGTTCATGAGTTCAGGGGTAAAACAGAAAAATATCCACAATCCTATAAGCAAGAATCGAAAAAGGAGTTTCAAGAATGGTTGCAAAGCACTTTGAAAGAGCGACCAGTATGCACATTGTAGAAGTTGTAATATAGAACTATGCCTTCAAAAAACATGTTGTGTGCGCGCCTAATACAATAACAGACGCTTTTTATGACTCAAAGGTCCTTGATCTACCACTGATATTGGGACGGCATCTTATACCGATTCCGTTTTTTTGCCGGTTCGGCAACACTGCAGATGTGCAGATCACTTTAAAAGCAATTGATATCCCAGACGTGTTATAATAATAGAAATGATAAAAAAATATAATAATGTTTGGAGATATATTTCCACAAGTAGGTATTTTTGATTCTGACTTATAATATCTAGACGATGAATAATAGGTGGGTGCTGATACTTTTACAAAAATCGATGTTTTAGGACCCAGAAATGCAGAATGTGCTGCTTGTTTACATCTGGTGTGTATTTCTAGATCATAAATTGGCAAAAATTGTTTTTGATGTAACAAAAGATGAAGAACCAGTTGGAATACGTTTTATATCCTTTTTTTGCAAAATAACAAAAATCGGTACATTTCTACAGGTACGTGTTATGTACAACACCCTGTACGTGATATACAGACAAAATTAGATCGCCATGCATGAACAGTCGTCAAAAACAGCGAAAACATCCTACTAAATATAATAGCTAGAAAATCGACCTATTCACTGGACAACAAATTTTAGTTTTTTAATTGTATCTTGTGGGAAAAGTGCACTTCTTTGTTAATTTTGGGGCGCTGAATCCAAAAATGACAATGAACTAAAAAAATTAGTTGCGGTTTAGAAAAAAACTTCTAACTCTACCAAGAGTCCAACAGCAGTCTGCAAGCATGGAAGGATTCCACTTTCCCTGGTACCTTTTTTCCATTGTTGAAATATCCTGATGAAAACGTTCGCCGTGCTCATCACTTACGGCTCCGCAATTGTCAGGAAAAAAGTCCAGTTGTGAGTGTAGGAAATGTATCTTAAGAGACATATTACAGCCCATCTATTGATACAATGACAGCATATTTTTGACAAGGGTTTTATAGTTGTCAGCTTTTCTATTTCCCAAGAAATTAGTGACCACCCGACGGAAATCATTCCAAGCAGTTTTTTCAATACCTG
Source organism: Acanthoscelides obtectus (assembly GCA_963669975.1). NCBI lineage: Eukaryota > Metazoa > Arthropoda > Insecta > Coleoptera > Chrysomelidae > Acanthoscelides > Acanthoscelides obtectus. The sequence continues at coordinate 10,995,831 of CAVLJG010000004.1, forward strand.
TTAAAGTGTTTTCAAACTGTGTATCTTTCAAAATATTTCGAATCTGTGGCCCAACAAAAATACCTTCTTTAACCTTTGCCTCACTTAGTCTTGGAAATTTCTGACGCAGGTATTGAAAAGCTGACCCATCTCTATCTAATGCCTTGACAAAGTTTTTCATTAGGCAGAACTTGATATGCAGTGGTGGTAATAAATTTTTTTTCGAATCTACTAATGGCATATGCTGTACATTTTTTTGACCTGGCTCTAGGAATTGACGAACAGGCCAGTTTTGTCTGGTGTAATGAAGTGCCTTTGCCCGACTGTCCCATTCACACAAAAAACAGCAAAACTTTGTGTAGCCTAGCTGCAGCCCAAGTAAAAGTGCAACAGCTTTCAAATCGCCACAAATATGCCATTGGTGCTCATCGTATTTTATGCATGTCAATAGGTACTTCATATTGTCATATGATTCTTTCATGTGAACTGCATACCCTGCAGGAAGAGATGGTAAAATATTTCTAATATGCAATAACACTGCCTTTAAACTCAATGTTGAACTGTCTATAAACAATTTCCATTCTTCTGGGTTATAGTTTATATTTAAAGCCGCCAGTAAGCCGTTAATGTTACTACAGAAAACCAAGTTATGCTCCATATTGAAAAATGGTTCTAAGTCTTTGTGGCGTTTACGAAAAACACATACCGAAACATCGTCTTCTAACAAGTTCCACTGCTGCAGTCTTGATCCAAGTAACTCTGCCTTACATTTTGGAAGTTCTAAATCTCTTACAAGATCATTTAATTCTGACTGTGTTATTTTGTGCGGTTGGTGGCATGACGTGCTCGGTATAAAATCAGGATCTCTTGACGTTGATGGCATATCTTCTTCCTGACGAATCATTCGATCGCCATGATCTGATTCGTTTTCTGATTCGCAAGTGTAGGATTCTGGGGGTTTTGGAATAGGATTTTCGTCACTGTGAGGCACAGGTCTCATCGCAGATGGTATGTTTGGGTAGTTAATAACCGATTTTTTTTTCTTGGACATACCTGTGGCTTGTCCAACACAAGGTACCATGCAAAAGTAACAATCATTAATATGATTTGTAGGCTCTCTCCAAACCATTGGGCAAAGCGCATAGACCGTTTTTTGCCATTTAACCAGCTCCTCAGACTTGAAGCACATGTATTACAGCAGATGTGGGGTGCCCACTGTTTGTCTTGATCACCTAGTTTACAATCGAAATAAAGCTGACATGCCTTTGTTATTAGTGGAGCAATAGACCGTCTCTGAGACGCAAAAGTCACATCACCACACACGTAACAAAACTGATCTGGATTGTTTACACACTTTCGAGACATCTTGCATGAACGCTGTCAGCCAACTGAGGAAAAAATGGCTAATATAAAATAATAATAATAATGTAGAGCTTATGACAGCGTTTCGTGGGAAGTGCAGAGTCAACCTGCTTGACGCAATTTTTTTAGAACGCTTTCGGAAATCTTCACAACTCTCAACAAAGTTTCCCGATTAAGGAACTGCATTTCTTCGTGAAGACTCAAAGAAACATTCGTGGGACCAGAAGCTTGGCACGCAATACATTTTAACTCCAACAAAACGCCGTATATTTTTTATAGCCGATACAAATCAGACTTTTATAGGCTGACACGGGCGGTTTTTTCCCCGATTTAAATGTATGGTTAGCGTGCTAGCTGGGCCGTCATAGTTTGGTCGATATTTCGGTCGGACTCTGGCCGCGGCCTTTGGCCATCCCGTACCAGGACACGATCGACGCCCCCTCACCGCCCCATAGCGGAGCGGTGCCACTGAGAGACCGCTCTTGTCCCTCACGGGGCTCTCGTGACCCCTGGCCACTTCGCGTGACGACCAGAGAAATCCAAGTTATACTTCCAGATGGAGATCATCGCTAATTTATTTATTTGGGCTCATTCACAGAGACGTGTTACATGTACGAGTATATGGCAGGTCGATATGACCAAACAATGTAAACAATAAACGGACAGTAAACAATATACGAGCCCCTTCCCACTTCAAGATTTGTACCAAAATATGCCTTTATAAACTAAACATGACGAAACTATTTACTTGTAAAACAATTTATTTTCTCAAAAACATTTTAGATAGACTCTAGTCATAAAAAATACATATTTGAAATCACTTAGACCTATAACTAATAGAACATCTGAACAAATAAACAATGTGCGAATAAATGCGCGAAGTTAACAAAGCAACAATTGAAAGATTACCATTGGGTAACATCACCTTTATTTTGATTACGGCTGAAATTCTTTGGGGCATAGTGTTAACCAAGTTTTGGCAAAACTTTGGTGTAAAACAATCCCATATTTCTTGAAGCTTTTGTCTCAGTTCGGTGACTGTACGAGCAGGATGTTGTCCTAGAACCTTTTTCATCTCGTGCCACAAAGTTTCAACAGGTGACAGATCTGGACTCCTAGAAACCCATTTCAAAAGTGGTACATTATTTTCTTCCATCCATTTAATAGCCTCTTTTTAGGTATGGAATGCTGCACCATCTTGCTGAAACACAAAATCTTGGCCGGATGTCAAACATTCTTCCATCACTGGTAAAAGCGATTCTTCTAAAATTGCCAAATATTTGTTTGTATCCACATTTCCATCAATAAAATGAAGTTTTCTTATTCCTTTTGGTGACATACTGCCCCAGACCATAATGGATGCTGAAAATTTCACTTTTCTCTTCAGACAGTCAACATGGAATGCTTCATTTTTTGCGAATAACTCTACTGCGTCTGTCACCAACACAAACTTCGAATCGGGCTTCATCACTCCATTGTATTGCACACCATTGTTGAGGTGTCCATTGTCTATGTTCTTTAGCCCATACAAGCCGATTTTTCTTTTGCAGTGGAGTTAATAGAGGCTTTTCTTTGGCATATAAATAAGTTGTGCAACTTTAGGGTTTTTACTTCACTTTTTTTTATAAGAAAACTTACCTTGCAAGTGCTAAATCCCAGTTTGTGGGCCTCTCTATGAGTTGTGGACCTCTAAATTCTCCTTCCAACAGCGTCACTCCACAGAGCACTTAATTGTAAATAATTGGCACGCCTGTTTTTCACGATTATTCTTAATGCTCTTCGGTCGGCTTTTGTGATATTACTTTTTTTCACATATCGTGGCTTAATATTAACTGAACCAGTTACGTTATATCTTCTCTCAATATTTCTCACACTGTACCGCGATAAGCCTAACAAAGTTGCAATTTCTGAGTTTGATTTCCCGGAATTAAAATATTTAATTATCAGTAACCGAATTTTCTCACTAATAATATTTCCTCTACCCATTTTGAAAACCTTAACTACCCAAAACTATTTTAAACGTATTCTGATAGCTGTGAGTAATAAAAACAATTGTCATGGCTTTTATTTTTCACAGCCGCCTATGCGTGATCGACTTATTTTGCATTAAAATGAAAATAGGTTGATATAGTCCGTACCATGAATGTTGGCGTACACGTCATCATTTGTACATTTCCGAGCAAATAGTTTTGAAGTAGGCACTTTCTACCATAGGCGAATATCCATAGGCGTGCCCCCGGGAAGAGATTTTTAGTAGTTAAAATGTTCTGTGTCAGGCGGCAAAAAGTATTTTCTGTATTATATTTCGAAAATATTTGCTGCACAAAACGGCAAGTCTTGATTTATTGTTATTTGAATGCGCGATTTAAGGAACATATTTCAATTTTGCAGGAAATGAAGAAAAACAGAATATTTTCTGAAAAAGCATAACATTGAGAAAAATATTGAAATTTCAGTTTTAAGTTCTAAAATTAAACATACTCGAACATATAAGGTAATTAATAGATTTTTTTATTTTTACTGGTAGATAGCGTATATGAACACAAAGTTACGATGAATTACCAGGCTCTATCACACAATAATTCCTTCAAGCTTTCATGGGTAGATTTGACCGAAATAAATATCGCTGTCTTAAAAATCTTCATCTGAACTGCTGTCGTCTCCATTGATTGTAATAATCACTTCTGGCACATTATCCAGGATTCGTTGTCTGTTATACCATGCATCTATAACTCCCTCCGTGTGTGTGACAACAGAGGCCCATCTGTCAGGAGTACAGTTTTCCAATGCCTTCTGCCACATGCCTAGCACTTTGTCAGCGCCATAACCTTCCTCGCCTATATGGGTATCATAATATTGTTTTGCCTGTGCCCATATCAGTTCGATGGCATTGAACTGGCAGTGGTATGGCGGTAGTCGCAGTACCTCATGCCCATGTTCTCGTAGGTATTCATCAACAACAAATCTTGCAGGCCGAGCATGTTGCTTGGCCAATTTTAAGAGTTCACTTTTAAATTGGTTCCTCTCAAAATTAATGTTGTTTCCCTCCAACCACTGTATGACCTGGGCTTTTGTCCAAGATGATATTGGCTGCTTCTCCACTAATACACTGTGGTAGGAAGCATTATCCATAACAATGAGGCATGGCTCCTCCAAATTTGGAACTAGTTTCTCTTTGACCCACTTCAAAAATGTATCGCCATTCATGTCTCCATGATAATCTCCCAGTTTTGAGGCAGTGCCATAGATGAGTGAAGCATTCTCCACGAACCCCCCACTGTGACCAGCATGTAATACAATATAGCGTTTGCCTTCAAATCCCCCAGGTTTTCGGGTCCCTTTTACGGATCCGTCCTGCCAGGATCTCTTCCTGTTCCCTTTTGCAAAAATCCATGTCTCATCTAAGAAAACAACTGTGCGTTTAAAGGGGGAGTTTCCATTTTCATTATATTTGCGCAGAAATTCTGCTCTCAAAGCAACGACACTGCTTTTCTCCATAAGCGCCTTCCGGTTGTCTTCCTGTTTATATTGGAAGCCAATAAGCGGCAATAAGCGGCACAATGACATCTTGCTTATGTCCACTATTTGTTTGACGTCCAATTCTTCCTTTAATGTTTTGATAGTAACATGCCTCTCTGTAAGTATTAATACATAAATAAATCGTATTAATGGAGACAAAAATACGTACTTTCTGAGTACATGTTGTAAATTGCATTTTTCACTTTCATCTTCACAGCGTCTGGTAAGTCTGCTGTTTTTGTTTTTTCCCGGGGCTTATATTTTTTTTGTTTTGGAGGCAGCTTGATCTTCCTGGTCTACGGGCTTTCGGTTTTCTTTTGATTCTCTGAAAATACGTGACACCGCCCGCATACTAATGCCCATTGCGTGGGAAACACGCTGAAAATTTAATTTATTTATTTTATGATTTATTAGACTTCGTATAATGTCACATGTATTAGTGATAGGTATGTGAATAAACTTTTAGGTTCTGTCGATGTTGAAAAAACCCTACAACTTTTTTTTCAACGTTCGAGAGTTCGAGACGTTCGAGAGTTAAGCTTCGAGAAACCAGAGTTATTCATTGTCTGTCTTGATAGTTTTCTCTCCATTTGAAAATGTAATATAAGATATAAAAATTAAAGTATAATATAATTTTTTAATACATGTGTAACATAACAAGAAAAACATGACGCAAGGAGAAAAAACAACGTGAAACTTTTTTCAATAATACATATAACCATACATATAAATATTACCTCCTGAATTGCGTCCACAGGTAATAAAGGCCCATTATTACGTTTTTCGCGATCAAAATACTTTAGTAGCTTCACCACCATGTCCCTGGCTACTCCATCAAGTCTTTTGCCGGGCATTTTTTATTCACTTTATTTACACTAATTGTAAAGAACAACAAACCGGAAAACGGTGCAAAAATCAACCGCGCAGGTCTGAACCTTTGCTATACAAACCGTACGCTCATGATCGTCGCTGTCACCGTGACTTACGATATAGTGCGACCTACCTAATAATACCGTCTTTGTCTAACACATTGCTGCGTAAGCGGCAACGCTCCCAACTTCTGTCGTAGCACCAGAAAACATATGTTATTGTTATCCAGTACGGTCGTGCTCACTCGTTAAAAGGAGATGGCAGAAAATCTGCCAGTCGTGGATAAATGCATCAAGTGATGACGTGTATGCCAACATTCATGGTACGGACTATATGCTGTAATTGCAACATGTGTTATTTTTATGCTGCAAATTTGATTACGGAGTGATAAAGTTGGTGTTTTCTACTATATATTATCAAATTATTCATTGTTAATATTTTAAACCTATAACACCTTGCTACATTTTTATTATTTGTGTTTGATAAGAAAAACACTAAGATTTCAATAGTTGGGCCAACTGAAGTGGGAAGGCTCGTACATAATTAAAAAACGTATCTCATTTTTTCTAATTTTTCAGGAGAGCGTTTTAAATATTTTCACAAGATTAGAGTTGTTGCTGACAAAAAGGTATTATTGCTACATAATTGAATTTGTGGGGGTATATCTGCTCATGATTACAAGCTTTTCAAGAATGAGCAACGGTTAACCTATTTTTCATTTTATGTGTCCAAAGCTTCCAAAAAGTAGATACGTCATTTTGTGAAATTGGAGTGCCGTAATTCATAGAATAAAGACATGGTTACGTCCGAGTTATACTTAAGTCAGGAGAAATCAAAACGCATGAAATTTAAAAAAAAAATGTTTTAACACAAGACAAAATGGTTACAAAATGGGGAACCGGGAAATAAGTATCCGCAGTATCTAAAACTATGTAACGCCCCAAGTTAAATATGACAGCACAAGCAAAAGACTCACTAAAATAATAATGATATATCTGTTAGAGATGCACAAAATAATAGTTAGTATTTCATTTACTCATGAGGAAGATTTAAATCACAGTGAGTTCAAATCCATATATTTTATCGTAGTATGTTTTCTTGGCTCTACACTCAGAACTTTGAAGGGAATATCTTTCAACTTCAGCTTTTGCCTTTTTAGTCTGAAAAAGCTGTATTCGTGCTGAAGGTGAAGCTAAAAAGATAGATAAGACACAGTGCGTATAGTGATAAAATAAAAACTCTAATTTTGGCGTAACTCGGATAAGTCATACGATGTATACAGGGTGACTTGTAATGTCACGTATTCCTGTTAAGGGGTGATAGATTAGGTCAAAAGCAACTGATTTTGTCCTATCATGTCTTATCCAAAAGTTAACCATTTTTGAGTTATTTAAATTTTAAGTTTTTTATTTTTTATTCCGATTTCAGACGGTTAAAATTGAAATACAAAAAAACTGCATGCTCGATTTTGAGGTTTTTGTTATCGTCGCATAGCAGACATTCCAATAGTTCATAATAAGTAATAAAATGTTGAAAAGCTACAAACGTTTTAAAATTACGCTTTTTAAATGTATCATTTTATTTTTTGTACTAATTTATTCGATAAAAAATGCAATTTTCTGTAAAAAACCTCCTAGTAATAAAATGTGCAAATTATGTAAATAATATATCTACCTAATAAGCTTTCATTTGAGGTATTAAGCGTTCAATTATCTAGTACATGCAGAGAAACAACAACGACACCCACAGAGGCTGGATTTTTAAGGAATTTGTATTACCTGTTTGAACAAGTCCTCAAAGGACTCGCATGATATGATTGTTTTATGGCATCGGCTCGACGAGGAAGCGAGCGAGAAGAGCTGACTTAGTGGAGGAGAGAGAGAGAGAGAGCTGTTAGTATTCATCATTGTAGTTACGCCATCACCGCACGCCGAGTGAGATTTAGGTTTAGTTGGTATCAACTACTGCGTACGCGCACACGTTTTACGCCCGATTATTATTTTCGAGTTTCCCAGTTCATTTCGAGTGGTTTCTTTATCATCATGGCAGACGCAGAAGAACCGCCAGGACCTCGCCATAGCGAGCACGGGCAAACTTTTACAAATGAAGAATACGCAAACATGTTCTGTTATGGACTTTGTAACGGCGATTCTGCAGCTGCCCGCCGTGAATATCGGCAACGTTTCCCGAATCGCCAAACACCTCATGTTACTGTGTTTGACTCTGTGTATCGGCGCATCCCCCAAACCGGACGTGTTCAAAGGCAACATAGTGATGCTGGTCGACCCCGAATCGATCCTCCTGAAGATGAAGAGGAAATCCTTCGTGTGTTTCAGGAAGACCCTACTACGTCTACGCGCATTATGGCTGCTCAGTTGGGTATATCACAATACAAAGTATGGTTTACGGTGCATACTGCAAGATTATACCCTTATCACTACACGCCTGTGCATGTGATTGAAGAGGGCGATCCTGCAAGACGATTAGATTTCTGCAGGTACATGTTACATGCAGATACAGAAGATCCAGACTATTTTAAGAAAATTCTGTGGACCGATGAATCGAAGTTTGATAAGGACGGGATCACTAACTACCATAATGCTCAATACTGGGCTGATAAAGAAGCTTTAAACCCCCGAAAAATAAGACCGACGGGGTCTCAGAGCCGGTTGTCAGTCAATGTGTGGGCATCATTGATGGATATTTAATTGGACCTCATTTTCTGCCCGCCAATTTAAATGGAGAAGTGTATGAAGAGTTCTTGAAAAATCACTTGTTTCCATTAATGGAAGACGTCCCATTGGCGACGAGACAAAATATGCGGTTCCAGCACGACGGCTGTCCCGCACACAGTAGATTAGTACGAGCGTATTTAGACTCTAAATTTCCAAATCAATGGATTGGCAGAGGCGGGCCCTTTGCCTGGCCAGCAAGAAGCCCAGATCGCACACCGATGGATTACTATGTGTGGGGACATATGAAAAGCCTGGTTACGATGTTTCGCCCATACCAACGCGCGATGAATTAAGTACAAGGATAATCAGTGCAGCTGACCAAATAAAAAGCCGCTTAACAACTAGAGTTACCAAAAGTGAATTACGTAAGAGAATGCGGGCGTGTATTCGTAACAGGGGATTACAATTTGAGCAGAATCTGTAAAATACTAAAGGAAATGTAATTAAAGAAAACTGTAATTAAAATAAAAGCCTTTTATTTATCCTACGTAATAATCGTTCGTACAACTTTACTCATCTTTTTTTAATTTTATGTCTTTGTACTTGAGTTAGTTGTAACTTTTATACCTCAAATGAAAGCTTGTTAGATAGAGATATTATTTACATAATTTGCACATTTCATTACCAGGAGATTTTTTACAGAAAATTGCATTTTTTATCGAATAAATTAGTAAAAAAATAAGAAAACCATACATTTCAAAAGCGTAAGTTTTCGACATTTAATTACTTATTATGAACTATTGGAATGTCCGCTATGCGACGATAACAAAAAACTCAAAATCAAACATGTAGTTTTTTTTGTATTTCAAATTTTGCCGTCTGAAATCGGAATATAAAATAAAAAAAATAAAATTCAAATAACTCAAAAACGGTTAACTTCTGGATAAGACATTATAGGACAAAATCGGTTGCTTTTGACCTAATCTATCACCGCTTAACAGGAATACGTGACATTACAAGTCTTTTATAACTTCACAAATTGCCGTAACTTAAGAGTTAAGCTCGCTCGTGAAATTTAATTTTCTATTAAAATGAGATAAGTCTAATATTATTTTGCTATAACTCTGAGAGTATTAGAAAATGACTTATGCCACTTCGTGAAGAGCAACCTTCTTTAAGTAATAAAATCGACTTAACTCAATTTTCGTATTTTCTGAGATACGCCACTTTGTGTTATTGGTGACGCTATGGCCTCCCAGAAAAGCTTTGCAGATGGGCGGCTGACTTTATCTCTGGCCGCAAGATCAACGTCAACGCGGGTGATCCCCAGGGATCGGTCTTGGCTCCTACGCTGTTCCTCTTACATGTCACCGACCTCCTTACCTGCACAATCAACCCAATCCACAGCTTCGCGGATGACAGCACTCTACATGCAGGAATACAGAGTGACAAGCCGATCTCTGTCGATGAGCTGAAAAAAAGAATAGTAGCGACGACTTCCTATCTGACGACAGTTCTGGACTTTATCACTGCTTGGGAACGCAACAATCTTGTTTAATGGCAATTTGTAAAGAAATGACATCTAGTTCTAATGTGCTAATTTTTGAAAAAAGACAGTTGAATGAGTTCGAACAGAGAACAATTGTATGAACAAGTTAGGGTACGCTTTTAAAAAGGTCGCACTTTGACATCTAGTTCTAATGTGGGAATTTTTGAAAAAAGACAGTTGAATGAGTTCGAACAGAGAACAATTGTATGAACAAGTTGGGGTACGCTTTTAAAAAAGTCGCACTTTTGGGAATGTAGGTACAATGCAGGTTAATATTGAGTTACGACAGCTTCCAAGTTTTTTGAATAGAAGACATATCTCAAGATGCGTTTCTGGCTAACAAATAAGCTATCGCTAATTTTGATTACCCTCAATATATTATTTTGTAGGATATGCGGGAATATACAAGACTATAATAAACAATCAAGAGCTCTTTAGAATTCAGAAACTACTTGAGCTGCAGTATGGCGTAGAACGTTTTGTTCAGCTGACTACACCCATGCTGTAAAAGGTCAGCAAATGTAAGGTTAGAGTCAAAGAATGTTCCAATCAGTTTAACTGGTGACATTGATCTAATGTGAGCAAAATGTGCTTTTGTGTTGTGTAATTGATAATAACAGTGTTATCCGTATTAAGCATAAGTCTGTTTTGTTGTCGTCAGGGAATAAAATTCATCAATGCGGATGCAAGAGACTTCACTTTTATTTCGGCAGATTGGAGTTTAGATCATCATTGCACCAAAGCTTAAAGATTCTTATCTTGGATCATTCTGGATTTTCTATTTAGCGACCAATACCCATCTAAGCAGATATCTACCTATCACAAGTTATTAGACGCTCTGCAGGATCTGAAGCGTTGAGTCTAATTGCACGGCATCCACAAATTGGCGATGCCCAAGTTGTTCTGAAATGGAACATGTTGGAAGTGTCTTTCCAACGGAGAAACATGCAGATTCTCGTCTTCGCCCTCGCTGCTCGGGGTCATACAGTAGACAAGATACTATCTTGATACCTACATCAGACCTTCTGCTACAAAAGAGCAACTAGGCGTGACTGGACTGGAGATGTTTGAGAAGGAATAGTTTTTAGAGATCAGATAATCCTTGGTCGCTGTCATTAATTCTAAACCTATCGGTTTTATCAGTTCCAAATAGTAATGACTGACGAGGAATTCGCCACTGAGCTGTCAAAGCACAATGGATTATTATCTTCAAAATAAACGTCAGCACCGTTTGACAGGTCACGAGAATTTCGCCGTCAAGACAACGTCCGAAAGATAACAATTGACTGCTTGCTTATTTTCAGAACTTGACAGCAAATCTTGATAGAAAGGTAATCAAACATTAAACAAAAACATTTCTAGAGATGAAATATGCGTTTACGGTATTATAATAACGTAAACAATCGGAAACATGCATATTCCCTATTGCGACAGGGATCTAATTTTTATTATTGATTTCCCTTAAATCTAGACGCTTATTTCTAATTTCTCTGGCCGCGGTCATCAGCAATGGTTCTAGACACGTTCCTGGTACGGTCGACACCGTTTTCTGATAAATTGTTAAAAGGATAAGTCAGTCTTTTATATACAAAAAGCCTTCCTACCCTTAGAAATAGAAACTAGAACACATTTTTCTTCTACATGACCCGTGATTTTATTTTTACACGCTATCACCCGATCATCCCCTATCTTGGAACGAAAACAGTATTATTCATTGGTTTACATTAAGGCTTGATAGTTTTTAGAAAAACAGAATTTACTGTTGCAATGGTAGTGTTCAACTTTAGGTCACTTTCAAACCAAAAATATAGTTTGTTTGGTGGGAAAATTTCTCAAACGTACAAAGTCTTTGTGCATCTAACATATACTGTAAGTGTACCCTGTGTATTGTTCTGAATGTGTACCTCCATACTCTCATCAAAACCGCCTGTTGATACAGGCTGTTATAAAAGATGGTACTGCTCTTTTAAGAGTCAACTACGTTTGCAATACCAAAGCTAATTTGCAGCAAAACAATATCGAAAACGTAAAAAAGGAATTGAGGAAAAATTTGTCGATGTTCGATTCAAAAGCAAAGGGCTTGTTTGCCTCTTCCTAAGCTTGCATCATCTCATGTTCTCTTCAACTGATGGATTTTGCACGATATAAACAAACATATGCAGCTCTGATTGAATGAAACGTCGAGGACGACGACGACGACGTTCTAAGAGCACTCGCGAAGTATCAACAGGATCCGAATATGCTCATATCAAATCGGTAACTACGATATTGCTCTAGGAATGTAACAATTTCGTTTTTTCAAATGCAGGTTGTTTATAAACTAGTTTAACTTAGATACCACGCGGCGTCTGATATGGATACTGACTCACATTTGACGTAGGAGCGGATTGTGGGAAACGAGTGTGGCAGGATCGTACTGGTTCAGTTATTGCTTTTTATAACCTAATATACTAAGTGACATATAAATCCGAACACCCAATTTAAATGGTTTTATTTTAATAAAAGTTGGTGGATGTATTTAACTTACTGTAAATAACAAGTGAAAAAATTTTCAGCCTTATCAGTCGGACATTCCGGTTTTTATACTGCTTTTTTTTAATTCACTAACGCTCTAAAAATGAATATTTCAGCCGCAGTAAAGAATCAACGTTGGCGGTTTTTGATTCTTGACATCCTTTACGATCGGTTACGATGCCTAGAGTACGGAGACCTGTGCGATTTCGTCAACTTAGTGAGTTTGATAGGGGCCGTATAGTGGGACTTCGGGAAGCTGGACTTTCTTTTCGGGCAATTGCAGTTAGAGTGCAAAGAAGTGTAGACACTGTGGTTAGGTGTTGTCAGGCATAGCTTCGAGAAGGCCGTACGCAAAGAGCAAGGGGCACTGGACGCCGCCGTAGAACAACAGACCGTGAAGATCGCCGCCTAAGATTATTGGCCTTAAGGGACCGTTTCTCCACTACCAGGTCCATTGCAAATGAATGGTTTGCAGAACACGGAAAACCTACTGGCATGCGAAGTGTTTACCGACGAATGAGAAGTTTTGGCTTGTTTTCATACCGGCCACACTGGGTCCTCCGTTTAACTCGAGAACACCGACATAATCGCCTTGAGTGGTGCAGACAACGGTCACTCTGGGATCAGGAATGGAACAGTATTGTCTTTAGTGACGAGTCTCGATTTTGTTTAGACATGCACGATGGTCGTGCCAGGGTTAGAAGGCGACGTGATGAAAGGAGGAATCCACAGTTTTTTGTTGAAAGACATGTTCATTACACTGTTGGAGTTATGGTTTGGGGTGCTATAGCTTATGGTTCCAGGTCACCTTTAATCTTCATCAGAGGTAACATGAACGCGCAGCGTTATATCCACGAAGTTCTAGAACCCCATCTTTTACCCTACCTTGACACCCTGGCAGATCCAACTCTCAAACAAGATAACATGTTGCAAGAGTCACAATAGACTTCTTTCAACATAATGATGTCACATTGTTACCATGGCCACCAAGATCTCCCGACTTATCCCCAATTGAGCACGTGTGGGATATGATGGGTAGGAGATTGCTCAATTTGCAACGTCCTCCTCAGACTCTAGAAGCACTTCAAGAGGAGTTGGTGGTTGCCTGGAATGAGATACCACAGGAGGACATTGACCACCTGATCAGAAGCATGCCTAGGCCTAGGGTGCATCCACACATTATTAAAGGTCAAAGGGCTTTAAAGCAGTGCAATCATTTTGAAATTTTTATCATTTACTTATTATGCTTCATTAAGTACTTATATAAAATTTTATTAAAATAAAACCATTTAAACTGGTGTTCGGATTTATATGTCACTTAGTATATTCTTTCTTAGCGACTCAGTATTGTGTTAAAGTCTTTTGGACACTAATGTTATAATATTTTATTAATGACTGTCTCAGAAATTTCGTCATAAAGCATCGTTCGTCACTCGTAAACTGATTTTTTTACCTATAATGTTGTTTTGGGAAATATCACGGTTCTGAGGTCTACCCATAGGCAACCAGTGATGCTGCGTAAGTAGGTTCGGTTGCGAACTTTTCATCTCTGAACGGCTTTTTGTTTTCCTTGGGAAAGGCTCTGCTTCGTTATGTCTAGATAGAGTATTAGACAGTTTGGTTTGGGAATCGGAATTTCTCATTCGTCATTATTATTTGTGGCATCAAATCTGTATAGTATAGAATTTTGTAAATCTTTCCTACTTTTGACATTGATTGACAGTCAACTGAATGACTGACGAAAGGCCTTTTTTTGTACCTGCCCTGCCCGTTTAGTTGTTTTGGTGCTACTCTCTCCATTTTCATGGGATTTTAACCGCTTCAGCGGTAACTTCTTTCTTTTACACCATCTGACCGTGTGCATTAATGCACGTCCAGAAGAAATTTGCTCAATATCTGTTTTCTTTCAGTGGGAAGGCATTGAGGAAAACCACCATCTGCACCCTTCTAGCCTTGTAGCTGTCTTGTAGTTGTTTTTTAACCGATTTCGATGATAAACCACCCCATTATCTTAAGAAAAATACCCTGATGTAAGCAGGTAAAATATCATTTCAATCAACTCTATTATAAATTTCTCTATATTGATTATTGTTGACTGAAATTCTTAGAGTACGTGACTCCGTTTGGTATTTTTCGTGCTCATATTTTGGGCAGTGCCTACATTGAAGCTGATATAACTTTTTAGGACAAGGGATAGCTTTTTGAAGGTATATTGCTTTAATAAATTTTTCTTTTTTTGCCTTTGTTTTACTTTTCTTGAAAAAACGGACATGGTTTTTCAAGTTCGAGTGCTTTAATGAGTAGTTATGTCTCACAGCTGAGGTCATCTCCGCTGCGCCTGAAGACTTGACTGGAGAAAAACCGCCGTCAAGCTAAGCTTAGGTTTAGGCGCTTTGATATTCGTAAAACCATATATCATGGTAAATTTTTAGCAAGGTTTCATTTTACACATCTCCTAGTGCGGCAATTTTAGATAAAATCTTTTATTAACTTGCACTTTGGCGGTGGAACATTTTTATTGTAGAACATGTGTGTTAGCTGATTGGCAGCTTAGTTTTTTTTTGGAATAAC
This sequence comes from Acanthoscelides obtectus, assembly GCA_963669975.1. Taxonomy (NCBI): domain Eukaryota; kingdom Metazoa; phylum Arthropoda; class Insecta; order Coleoptera; family Chrysomelidae; genus Acanthoscelides; species Acanthoscelides obtectus. The sequence continues at coordinate 11,010,870 of CAVLJG010000004.1, forward strand.
GCTCAGACCCGTCGATTTTGTTTTCGAGGGGACACAAGTTAAGCAAAAAATCGTGTTAGCACGTGCAGCCCCCGAAGCGGGGGTGACACCAGCCCCAAAATCTTAAATGGGAAGGGGATCGAGTGATACCTTATTTTAAAGGTCTTTCAATTCCCTTTATAATGATATAAAATTAATGTACTTCAGTTCAGTAGTTTTGAAGATTTATTGATTTAAAGCTTGGCAGCAAAGTAATTTAAAAATGAAGAATGAACTGACCCGTTAGGCAAGTAAATGTTGAAAATGGCCATCATGACTCTCCATGCAATAATAAAGATTTTGCTCAAAACGTTGCCGCACATTTTGCAATACTTGAGGAGTAATTTGAAGGTACTCATTCACAATTCTTTGTCGCAGGTCTTCTAATGATGTTGGCTGAGTAGCATAGATATTGTTTTTTAAATGACCCCACATGAAGAAATCCAAAGGTGATAAATCTGGTGATCTTGGGGGCCATTCAATGGCACCTCTTCTATCAATCCATCGATCTGGAAACGTCTGATCTAAATATTGTCGAACACGTAATGCGTCATGTGGTGGGGCACCATCTTGTTGGAACATCAACCTATTCGCAATGTACCGCCGATCATTCTGATTTTCAATTATGGCTGTTAATGCAGGATCTATGGCGTCTTCCAGTAATGCCAAATACACTTCACCGGTCAAATTTCCAGGTAAGAAAAAAGGACCAACTAAATGATCGTCAAAAATACCAGCCCAAACATTTAATTTTTGTGGCTGCTGTGTTTGAACCTCATGATAAATTCTGGGATTAGAATAGGACCAATATCGGCAGTTATGACGATTCACTACGCCATTTAAGAAAAAGGAAGATTCGTCGGAAAAGCAAACGTTGGATAGAAAATGTTTATCGTTTATAATTCGTTCACTCATATCTTCACAAAATTTTAGTCGCCGATGAAAATCGTCTTCATTAAGTTCTTGTACCAGGTGAATTTTATACGGATGAAAACTATGGGCCCTTAGAATCCGTTGGACAGTACGTCGACTAACACCACACACAGTCTCCAATTTGCGGGTACTTAACGTAGGATCTACATAAACTTGCCCTAAAACCCCCACTTCTATTGCTTCGTTCCTTATGGGATTTTCAATGTTGCGTTTTTTATTGGCGACTGACCCAATTTCCCGAAATTTAGCTATAAGTTCTAGAACATACTTTCGATGTACGTTACTGTTCTCATGTCGCTCATTAAATATTTCTGCTGTTCTATTAGAGCACTGATTATTTCCAAAAAATATTTCTATAATTTCAACTCTTTCTGCTGTGGAATATACCATGGTTAATTTTTGTAATAAAGCGTTACATTTTAGCAACAAAGTTTGGTCAAATCAATCGCAAACTATACTAAGTGACATATAAATCCGAACACCCAGTTTAAATGGTTTTACTTAATGAAGCATAATAAGTAAATGATAAAAATTTCAAAATTATTGCACTGCTTTAAAGCCCTTTGACCTTTAATAATGTGTGGATGCACCCTGATGTGGTACACATTCTCCAACGCGCCTAGGCATGCTTCTGATGCTCCTCCTGTGGTATCTCATTCCAGGCAACCACCAACTCCTCTCGAAGTGCTTCTAGAGTCTGAGGAGGACGTTGCAAATTGAGCAATCTCCTACCCATCATATCCCACACGTGCTCAATTGGGGATAAGTCGGGAGATCTTGGTGGCCATGGTAACAATGTGACATCATTATGTTGAAAGAAGTATATTGTGACTCTTGCAACATGTGGTCGGGCATTATCTTGTGGGAAAGTTGGATCTGCCAGGGTGTCAAGATAGGGTAAAAGATGGGGTTCTAGAACTTCGTGGACATAACGCTGCGCGTTCATGTTATCTCTGATGAAGATTAAAGGTGACCTGGAACCATAAGCTATAGCACCCCAAACCATAACTCCAACAGTGTGATGAATATGTCTTTCAACAAAAAACTGTGGATTCCTCCTTTCACCACGTCGCCTTCTAACCCTGGCACGACCATCGTGCATGCCTAAACAAAATCGAGACTCGTCACTAAAGACAATACTGTTCCATTCCTGATCCCAGAGTGACCGTTGTCTGCACCACTCAAGGCGATTACGTCGGTGTTCTCGAGTTAAAGGGAGGACCCAGTGTGGCCGGTATGAAAAAAAGCCAAAACTTCTCATTCGTCGGTAAACACTTCGCATGTCAATAGGTCATCCATGTTCTGCAAACCATTCTTTTGCAATGGACCTGGTAGTGGAGAAACGGTCCCTTAAGGCCAATAATCTTAGGCGGCGATCTTCACGGTCTGTTGTTCTACGGCGGCGTCCAGTGCCCCTTGCTCTTTGCGTACGGCCTTCTCGAAGCCATGCCTGACAACACCTAACCACAGTGTCTACACTTCTTTGCACTCTAACTGCAATTGCCCGAAAAGAAAGTCCAGCTTCCCGAAGTCCCACTATACGGCCCCTATCAAACTCACTAAGTTGACGAAATTGGACAGGTCTCCGCACTCTAGGCATCGTAACCGATCGTAAAGGATGTCAAGAACCAAAATCCGCCAACGTTGATTCTTTACTGCGGCTGAAATATTCATTTTTAGAGCGTTAGTGAATTAAAAAAAAAGCAGTATAAAAACCGGATTGTCCAACTGATAAGGCTGAAAATTTTTTCACTTGTTATTTACAGTAAGATAAATTCATTCATCAACTTTTATTAAAATAAAACCATTTAAACTGGGTGGTCGGATTTATATGTCACTTAGTATATGGACTAAATTCCTATTTAAAATAAGTACGAGATATTTCCTTATCTTTCTTCAAGAAATAACTTTTTGCCACAAAAAAAACGCGCCAATAGCTATTTTCAACACCAAAATGATAAGCAAACCATGGGCGTAGTGAAGAAAAGCATTTACTTATTAAGTAAATTCTTTTAGTCAAATTTCTTCTTATAAAGTAGTACAAACTAATCTGATGTACCTATTAAAGTCTACTTTAAGCTTTAAATCAATAAATCTTCAAAACTGCTGAACTGAAGCTCATGTATTTTACATCATTATAAAGGGAATTGAAAGACCTTTAAAACAAGGTATGACTCGTTTCCCCTTTCCATTTAAGATTTTAGGGTTGGTATCACCTCCGCCCAGGGCGCTGCACGTGTTAACGTGATTTTTTGTCAAACTTAGGTCCCCTTCGAAAACAAAATCGACGGGTCTGAGCGTTTTCCAAAAAAAAAACTGAGCTGCCAGTAAATGCGTCTGTTTCGTTTTCGATGCGCCACCCTGTATATTGTGATTTTTTTTCAAATGTCTGGTTTTATTTGGCTCTCTGTACAATTAATTAGTTTATGTCATTGTCCTTAGACTCTTTTCCTTTGTGTGGGTGGTCAAGCGAAACAAGTTCCGATTTACATCTCGGGGATTTATGTCTTAATCCGTCTTGAATCACTCTCGCTCTTTTCTCCGCTAGTGCCTAAATTTGCATGCCACTAGACAGCTGTTTTGCTCTGACTCCACATTTGATTTTATTTATCGTGTTTTATTAATTTATTAACTAGTAACTAGGAAGGAGGAAACACACCAGCATTTCCGTTTGTTTATAAAAAAGGCGTGGCAATATGTTACAAAAAAACATGCTTACTGCATGTAAAGTAAAGTCCCAATACCCTGTATTTTGACCCAAACTCAATAAATCTGCTGAAAAATCTATCTTTCAGGAAAAACAATGCCTGACAGGTGCGGCCGTTTGTTTATAAAAAAGGCGTGGCAATACGTTACTAAAAACATGCTTATTATTGCATGTAAAGGAAAGTCCGAAGACCCTGTATTTTGGCCCAACCTCAATAAATCTGCTGAAAAATCTATCTTTCAGGAAAAACAATGCCTTGACAGGCGCGGTGGTTCATTTTTCTCCCGTGGCCACTGCAGGTCTAATAAATCATAAGGCAGTATTTAGGACATACAGGTCACTTCGCTTCACATAATAGGCGCTGGATAAAGAAACCGGCGTGGCCCGCACCGCTTATCAGCGCAGCGGTAAAAGATAAGCGACCCGTGTTTCATTTGTTATATTACGTGGTAAAAGACAAAAGAGTGCCTTTCTAACGTTAGTTGCTTGTTTCCGTGGCCAGCTATATTTGGAAGGTTTTTATAAATAAGGCCATTCAAGTATTACGTAAGCAGATTTATTACAATTATTTACTCCCCCCCCATCCCCCTTGTCAGCAGAAGTAAGCAAAGCTCTTACCCCCTCCCCCATGCTTACGTAAACATTTGTCAATTAATGTATTGTTTTTTTTAATATTATAATTATAACGTTATAATTATAATTTGAAAAATAAGAAAATAGATTTAGGATAGAGATTATATTTTACTGATACGGTCTTCAACATAGAGTAAAGGACAAAAATATTATATCTTACTAACATAACAAACTTATTTTAAATTTTTGGTACATATATTAAATTCAAATTAAGTCTTCAGTCCATGAAACCCGAATCCATGATTTTAAGTTTTCGATGACATTGGATTGCTTCGATTGCTGCTCAGTGTTGTGAGTTTGCTCGCTTTCATCGGATTTTGGAATGTCTACGTCGTTCTCATCGAGCCATCATGGTGCTCTAAATTTTGAATAATGCACATCAGTTCATTAGCACGACGAGCAGCGACTCTTACAGGTCTAACTTTCCTACCAGTATGCGTGTTTACTTTTTCATGGATATTTTCGATGTGACCATTTAGTGACTTGACGGAAGCATGATAAAGACCACACGTTTTGCAGGTTCGACTTGATAGCCTCAATTTACTGTCGGATAAAAATAATCGTAGGGCATTTGCAGGAAATCTTTGAGTGAAACACTTAAGCGTAGAGCTAAATTGACTGGAAGATTAAGAAATTGCCTTCCTTCATCCAAAACCAAGTCATCAACTGTTTGTTTTACTCTTACAGGTGGTGAAAGAAACCTATTGTCTAGTAATCCACTTCTTGGACGACAGCATTCTGTATTTCTAAATTTTACAATTTGATGGAAGTATTGGCTCTCACACACATGTTCTGAATACCATTTAATGTCTGGAAATTCAGGAATATCTTGTTCACCTGCCCCAACATATTTTGCATTAACATTATAGCCATCAATTTCCATTGAACTCCATACTTCAGCTAACACATTTCCTGCAAATTCGAAATTAGATCTTTCTAAATGTTCATCAATTGTAACGCCACGTTCATCCAAATGAGACCCAAAATGGTCATGAGGCAATATTAAACCAGCCAGTACCCGACTAAGAGGAGCCATTCTGCGCTCTACTCTGTTATAAGCACTTCTTCCAGGAGCATTGGTAGCTAAAAACAATGCATCGAGATCATGTCGCTTAAAGTGTTGTATAGCAAACCCTATGACCTTTTGATAACGTGGATTTTCATCTGGCCCTACATCAACCGTCATGATTACCACTGGTTTTACTAGTCCATGGTCAGTTTTAGCTAATGGTCGAAACTCTTCAAGTTCGAGAAGCATCTCGAAATACTGAGCATGAGTATTAGCAGTAGATGAACTATGCTTTCCACGAATAGCGATGTATGTTGGTCCAGAATATCCAACGGCTTGCGGTGGTCCTAGCATATTGTAAGTGATTTTGATACCAGCATAAACAGATGGTATTAATTTATGACGCTCAGCGATTATCCAATCGTGATCAGACAATTTGATGCTATATTATATGTACATTAGAAGAGGTGCTTGCTTATTTGCCGCAGTTACGCCAAGAGGGACTCGAGCTTTATCATCTTGAGATATGAAAAATACTTGATCTGGTACAAGTATGGATGCTATGTTCTCTAAATAATGGATTGATGTTTCAGCGAACTTGCTATCTAAGCGGCTCTTGTGGTGATCAGTTTGAGCCTGAATGAGCTTAACAGGGACTGTCGATACATGTCTTCGTCCCTTTGCAGAATTAGATTTTCTGGGAATCAAACGAAGATATGTCCCATTGCGATTAATGTCAAATCCTATTTTACGTAATTCTTGTGTGAGTTCATCACGAGTTTTTACACTGCGAATTGATTCCGTTGGTCTTCTATCATCCGCTGCACTCCCAAATAAAGCTATATCCGCGATTGTTTTCAATAGTGAATGTTGATTGCTTTCAAGATTAGGACGTCCCACTGAATCCCTCAGAGGTAGTCTTTTTTGTATTTCTGGATTTTCATGACACATATCTTCTAACTTTCTTTTCATACCATCCCTGTGTTTCTTCTGGGCAACTGCGTTTTGAACCTTTCTGTTTAAAGACTGTTTTGCTGTTTTTATTTCCTCGCGCAACTTAATGATCTGTTTATCAACTTCAGCACGGCTTGTCATAGTATCTCTGGCAGAATACAAAGCATTCAGATTTTTTTCGAGTAGAGCAATCTTATTTTTCATAGCTTCCTGAGAAGATTTTGCTCTCTGTTTATCTGTATTTTCATTAATTTCGCATTGCTGTTGTGATTCATTACCGGGTTTTATTTTATCTTCTTCCTCTTTTTTAATATTTGAAGCTGACTGTATAATTTGTGTTTTTTATGCAGGTTTACAGGTTGCCTAAAAATAAAAACTTTCTATGGCTTCTGCTATAGATTCTCTTATTAAGCTACATAAATACAAAGTATGGCAATATATATGGTAAATACAAAACCCTATGGCTTTAAATCTAATATGCTTAAACGAGCAATTCGTTCCGGTCACAAAATACAGGGTGTTAGTTTTCTGTATATATGCATAAAACTAACATCCTGTACTTTGTGACCAATTGACGAAATCAATCATAGGAAATAAATCTATAATATAATGAATATTCCCTCTATACTTTGAGATAGGCCATAATATTTTCTAATCAGTAAAGGGAAACTTTTTGACTTTTACTCATAGGTACCTAAAATGATTTCGTCACTCACCTTAGAAAAAAATTTAGTAGATTGGATTTATTCTTAGTTGCCGGCTGCAATTCTTCTTCGATTCTCTTAGATACAATAATATCTAGTTCCTTGTCGGATTTCGCTTGTAATTTGTAATTTCGCCACACTTCGTTAACTAACTTTTGTACATTTTGTACTTTCGTACTTGTATGAGATTTTTTAAAACTTTCAAACGATTTTTGGTATAACCTGGATTTGTCTATTTAAAACGACATCTTATTTAAACATTAAACTTTGGCTAATGGAATCAATGGTAACACAAATGTTAACTTGATTTACTATGCTTACAATACGTCTACTCGCTATACTATCCAATCGAAACAATACACTGATAGAGGAAATTTAGACAAGTGAACACCGCGCGGTAATTCCCATACTCGGTTCTAAAGCGAGTAGGGGAATTACCGCGCGCTGTTCACTAAACGTATGCATTATTTGCGGGAATCCCCGAAAATGCGTTTCATTTTCAAGCAAAGACAATGTGAGGGTTGCCATTCGTGTAAAAAAGTAAATAACTACCGATGACGTAATCATCATCTAGACTCCCCTACCCCCATGTCATCCAAAATAAGCAAAGCAAAGAGCCCCCCCCACTCATAGTGCTCACGTAATACTTCCTCCTTATTTCAAAAGTTAGGGCGCGGAGTAGTAACTGAGATTTGTACCCGGTGGACCGTTAATAAATATAATAATGATACTTATCATCCTCAATAAATAGTACATCATAGTTTACAAGCAAGAAGCCTTAAGAGAGTAAAGGGCTACATCAGCTTGCCCCGTAGAGAAGCAGCTGCTAGAGCAAAAAAAGAAGCGAACAAATTTAAAGAATTCTATAACAATGCAGATGACAATTAAGACATTGTCTGCTAGCACACGAAAATATGATAATTAATACAGTTTTGATATTAAGAGGAATATAGCGAAGTAAAGTAAATAGAGAAATCGAAATTTATAATTTCTACTAATATCATATGGGGCCTGACTTTACTAACAGGAGATCAAAATTCTTTTTCCGGATTAAAATGGACCAATGTGAATTGATCTTTCTAGTAACGGATCTGGAAATAATAATATTTCGGAATGAATGTAACGTATGTACGTTTCTTGGGGTAAAGAAAGGGCACAGAAAAATCTTTATTATATTTGAAATCAGAACTGCCTTGTTCGTCCAGTCTCAGGACTGCCCGGTGCACAAAGGACCTCTGAAGAAGCTTGCCACTCGTGCTAGCGAAACGCTAGGAGGAAATTCTAACCGAAGACAGCCTTTACACCCGAATCAAGTCAGCAGTTTATTTCTTATCTGTCACATTGGCAGCAGTGAAGATAGCTTTGTACCCACTGGCCTATGGGCATTTCAGTCAAAGAAAACGATCGATCACCATGAAGAAATGGACGGGAGTTCATTTTTTTTTTTTGAAATAATTTATTTAAACACAATAATACAAAAGTATAACCAGTTATAACAATAATTCCCTAATCAGTGTTTGCAAACACTGGCCCCGAGAATAACAAGACAATAATTAATATCTATGAACTACAGGTACACTGCAATGTTGCTCATAATTTCAACAAATAAATTCATTAACATTTTTACAATCTTTCAATTCTTTAACAAAACTTCTATATTTATTTGAATCTTTTATACAATGAGGTAAATTATTAAATTTCTTAATTGCGTCTGTGATCGGATTTTTTAAACCTATGTTAGTTCTTGTGGAAATTAGATAAACATTATTTAGTGATCTTGTTTGGTGATCATGCACGTTATGGTAGAACCTAATATTTATGTTACTTTTTAGTAGATTATTTATAATTTTATAAACAAGTTTACATTGTTCCACCTCCAATAACACTCTTAATTTGTTTAAATTTAAATTTGAATAAAGTGTATTAGAACTTGTAAGCCAATCAAAATTAAACAATATTTTCAGAACCTTATTTTGTAAAACTTGAGCTTTATTAAAATTAACTTCACCGCACATACCCCATACTGGCAAGAGGTACCTAAAATGTGTAAGAAAGAAGGCATTATAAATTTGAAATTTGCTTTTGTTGGACAAATAATCTCGACTCTTATATAAGGCAGATAGCATTGAAACATTTTATCACAAATTCCATTTACGTCAAGTGACCAATTTAAACTTTCATCTATCAGTAATCCCAAATATTTAATACTTGACACTTTTTCTAGCCTTATATTATTTATGTTAATATTTAGATCATTGCTAACTATCTTATTTTTTTGTTTAAATATAATGTATTTTGTTTTTTCAATGTTAATTTTTAATCTATTCGAAAACAGCCATTTAAGATAACTATTCAGGTCATCATTAATAAGATTCGTTAAAGCAATTTCGTCTGTTCCAGTATATACCAGTACAGTGTCATCTGCAAAGGTAAAATATCTTCCCCTCAGATTGGCCAACTTGAGATTCAGTACATAAAGACTGTATAACAGAGGTCCAAGAACTGACCCCTGTGGTACTCCATAGGTGCTAGATAACCATTCACTATCAATATCTCCAAGCTTTATGTACTGTTTTCTGTCATATAAATAAGACTTAATCAAGCTGTACAAAACACCTCTAAATCCCATTTTAAACAATTTATCTAAAAGAATGTCTACGCTTACTACGTCAAAAGCTTTTTTTAGGTCAATGAAAACAGCTACAACTATTTGTTGTTTATCTAGAGCTATTGAAATGTAGTCCACAAAATCAACAACCGCACTAAGTGTGCTACTGTTCGTTATAAAACCATATTGAAATTCATCAATCAATACATTGTGAGTAACAATGAAAGATAACATTCTTTTTTTATTAATTTTTCTATAATCTTAGAGAATACACACACCACTGAAATAGGGCTGTAATTGTTCATACATTTAATATCTCCCGACTTAAAAAGTGGGGTTATTCTAATTATTTTCAATTCTGATGGAAATATTCCTTTTTGTATAGTTTCATTGATTAATCGTACTAAAACAGGTATTAAGTATTCTCCAAGATTATTTACATCCTTAACCGTGATACCGCCATATCCAGGTGCTGAGTTTATTTTTAGTTCTTTCACAACTTCCAACAACTCTTCTTTATTAGTCAATGTTATCGAAATAGAATCTTCGTTGTGAACCTCACCAACAGAAATAAACTCATTCAACTGCTGAATCTCTGCTTCCAAATTTTCAACAATTGATCCACCGACCCGAGAAAAGTATTTATTTAAATTGTTTGCAATATCAAGTTGAGTGTTAATAATGTTATTTTCAGTTACTAGTTGATCAATTCTTACTTTATACTCCTTATTTTGTATTAGGCTGTTTATAAAAGCCCATTGTTTCTTTACATTGTTTCCAGCTAAGCTCCATTTAGTTTGGAAATAACGGTTCTTCAAAGCACGTATTTTATTGTTTATTTTATTTTTGATGTTTTTAAATTCAGAGATGATAGTTAAGCTTTCTGGTTGGTTAATCTTTCTTTTATATAATTTATCTCTTTTTTTGATAAGCTCAAGGACTTCATTATTTATCCAGGTGTTATTTGTACGTATTCTTAATTTTTTTATATATACCGATTTACTTTTGCAGTCTTCAATTAAATTAATTATTTCATGAAAAGTTGTTACATTTTTGCTTAAAATTTTTTGTCTAAATAAGTTTACACATTTTTTATAATCTACAGATTTTACCTCATAATCAACTTTTTTACAGATGGTGGTTTATATATAACACTAATTTTTAAGTTTTGTTCCCCTAAGCTAATACATATCCAGTTTATTAACTCACATCTGTTTGACTTCTCAATTTCACGAAATTTAATAGATTTCCTCACATAGATAGACACACCACCTCCTCTACCAGCCCTGCAGGAATGAACAGCATTATAGCCATCCAACTCAAACAAGAATGTTTCACTTTCTTCCAACCATGTTTCAGCCGCCAACAGTATATCCCAATCTTCACTGACAACCAAACACTGCACCAGATCCAGTTTATTTCTAATACTTTGCAAGTTCATGTAAGCAATTTTTAGTTGTTCACGAGGCCTTACTAGTTTTCCAACTGGCTTTTATTACTAATACGAAGAACTTTTGAGTTTTCGTCCTTCCTTAGGAGGATATTACCATCTCCAATCCAAAGGAACTTATAATTTCTGTCTTTCTTAAAAGCCTTGGCTGCCATGAATAAATCAAGATTTTCTTTTGTGAGTTCATGGTTGAGAAATATTTTATTATCTGTCGTATATCCCAAAACCGAACTTTTAAGGCCAAACTTCTTTCTTGATTTTAAAAATTTTATTTTGGTTGATTCATCTTCAAAGATGACTTTAACAGGGTTGTTGTTATTGTTATCCCTGCCCAATCGAAAAGTCGTAAACCTGTTTCCATTCGGGACGTCAAGGTAATTGCCAATTTTATTTATAATGTCAGGTAAGTTCTCGTTTTCTTTGTATGGAATTCCTTGAACCAACAAGTTGTTTTTAAGTTCCTTTTGTTCATTTTTGTTTAACTGTTGCTTAATTTGGCCGAGTTCATCCTGTAATTGTTCGTTTATTTTTAATTGCTCGTTATATTGAGTAAATAATGCCTTATATTTATTATCCATCTCCTCTAATTTTGCCATGACATCGGCCAGAGTGTAATCCCTCTTCGCCTGTGAAACAAAACCAGGACCATCTTTGGTCTTACATTTGCCACAAATCCAATCATCATTGGATTTACTTAATTTAAGATATGTTTTATTTGACATTGATAAGCATTCTTTATGTTTCCATATGTTGCACTTATCGCATAGTAATGCTTGACAATCATCAAAAACCTCCTTAAGACATATGTCGCAATTATCAGTCTTGGTTTTTGGCATTTTAATGCTGATAGGATAATCCGAAAAAATAAATATATATATAAATAAATTTGAACGATGGTTTGAAGAAACGCTCCCAAAGCTTGACGACACAGCCGTCATTGTACTTGATAATGCTTCATACCACACTAGAAAACTAGAAAAAACCCCACAATGTCCACAAGAAACTCAGAAATTCAACAATGGCTCTTATCAAATGACATTAGTTTCAATGAATATATGGTCAAAGCAGAACTTGTCCATCTAGTCAGGCAGCACATAAAATAATAATAATAATAATAATAATCACCGATCAAACAATCCGAGCAAATCGGCCTGATATTGTGATTCACAACAAACAACAAAAGACCTGCCTTCTGCTAGATATCGCAGTACCTGATGACTTAAACGTGCTGCTGAATGAATCTGAGAAGATCTCAAAATATAAAGACCTAGAGATAGAGGTCAGTAGAATGTGGCATGTTAGAGCTAAAACTATACCCATAGTAGTGGGCTCCCTGGGAACAATTAAAATAGGTCTAAACAACTATCTTCAGATGTTACCAGGCCGGCCCAAGGAAACTGAAATCCAAAAGATTGCATTGTTGGTTACCGCACATATCCTAAGGAAAGTGCTAGGGTAAATATCTCAGAGCCCCTGTCGAGCTCCGTGTTTACTTCTGAAAACCGTCCAGAGACGAGAGGAAACAAACAACACCAATAATAATAATAATAATAATCAAAATTATGCAGGACTCAAGAGCACACCATGACCGAATACTGCAGAGGATCAACTCAACCACTGATACAGCAACTAGTTGAAGTGGACGATTCTTATACACCCCTACAATTAGGTAATGCATATCGGCAAACAGGAGAAATACTTACCACGTCTGACAGAATTCAAGCGTGGAAAGAAAAAACTTTACATGGAAAGTATCCAGTGGACCTGAATAAGACAACTGTCGACAAAGAACAATCATCAAGATGGCTGAAAAGCGGCTATCTACACCCAGAAACTGAGGGTTTTATCGCTGCTATGCAGGACGAGGTTATAAGAACTAAAAATTATGAGAAACATATCCTGAAACTTCCGCAAGAAGACCGATGTCGAAGGTGCAATAAACCTGGAGAATCAATTGAGCACGTAGCCGCTGGGTGTCCAGCACTATCGGAGACAGAATATTTGGGTAGACACAATGCGGTTGCGAAGATTATCCACCAGCAGCTGTCTCATAAGTACAACCAGTGTTGCCAGAGCGAAGTTTAAAATATCCGTCACACGTATCGCAAAATTCCGCTACATGCCGCTACGGTCTAAAAATTTAAGGGGGGGGGAGGCTTAAAATAAACAACAAATATATTTTTTACATATTTACCTTTTTTTAAACACTGTCTAAAAACCCCACTAAAAATACAAACAGTAACATAATATAATAGCAATTTTATGTAAAAACATAAAAAGTATACCTATAAAAAAACAAAACTGTCTTTGGTTTAGAATTAGGAACTAATAAAAAAATAGAAACTATCACCAATATCTTAATCTTAATAGAAAAAAAAAAACAAAAAATAAGGACAATGAAGCGGAAACGTGGAAATGCCTACGTTTGCTTATTTTATTCACAGTCAGAATCAGAAATCACTTCTTCTTCAGCTTGTTCTTCCTTATTTACATTATATAAATTCTTTTTATATTTGTTTAAATGATTCTCATTAAAACTATAGGATAAACAGCACTGTTTTTTTGATTCCAAGTCTAATTTAATTGTAAGTAGTGCAGATAAAGTTGATGGAATTATTTTATTTCTTTTTTGTGTTTTGTAATCAAGCATATAAGAAAAAGTTCACACAACATCAGCGTTTCCATGAGGCAATGTTAAAATGATTAGAGCCAGTTTACCTATATTGCGAAATAAATATTCGTCGTTTACAAACGACCAAAATTCAATGACATTACTTTTTGTTTTTAAAATTTCCTCTTTCTCACTATCACTAAAATTAATACATATTTTCTTTAGTTCCTTATAATAAGACGATTGTTCATCACATCAACCGGTGAGAGAAACTTTAGCTCTGAAAAGAAGTTGTCTTTGATAGGAAATCTTTTAAGGGACTCTTCTACCGATTTTTGGTAAAATGTGACACATTTTAATTTAAACTGATCGATTGCCGTGTTATTGCAGTGTTTTATTGCATCCATTGTATGCGGACCAACATTCACTTGTTCAATTGGTAATAAGCAGTGGGGATCATTAGGATTTAGACGATATAATTTCTCATTTTTAAAATATTCTGGTCACATAAAGTTTGTACATAGATGACGTACAAATCGCTCACTCTCTATTGATATGATATTGAGCATAACTTTCTTTGATTGAAAGAGAGCATTAAATTGGTTAAAAATGGGCAACACGAATTTAAAAAAAACATTAAATACGCCTTAACAAATGGATTCTGTAACTCATTAAGTATTACATTTGCTACAGGATTTTTGTCTTCAATGGAAGCTAATCTAAATAGGCTAAGCAAGATGTCCCACTGATCCAAAACTCTATCAACACATTTGGATAAAGCAAGCCACCTTGTTTTACTAGGGCTTAACATTTTTAATTTTGACTTTTTGAAATATTCCAGTAACTCTTCAAGAACACACTGCCTTTTTGGGCTTCTTGAGAAGTAAGAATATAAGTTTTGTAAAAGAGCTTCAACGTTGCTTGGAATCTTTTCAGCTGCCGCCACCGCCACTAAATGAGCAGAGTGGCAAATGCAGCCATTGACAATTATATTAGGATTATCTTTTAAAAGATAATTTTTGAAAGATTCGTTATTGCCCATCATAACACTAGCGTTGTCGGAACAGTATCCAACAATATTGGTAATTTTTACTTGATTGGATATAACGCATTTTTTAAAAAGAGAATATAAACCTTTGGCGGTACCTTCATCTGCGTTTATTTTAATTATATCTAATAAATGGGTTTTAATTGAATTTTTATGAATATACCTTACAAGAATGCATAGTAGTCTTGTATTGCTCAGGTCTGTACTCTCATCCAATAAAATAGAAAATGGTTTATTTTCCAATTCTGAAATTATTTCGTCTTTAATAACAGGAGCCAGCACATTTTTAATTATACTTATGCATTTGGATCTTTTTAATTTAAGTGAGCTAGAGAGATCTGGGTCTTTAAAACATAATTGACTAACTCCTGTTATATGATTAACAGTTCTAAAACTTATATAATGACTTACAACTAAAAGACTATATCTTAAGCAAGCAAATATTTGCCGTTTTTCCAACTCACGTGCTTCCCGAGACTGAAAAGTGCTATCTAACGTCCTTACATTCGAAATTGCTTGTACATTAGTGGCATGCCTTTTTGATTTCGAATGATTCACTAAATCTGATTTTTTAGCACCCATTATTTGATTACAAGCTTTACATTTTGCTTTCAACTTGTCATTTTCAATAGGTCCCAACTAGCCTTTAAATAACGGATCTTCTAGCCATGATGAAGTAAACATTTGTTTTCGTGTCTTTTTCTTAACAGTTTGCTCTGGCTCTTGGTTATCCTGAGATTCGCAAGTCGAATTATCAGGCTCAGACCTGATTCCACTAGATTCCGATCTTCTATTTTGTCTGTATTCAGGTTCGGGATGCTCCGAGTCCGACACAGATGCAGTCGAAGTGGATGGTACGGCTACGTTTGGTTTCACCGTTTGTTTTTTAGAAGGATTTTTATCAAAAAAATCGTTAATGGTCTGCTGTCGCCTTTCCATTATTCCTATTTTCCAGAAGAAAAAGCGTTAAAAACAAATTTCGCGACTAAGATTTATTTCTGGATCAAACTATAATATGTTAGATATTTAAGCAGTTTTGTTACTTACCAGTAGATTTAATATTAAAATCTGCAGCAAATGATATATCAATAAAATGATCAACACAAAAATAGGAACACTAATATAAACGAAACTAAACAGTATATACCCAGAGCTGAAAAATATTTAATATTAAAATCTGCAGCAAATGATATATCAATAAAATGATCAACACAAAAATAGGAACACTAATATAAACGAAACTAAACAGTATATACCCAGAGCTGAAAAATACAATACAAAGCGAGAGACCTAATAATATGTCTGCCTGCTGAGACCTGTTAGAAACGATTAGTATTGAAAGCAATACGTACGCCATCTGTTATTGAAAAAAAAGGCAAGTGGAATAATTCTCTTCTCTGTTCCTAGGTGGCTCAAGCGGCACCAAATGCACCAATTTTATTATTAATGAGATAATAAATCAGACTCTAGCCACTGCCTATTTAGGATTTAGAACGTTATTAACGTTAAAACAGTGAAATAAATGATAGTTTTGTATGTAATAAATTCCGCTACATTTTGGGCTAATTTGCTCTACCGCCGCTACGCCGCTCTTCTCAAAATAATCCGCTACAAATAGCGGAATTCCGCTACGTATGGCAACACTGAGTACAACCTATCTAGTGACAGGACGCCTTACTACAAATATCAACCTGCACCCGTACTAGAATCAACGAATACCTTGTTATATTGGGACAGACCCATTCTTACAGACAAATTGGTTGATTACAATCGTCCAGACATTGTGCTGATAGATAAAGAGCAATCAGAGTATAAGATTGTAGATATATCGATTCCACTGAGGTACAACGTCACTAGGACCGAAGAGCAAAAGGTTTCCAGAATATAGCATGCGAAATTCAGAGGATGTGGAAACTGAAAAAAGTCAGTATAATACCTGTGGTGATAGCGACAGGCGGATTGGCGTCTACTAACTTATCCAAGAATATGGACAAACTAGGATTACCATCATACCTCATTTATCTGATGCAGACTACACATATAGTGAGAAAATTTTTGAGCTTTGGGGGATGAGATGAAGTTCTCCTTTCCAAAGTCTTGCAAAGCAACCCCTTTTAGGGAGAATATTAGTATAATAATAATAATAATGTTTATTGCTCCAATTACAAAGTTTTCATATAAATAATAACGGCAATGTCCAATAAACATAATATACCCAAAAAAGTGTACACTTGTGCTTGGGTTTTAACCGATGCTGAGTTATATTAATACAACAAATTTTTTTTAAGTATACTAGTCAAATGTATAAATTTGAATCATTTTATGATCAAATAACATATATAGTCAACGCCAAACAAAGTGGCGTGCACGTCATCAAGGTGGGTGTGTTGAAAAATTTACATTGTTGCCAAACTTTTTGTAAAATAATAAAATTTATTATTTACATATCTAGGTTTATAAGCAATATTAACCTCAAATGAGAACAAAAATAATAGTAGTATAATAAAATTATAGATCTGTACTTGCATAATCATTAAGTATGACAATTATTGATCAGATGACACTATGAAACTACCATATTTAATTGATAGCTTAAAGGTACTGAATAAAAATCCAAATGGGGTCCTCCAAATTTTATGCATGGTATTTATTTTACAGAATTCATACAGAAAAATGCATTCTAAAATTAGGTAAGCTACTGGTGTAAGCTTTTTCTGTACAATAAAGTTAGTCGGAGTTTCTTTCTTCAGCGCTGTCTGAATCTGAATCTTCATCACTCTCAAAGTTGATTATTAAAGGTTCGATGTCTGGTCGATCAAAAATTCGTTCTCTTTCATACCATTTAAAAATTTCTTGCTCAGTATGTCGAACACTATTTTTCCACATGTCTGGGGTAACCGTTTGTAGAGCCTCGTTCCACATATCCAAACAGTCTTTTTCACTGTTACCATCTCTACCAATATGTCTGTTATAGTAACCTTTTGCTATGCCCCAAATTAACTCAATAGGGTTAAATATACAATGGTAAGGAGGCAGACGAAGAACTTTGTGCCCATGTTGTTCCGCCAATTCATCAATCACGTATATTTTAGGTGGTTTGTTTCTAAAAAAGCAGTTATTTTAAGAATAGGAATAAACAAAAGAAATATAAACTGTCGACCAAAATATATATAATTAAGAAGCATTATGTACCGAGCAACAATACTCAATAGCTCTGTTTTAAACATTGTGTTTAAAAATGGTATGTTTTGATTTGTCGACCAGTCTTGGATATTTTTTTTTGTCCATGCATTATTGGGCACCTTGTTCAATATCATGCTGTGATAAGGGGCGTTATCCAGTATAATCATAGATGGACTCTCCAATTTTTCTAATAACTGATGTTGAAACCATTTCAAAAAATTGTCCTGGTTCATCTCTCCATGGTAATCGCTCAATTTTGTTTTCGAAGAAAATATCGCTTCACTACCCTCAATAAACCCATTTTCATTTCCAGCATGTAATATAATGTATCTAAAATATATTAGTTTTAAATTTTATAGTGCAAATTGTGTAAAAGTACATACCTTTTACCATCTGTTTTAATAGCTTTCACGCTTTTTTGGTTTCCATTTTGCCAAGAGCGACCTATGGTCCCATTTTGAAATATCCAAGTTTCATCGAGGAAGACAAACTGGTATAAGGCCTCAACCTTGGCTTGATTGTATTGCCTTAGAAATTCCACCCTTTTCAAAGCTATACTTGGTAGTTCCATGAGCCCTCGTCGCGGATTGTCCTTAAGCCACTTAAATCCAAGATCTCTAAGCAACCGCCTTAAAGACGTGGCACTACCATCAAATAATGCCCTATCTCTTAATCGAGACCATAAAGTTTGTATCGTAACTTGTTCTTCTGAAACCATGTGTAATATGACATTATAATTTAGTTAACAAATTAATGCAAATTTCTGATAAGTTATTATAATAAGATCTTACTTTTGTGATACATATTATAGATCACTTCTCGAATGGCACTTGTATCCAATGTCGCTGTGTTGGTTACACGTTTAATATAACTCCGCTTTTTTTTGGGCGATTCTAAATTTGCATCACTTTTCACACCCTCGGAAATACGACTAACTGTCCTTAAACTAATTTTTAAAGCAGCAGCAACACGCTACAAAAAATGAAATAAAATTTCACTATTATTAATATACATTACATATAATTATTAGTAACCTACCTCTTGAACAGCATTTAAAGGCAACAAAGGCCCGTTGTTGTCCCTTTCTTGCTCAAAGTAGTGCATTAACGAGGCCACGAGTTCCTTACACCGACTATTTAACTGTTTGGGCATCTTTATATACCAAAATTGCCTTTATCTACTCGTAAAATGAATAATTTTGTTTTGAAACAAACAGTTGTTGATTTACAGTATGCGGGGCCAAAGGATTTATAAAGATTTGAAATGCCACAAATTGATTCAGTGTCAAAATTTATACAAATGTCAGTTCCCAGTTTAAATAAGTTTCAAGGTGACAATGTGTCAACGCTGCGAAATCGGTTTAGTGCGTTTACATGTCGATAAGTGATTGGAGCGTTTGCAAAACATTTTATTTCGCATAATGCGTCTAAATTTATCAGAAAGCAACTTATGTGATATTTTAATAACAATGTTTATATGACTATTAACCATAATAAGAGAGTAATGACCATTTTACAATTTATATATCACATTAATATGAAACTGCAATAGAGCAATTGTTTGTGATAGAAACCTAGGCATTAGGTCGGGGAATTTTTATCGTGATGACGTGCACGCCACTTTGTTTGGCGTTGACTATAGGTTCTGAGTGTCAACAAACTTATGGATTTGTAGTCTTGGTTGATTTAGGTTCCATGATTTTAATTCAATCTTTAATCTTTTTTTACATTTTATATGTTTAAAGTTTGCAAGAAAAACATTACGAAATTTTGAAAATAGAATGATCTTCAGTTAACATGGAAAGCTTAATTTGTTTTGCGAATAACTCTACTGCGACTGTCACCAACACAAACTTCGAATCGGGCCTCATCACTCCATTGTATTGCACACCATTGTTGAGGTGTCCATTGTCTATGTTCTTTAGCCCATCTAAGCCGATTTTTCTTTTGCAGTGGAGTTAATAGTGGCTTTTCTTTGTGCAACTTTAGGGTTTTTACTACTGTTTTTCACGATTATTCTTCGTAATGCTCTTAGGTCGGCATTTGTGATATTATTTTTTTTCACATATCGTGGCTTAATATTAACTGGACCAGTTACGTTATATCTTCTAACAATCTGTATCGCAATAAGTCTAACAAAGTTGCAATTTCTGAGTTTGATTTCCCAGAATTAAAAAATTTCATTACCAGTAACTGAATTTTCTCACTAATAACCTTTCCTCTACCCATTTTGAAAACCTCAACTACCCAAAACTATTTTAAACGTATTCTGACAGCTGTGATTAGGAAAAACAATTGTCATGGCTTTTATTTTTCACAGCCACCTATGCGTTATAGACTTATTTTGCATTGAAATGAAAATAGGTTGATATGCTGTAATTGCAACATGTGTTATTTTTATGCTGCAAATTTGATTAGGGAGTGATAAAGTTGGTGTTTTTTACTATATATTATCAAAATATTCATTGTTAATATTTTAAACCTATAAGACCCTGCTACATTTTTATTATTTGTGTTTGATACGAAAAAACTAAGATTTCAATAGTTGGGCCAACTGAAGTGGGAAGGGGCTCGTATTTGAGATATATGGAAATGTTTTTTCTCTTGACTGAATGCTACATACAGATCTTTCGATCACTTAACATCTGTTGGCCACATAGCCGTCGATCACAGCACCAAATTGATAACAGATTCTGAATCAATGAGCGATTCGCCCAGCTAACAGCTTTTCATTGAGGTCACACTTCTGCTGGCGATACTACAAACACCAACGAATCGTCTTCAGCGTCAGCCGAGTGATAAAAATGCGAAAAGTGAAAGTCTTGGGCGTGCGGCACTGCGTGATTTGAAGGTGCAGATCTGCAGAAAGAATCCGCGACAGATAAAGATATCTCACGTACGGGCACGCCATGCAATCGCTATGGGAATGGTCGTAATAGCCTGTCCATTTTTTAAATGCTCACAGTAAATAAAGGATACCATCTGTATTCCGACAGCATCGTCTAGATAGGTGCTCGTCATACTCTGCAATTCTCCTAACGGAATCCTCGTAAGGACCGCTCGCTCTTGATTCGATGAGATATTCACACGAAAAGCGAGGAATTGCGAAGAAAATGAACTAAATTCAGCTTCAAATGGAAAAATTTTTAATTTCGCAAGATTTTTTGGCCTAAATTTAAAGGTCTACTATGGCACTGATGTCTCCCGAAAAACATTTCAAGTCATAACTATGGTAATTCGATCACAAAATACAGTTTTTACTGTCCAGAGTCAAACTTATTACTTTATAGCTATAAAGTTTCCCGTTGTTTAAATGCCTCGACTGTGTCTAACTGCTCCCGCCATCTGGTTGGATATTTATCCACCTATTAACGTGTCGAGATATGTTCCAGGGTTTTCCAGGACTGCCATGGAAGTGGTCTTGATGGCAGTTGGTGTTTCCTGGCGAGTATTGAATACTCGCCATTGTGTTGTCGATGGTCCAGAATGCAAGCACGCTCCATACATGGTCGCGTAACTCTGGTTGCCTAAGCGTCAGCTATGTCAAGCCATCCTATTGCCGCTCAAGGTACCAGCTATATGAGGGTGTTAAAATAGGTTGTACAAGGTTGCATAAATGATTTAAAAAATGTACCTACTTCTAAGTGTTAGCCTTTTTCCAAAAGTGTGGAATAGAACTAAAGTAGTCTAGAAGTCAATATCACGTTAACGAGGCATTTATTACTAATAGAGAGTTATTGAAGGTCCAATAAAGCCAAGCGCTAATAATTTCTGGTCGTATTTGACATCTGAGCAGGCGCAGTAAAACAAAAATAAGAATTGGAATTGATAAAGTTAGTGCTTGCTACTATTACAGGACGTTTGGAATATTGAAGCAGCCAAGACTATTTTATTCTTTTTTTTTGTGCGAAGAAGTACAAAAAACAATAGCAAACTTTATAATTAATAAGATGATTGCAATTAAATCACTCTTGGTATATTTTTAATCAGGATAAAAGTTTATTTTAACACAATATTTTTAGGTTAGACATTTTTTCATACAAGTACGGAAATGCACCCAATACCAATACACCAATAACCACCTAACAACTCTAATATTGAAACAATTTTAAGATCAGTCTTAACCTGTCATTATTGGTGTAAGGTCGGTATTAACAGTTGATGGCAGTATTTCAATAGCTGCCTAATATGTTGAAAGGTTTAAACAACTGCTCAGGTCCTGCCGCGCTAAAATCGTTGAACCTTTGCCTCATGGAATCGCATGAATCTGATCTAAACCTCACAACACGGAAAACAAGCTCTGTCACATTTCTCTAACCTAAAGATTCCAATAAAATGATTTCTATATTAGATTTCAATCAGTTTGAGTCACTAGTGAGCAAGAAATCTGTGGGCAGAGTTTTTTTTCGTAAAATGTTAGTATCCAAAATTAAGGTAACTTAGATACAACATAATTTCAAATTATATACACACATTATAAACTGTTGCTTAGAGAAGGGATATTTTCCTCGACTTTCGAGAGAGGCTGTAGTATGCTCTCTACCTAAGATCCCTGCTCCAACTGAGCTTGCTCATTTGAAACCTATTAGTTCACTATGCATTCCTTCCAAACCGTTAGAAAAAATAGTTAATGTACAGCTAAATTAGTATTCAATAGATCAAAACGCAAAAAGCATCAGTCGGGTTTTAGGAGAGGGCATAATACAACCACTGCTCTTTTAAATCTTAATGATGAAATTGTACGGTCGCTAGAGAAGAGGCTTGCCACTCTACTTATATCCTTGGATTTTTCAAAAGCCTTTGACACCATTGACCATTCACTTATGTGCGCAAAACTGTATCATTATGGCGTTGACCATACAGCAGTCTTCGTAAGCAAAGCGTTATTCTACATAACAAAAGATCTGAGGTAACAACAATAACATCAGGAGTCCCTCAAGGTTCTGTTTTAGGCCCGTTGTTATTCATTATACAGGGTGTTTCAGTTTATTGTTGCATAACCTTAAGATTCGATAGAACTTTTAAAATTAATGCATAAAGTCTATATAAACATGGGTCGAAAAATGCGTGGCTTCCGAAACACAGGGTGTATAAATTTACTTTCTAAAATAGTTTTTTTTTAATATTTCGAACAATATTTGACGTATAACAGTGAAAATCGGTATACAAGGGTTTTTTGGTACGACAAAACGAACCATGGGCATAGTTTTACTGTAGCCGCTAGACGGCGCTCTCTACTGTACCTGTAGTGTATTAAAACGACCGAAAAATTTTTCTATATGCAATTTTTTGGTTTTTGAATGCACTTTTCTGCATAAAAAAGCTCTCTTGTGAGTTTTCGTTATAGTTAGCCGTTTTTGAGATATTCCGATTTTTAAGGTTCGTTGCATTTTTAATTATTTATGGTAAAATAATATTTTTTACATTTTCGGTTTGGGCATTACAAGTAATTAAGATGATCGTTTAGATTGTGTTTTTAAACACAGCAAGAATTCCTAACTCCAAATAAACACAAAAAACAGAATATTAATTTGTTTAATTTTCCAATATTATTTTTAACAAATTAAATTAATTATTTACAACTAAAATGCTATTGGATAGTTAGGACAAACGTACAAAATCTAAAGTAGTTGCTCGAAATTTAAACCCAATTGTTCAATACACAATTCACATCTACGAATGATCGAACGTGGTATAGCATTATTCAAATAAGGCCTTATTTCATCACATGCATTCCTGATTCTGTCTATAAGCATATCTCTTGTGGTGACGGGAGTCTGGTACACTTTTTCTTTTAGAAATCCCCACACAAAGAAATCTAATGGATTTAGGTCAGGGGATCGTGGAGGCCAGGCGACTGGCCCTCCACGGCCGATCCATCTTTCTGGATAATTTTCGTCCAGCCAGTTTCGAATAATGAGCTGGACAACCATCAAGCTGGAACCAGGCCAATCTTCTTAAATCTAACATAACATCATCCCACATATTTGCATGTTCAGCCTTTAAAAATTCCAAGAAGGTCGCAGAATTTAACCTTGCAGGCAAAAGGTAGGGTCCAAATAGTCGATTACGGTAGATACCAATCCACACGTTCACACTAAATTCATCCTGAAAATTTCTTTCCCGAACTGCATGCGGAGTTTCATGCGACCAGATATGTTGATTATGAAAATTTACCACTCCACGTCTAGTGAAGCATGACTCATCGGTCCATAAAACGTTACTATTATTATTAGTTCTATCAAGAATCCACTGACAAAATGTGATTCTTCGTTCTCCGTCCCCTGGCTGTAGTCCTTGCAGAAGTTGCAAATGGTAAGGACGTCTATGGTCATTTCTAAGAACATTTTCAATTATTTTGCGATGCACTCTTACAAATACTGAGCGAGTTGGATGTCGTCTGTTTGGAAATCTTTATGCGTATTCTCTGGCTGCTTCTGCTGCGTTTCCATTTTCAAAGCCATACACAACATGAATATCCGCTAACTCTTGATTGGAGAATAAAAATGGCATTTTTATAAAACTTACAAAAAAAAAAAAACAGGTAAAAGAAACTAAATTTCGTGCATTCACAATTGCAAAAAAACGTTTCAAGTTTCAACAGACAACAAAACTAACTGTCAACTAGTTGACGTTTAACCTTATTCTGCTTTCACTTTCAAAAATATTTGCAGGCACAGCCTACTTCTAAAAATGATCGAGATACTGACTGTTTAACGTTATTTTATCATAAATATTAAAAATGCATCGAACCTTAAAGATCGAAATATCTCAAAAACGGCTAACTATAACGAAAACTCACAGAGAGCTTTTTTATGTTGAAAAGTGCGAAGAATCAGTTTTTTTTTCAAAAAGCAAAAAATTGAACTAAGAAAAAATTTTATACATTAAGTACATTATTAACTTCAAGACGAAGAAAAGGCTGGCTGAAAGTTTACTGCTATCAATTATCAGTTATGGTTTGATAGTTTTTTATCCATGTCTGGACTATTCGACTCAAATGCGTCTGCAGAGATTGCGAAATAACTGTTGCCGTTTTGTCTGTAACTTACGTAAATTTGACCACAATTCTCTGTTCAAATATTTTTACCTAACAACATTGAATCGTGTGTTATATTCTAAGAATCCTGTATATTTAGTAGAAAAGCTGGCTCCTAGGTCAGGTGTACATAATGTCAATATAAGACATCAAAACCATTTTACAATGGCTATGTATGTAACATCACTCTTTTATAGATCTTTCACGTATAATCAGTCTCTATTTAATATCTATAGCAGGAATATCGATATATCAAATACTAATAACATTCGTTTCAAATTGCATCTCAGACATCGTCTAGGAATTCAGCATAGGATCAATGAATAAATGCCCTGTGATCAATTACCATTATGTTCTTTTAGTTAGATTCATAGACATACCAGTACAATCGTTTACTGTATATGTAGCTTTAGTCTTTAGAAAGGTTGAGTGTAAGAATAGCTGTGCTAAACTCGGCCGATAAAGCCGTTTATTAATGTGTTTTCGTGTGATTCAGGTATTTTTCTTAGCTGCGCAAAACCTTGAAAGGCTGTACAGAAAACTATACAAAATATAGAAGATTAGAAAGGAACGAGGTTTTCATTGGGGTCCACGGACCCTCTGTCCTCCCTCTGTGGGCGTCTAAGCTGTGTACGTATCCAACTGTCTATTGCTGCAGGACAAAACTACAATAACAAATCAGTTTATTGTGATGGAAATTTATGTTTACATAGTGGTTTTTGTTTAGTTGAAGATATACAGGGTGTTTCAGCTTATTGTCGCATAACTTTAAGATTCGACAGAACTTTTAAAATTAATGCATAAAGTCTATATAAACATGGGTCGAAAAATGCGTGGCTTCCGAAATATACGGTTTTTAAATTTACCTTCTGAAATAGTTTTTTTTAAATATTTCGAACAATATTTGATGTATAACAGTGAAAATTGGTATACAAGGGTTGTTTGGTACGACAAAACGAACCATGGGCATAGTTTTACTGTAGCCGCTAGAGGGCGCTACTGTACCTGTAGTGTATTAAAATGTCCGAAAAATTTTTCTTAGTGCAATTTTTTGCTTTTTGAATAAAAAAACTGATTCTTCGCACTTTTCAACATAAAAAAGCTCTCTTGTAAATTTTCGTTGTAGTTAGCCGTTTTTGAGATATATCGATTTTTAAGGTTTGATGCATTTTTAATTATTTATGATAAAATAACGTTAAAAAGTCTGTATCTCGATAATTTTTAGAAGTAGGCTGTGCCTGTAAATATTTTTGAAATTGAAAGCAGAATAAGGTTAAACGTCAATTAGTTGACCGTTAGTTTTGTTGTCTGTTGAAACCTGAAACGTTTTTTTGCAATTGTGAATGCACGAAATTTAGTTTCTTTTACCTGTTTTTTTTGTAAGTTTTATAAAAATGCCATTTTTATTCTCCAATCAAGAGTTAGCGGATATTCATTTTCTGTATGGCTTTGTAAATGGAAACGCAGCAGAACCAGCCAGAGAATACGCACGAAGATTTCCAAACAGATGACATTCAACTCGCTCAGTATTTGTAAGAGTGCATCGCCAAATAATTGAAAATGGTTTTGGAAATCTCCAAAGGGATCAAAACATAAATGTTCGTCAGCGCAGATTTACCCGTATGATTCGGCGTGAGTTTGATAGAGATCCGACCACAAGTGTTAGGAGAGTTTCTGGTGCCTTGGGAATTTCAGCAAGCCATGTTCACCGTGTTCTTAGAAATGACCATATACGTCCTTACCATTCGCAACCTGTGCAAGGACTACAGCCAGGGGACGGAGAACGAAGAATCACATTTTGTCAGTGGATTCTTGATAGAACTGATAATAATAGGGAGTTTTTAAGTAACGTTTTATGGACCGATGAGTCATGCTTCACTAGACGTAGAGTGGTAAATTTTCATAATCTACATATTTGGTCGCATGAAAATCCGCATGCAGTTCGGGAAAGAAATTTTCAGCATGAATTTAGTGTGAACGTGTGGATTGGTGTTTACCGTAATCGACTATTTGGACCCTACCTTTTGCCTGCAAGGTTAAATGCTGCGACCTTCTTGGAATTTTTAAAGGCTGAGCATGCAAATATGTGGGATGATGTTATGTTAGGTTTAAGAAGATTGGTCTGGTTCCAGCTTGATGGTTGTCCAGCTCATTATTCGAGAATAGTTAGAAACTGGCTGGACGAAAATTCATCCAGAAAGATGGATCGGCCGTGGAGGACCAGTCGCCTGGCCTCCACGATCCCCTGACCTAAATCCATTAGATTTCTTTGTGTGGGGATTTCTAAAAGAAAAAGTGTACCAGACTCCCGTAACCATAAGAGATATGCTAATAGACAGAATCAGGAATGCATGTGGTGAAATAAGGCCTTATTTGAATAATGCTATACCACGTTCGATCATTCGTAGATGTGAATTGTGTATTGAACAATTGGGTTTACATTTCGAGCAACTAATGTAGATTTTGTATGTTTGTCCTAACTATCCAATAGCATTTTAGTTGTAAATAATTAATTTAATTTTTTTAAAATAATATTGGAAAATTAAACCAATTAATATTCTGTTTTTTTGTGTTTATTTGGAGTTAGGAATTATTGCTGTGTTTAAGAATCTAAACGATCATCTTAATTACTTGTAATGCCCAAATCGAAAATGTAAAAAAAAATATTATTTTCCCATAAATAATTAAAAGTGCATCGAACCTTAAAAATCGAAATATCTCAAAAACGGCTAACTATAACGAAAACTCACAGGAGAGCTTTTTTATGTTGAAAAGTGCGAAGAATCAGTTTTTTTTTCAAAAAGCAAAAAATTGCACTAAGAAAAATTTTTCGGTCATTTTAATACACTACAGGTACAGTAGAGAGCGCCCTCTAGCGGCTACAGTAAAACTATGCCCATGGTTCGTTTTGTCGTACCAAAAAACCCTTGCATACCAATTTTCACTGTTATACATCAAATATTGTTCGAAAAAAAAAACTATTTTAGAAAGTAAATTTAAACACCCTTTTTCGACCCATGTTTATATAGACTTTATGCATTAATTTTAAAAGTTCTATCGAATCTTAAAGTTATGCAACAATAAACTGAAACACCCTGTATGATAAGGAGTCAAAGTCGACTTTAATTCTGAATCTTACTCCATTCAAAAATAAAGTTCGTTTGTCTATCAGTATTCCCGATCCTGCTTGGACATTGACGTGAATGGCCAAGCAAAGATGTTAAGATGATCGAATGTTATCAACACTTCCCGCCCACAGTGTGCACCCACTTCAGTGCTCGGCAATTAACGTCATCGCCCGTAAAAAATATACTAAATGACGCTTCCCATACTTCATTGTTTTTTACTACTGAAAAGTACGAAATTAACCAATTGAACTCTCTGACATTGTATACGTTTCGATTTTTTATATTGCCGGATTTTCTGTAAAACTTTCTCGTCGATGCGCATGTACCCAGGCGGGCTGGCAATCACGGTCGGCGAGTTAGCAGGTTGTAACATGCCAGATGCTTTGCTCGAGAATCTTTGATTTCGTGACACGTGACAGCAAGCGGCGTGACACACGATCCCGCTAACATTTCCTATACGTTTGCGACGATACACTTTTATTTCTATAGTTCTATTTAAAATAAACATGGTGTCCTGTTATTACTTGACTTTTCTAAAGCATTCGATAAAATTAATCTTGACGTTTTAATAGCAAAGCTAAGATATTTAGGACTATGTGCATCAATTTTAAATTTCTTTTGATGCTGTGTCGCTGGTAGGAGTGGCTTTAGGAAATGATTTATCTGGAGTAATCTGGAGTACCGCAAGGGTCCATTCTAAGCCATTTGCTCTCCAACAAATACAGGGTGATATGCGAATATTTAAGGGTGTGAATCTACATGAAAAATTAATGTTAGTTTGCTTTATAAACTACTGTCCAAAAATGTTTCCTTACAAAAACTCGGGGTGTTGGAGTTTTAGGAAAAAAATGGAAACTAATTAATATTTCCAGAACCGCTTCAGATATTTCACTGATATTCAGTACGCAATGAAAGTTAATAAAGTTGCATCTTTTTCAATGCAAAAATGATTTTTAGCTTTAACAGTGGTGTGCGTACGGGTATTGACTTCAATATCTTTTACGAAAAAAATGGTACGCTAATAGTTATTTGCCAAATAAAAATCATTTTTTAATTCCCCGTTCAATATAAAACAAATGATCTATCTTGAATTGTTTTCCTTCGATGCGCCATTTTCGAGTAAAAAAATAAAATTCGTTCTATTGTCTAACTTGCAAAATTATTAATTTAATTGGAAAAATTAAACGCATTAGGGGAAATGAACAACAACAACTGACAATGTTGAAAATGGACCCCTTCACTTAGTATGCATGCTTCCGCCCTCCTCATGGAATTGCGCACACGTTGAAACAAAGAATTATGTAAAGAGGAGTTTTGCAGTTACTGAAAAATATATTAAATTTTACCTTCATCAAGCAGCAGCAAAGGATCGCCGCGTGTTTTATGCATATCACAGTGCAAAATGTATCAATCAGGTTGTAGGTAAAAACCAGTTTTATAAGCTTCCCGAAACAGTGGCTAATTTTCTTCAACTTGAAATTGCTATCTCATATACAGGTCATTCATTTCGAAGATCGTCTGCCATACCTTTAGTTGAATCTGGAGGAGCCTGGATGACATTAAAGAAACATGGGCGTTGGAAGTCATCACAGGACAGAAATAGCTAATAAAGTGTTTGGAACGTGTGGTAGTGTTGAAATAACACCGGATTTGCGACCAAGTACATCATCGGGAGTCGTGATTGCAGAAAAACATGTAATTTCAACACAAGAAAATTCGACTATTGTACCGAATAGTTTAAGGAACGTGTCATTCAAGCAATGCACATTTAATAATTTTACTTTTGATGTAAAGGAAATGTAACTTTATTGTATAACAAAATATTCTAAAATTAAATATCTACCTTTGCTTATATGCTACAATATCCGGGAAAAAAGTACTCATTCTTTTTCCGGAGAAAAAAGTAATTTCATAAAAAGTGACATTTTGTTACCTGTCAACAGAGATAAAATGTCAAACTTTTTTCCCGTGACAAAAAACAAACATGCACCGGGTTCCTATTCTGCAACCTCTTGATTAACAAACTATTAACGTGCTGTTTGACAATTCCTCAGCTTGGTGTAGGCTTGGTCTTGGTGGACAACGAACGAAAGCTGTCCTATTCTACTCTTTTCAGAGTACAAATACAGGGTGGCGTATCGAAAACGAAACAGACGCATTTACTGGCAGCTCAGTTTTTTTTTGGAAAAACGCTCAGACCTGTCGATTTTGTTCTCGAGGGAAACACAAGTTTGGCAAAAAATCCCCCTAAGCGGGTGTGACACCACCCCCAAAATCTTAAATGGAAAGGGGGTCTACTGATACCTTATTTTAAAGGTGTTTCAATTCCCTTTATAATGATATAAAATTAATATACTTCAGTTCAGTGGTTTTGAAGATTTATTGATTTAAAGCTTAACTGAAACTAATACATCATCATTAGTGGAGATCAATACATTTGGCAGCAAAGATTTAAAAATGAAGAATGAATTGACCCGTTAGGCAAGTAAATGTTGAAAATGGCCACCATGACTCTCCATGCAATAATAAAGATTTTGCTCAAAACGTTGCAGCACATTTTAAAATATTTGAGGAGTAATTTGAAGGCACTCATTCACAATTCTTTGTCGCAGGTCTTCTAATGATGTTGGCTGAGTAGCATAGATTTTGCTTTTTAAATGACCCAACATAAAGAAATCCAAAGGTGATAAATCTGGCGATCTTGGGGGCCATTCAATGGCACCTCTTCTACCAATCCATCGATCTGGAAACGTCAGATCTAAATATTGTCGAACACGTAATGCGTAATGTGGTGGAAAGTAAAAAGAAAAAAGGACCAACTAAATGATCGCTAAAAATACCACCCCAAACATTTAATTTTTGTGGCTGCTGTGTATGAACCTCATGATAAATTCTGGGATTAGAATCGGACCAATATCGGCACTTATGACGATTTACTACGCCATTTAAGAAAAAGGAACATTCGTCGGAAAAGCAAGTGTTGAATAGAAAATGTTCATCGTTTATAATTCGTTCACTCATATCTTCAAAAAATTGTAATCGCCGATCAAAGTCGTCTTCATTAAGTTCCTGTACCAGGTGAATTTTATACGGATGAAAACTATGGGCCTTTAGAATCCTTTGGACAGTACGTCGACTATCACCACGCACAGTCTCCAATTTGCGGGTACTTAACGTAGGATCTACATAAACTTGTCCTAAGACCCCCACTTCTATTGCTTCGTTCCTTATGGGATTTTCAATGTTTCGTTTTTTATTGGCGACTGAGCTAGTTTCCCGAAATTTAGCTACAAATTCCAGATCATATTAGTTACTGTTCTCATGTCGCTCAATTAAATATTTCTGCTGTTCTATTAGCGCACTGATTATTTCAATAATTTCAACTCTTTCTGCTGTGGAATATACCATGGTTAATTAATATAATAAAGCGTTACAAGTTGTTTTAGCAACAAAGTTTGGTCAAATCAATCGCAAACTATGTGCTAAATTCCTATTTAAAATAAGTACGAGATATTTCCTTATCTTTCTTCAAGAAATAACTTTTTTGCCACAAAAAAACGCTCCAATAACAAAATGATAAATAAACCATGGGCGTAGTGAAGAAAAGCATTTACTTATTAACTAAATTCTTTTAGTCAAATTTCTTCTGAAAGTAGTACAAACTAATCTGATGTACCTACAAAAGTCTACTTTAAGCTTTAAATAAATAAATCTTCAAAACTACTGAACTGAAGCTCATGTAGTTTACAACATTATAAAGGGAATTGAAAGACCTTTAAATAAGGTATCACTCGACCCCACTTTCCATTTAAGATTTTAGGGTTGGTGTCACCCCCGTCCAGGGGGCTGCACGTGTTAACGTGATTTTTTACCAAACTTGTGTCCCCCTCGAAAACAAAATCGATGGGTCTGAGCGTTTTTCCAAAAAAAAAACTGAGCTGTCAGTAAATACGTCTGTTTCGTTTTCGATGCGCCACCCTGTATAAGGTTTATCGGTATAAGGTCATCACTGCGAAATTGAAAACGGCAAGCTTCCTGTTGGAACTGTATCTCAGTTCGCACTGTCGGTCGGGTCACCACGAAACCTATAATACTATTGCCGGCATCTAGCGGTCACAGTGGCAGTTCTAGTGATTTTTTCACTTTCGCAGTGGTTAATTCTGGTACTAGATGC
Organism: Acanthoscelides obtectus; assembly: GCA_963669975.1. Classification (NCBI taxonomy): domain Eukaryota; kingdom Metazoa; phylum Arthropoda; class Insecta; order Coleoptera; family Chrysomelidae; genus Acanthoscelides; species Acanthoscelides obtectus. The sequence continues at coordinate 11,043,068 of CAVLJG010000004.1, forward strand.
CACATTGTGCTGTCTCATTTCGATAAACTCTTGATTCATTTCATGCAGTACCCAGTTAACGCGATTACGCGAGTTGGAAAATTTCACCCATGAATGGGAGATTTTCGCCTCATCTTGAAAAAAAGTATGAATACGTGACTGACGGCTACTTCCTGGCAATGCTCGAAAGAACAATGGCCTGCGTCCTGGTTTATACAAATAGTTGTACAATGTAAATGCAATAATGTACACAAACGAGGACCGGTGCGGTGACTGCTGATAACACAAAAGATAAGATAAGGCAAACAGTCCAGGTAACCAGCCGTGTCAAACATGGCTAGAGATAACAGGCGACGCGACCATGGTTAAATATATGTATTCATGTGAGATTTTTTTCATAATCACGTTTGTTGGTTGCCCCTTAGCACGAATCAAGAGATTGCTGGGCGTTGACCCCGTGCAAATTTGCTTAAAAAAAGTTTAAAGAAATTACAAAAAAATGTATTTTCCGCTACAGACATTTTTTTTCCACGAACATTTGTTTTAAATGGTATATAATAATAATAAAAAGTCTCGATTCGGCGAAGTTTAGAATAAGCTATCCCACTACTTAACAATAACAACAAAATAAACAATTAAAACAGTAGTAAGATCAAGGCACACAGAACCTTCTTACAAAACCCCACTGAGTTGAGTCCAGAAACAAATATAAAGAAGCGGTTTGCAATGCCAAAAACCAGTACGATATAAAAGTTAGGCACAGGGTAATATCGCAGCGCAATGGCAGTCGGTCTTTCTGGATGCTGGCCAGGCAGATTGAAAAGAACTTCTCACACAGTAGCCTTCCACCACATACGTGTCAGGATGGAACTATTGTATCCAACTCAAACGCCAAGGCGGAAGTGCTAGTCAAGATCTTAGCTGCCAACTCCACCATGAACGTCCACCCAACGCCCAAGTGCCGTCAATTCAAAGCGTTCCCTACACTATGCGGGAGGTAACATTCAGGCATAAGACCGTAAGACGAGTGCTCTTGTCGCTCGACATCAACAAAGCTTCTGGTCCGGACTTGATTCCTGCCATTGTACTGAAGAGATGTGCGCCAGGCAGTATGGTTTCCGGCACCAACGATCCACAGGGGACCTCCTAGCTTACGTCACTCAACTGTGGAGTAAACTCGTCCAGTCTTATGATGAGGCTCATGTCGTTGCTCTTGACATCACGAAAGCGTTCGATCAGCTGTGGCACGCTGCCCTCTTAAGCAAACTTCCATCCTATGGCCTCCCAGAAAAGCTTTGCAGATGGGTGGCTGCAAGATATCCATCGTAATTGACGGGTTCTCCTCTTCATCCCACAACGTCATCGCGGGTGTTCCCCAGGGATCTGTCTTGGCTCCGACACTGTTTCTCTTACATATCAACGACCTCCTTTCCTGCACGATCAACCCAATCCACAGCTTCGCTGATGACAGCACTCTACATGCAGGAATTCAAAGTGAGAAGCCGATCTCTGCCGCTGAGTTGTAAAAAAGAAGTCTAGCGATGACTTCCTCTTTGACAAGAGACCTGGAAGCTATCACTGCTTGGGGACGCAACTTGTATGTTTAATGGCAATTTGTAAATAAATGACACATGGTTCTAATGTGGGGATTTTTGAAAAAAGACAGTTGAATGAGTTTGGACAGAGAACAATTGTATGAACAAGTTAGGGAACGCTTTCAAAAAAGTCGCACTTTTGGGAACGTAGGTACAATACAGGTTAATATTGAGTTCGACAGCTTCCAAGTTTTCTGAATAGAAGACATATCTCAAGATGCGTTTCTGTCTAACAAATGACCTGTCGCTGATTTTTGATTACCCTCAATATACTGTCTTGTAGGATATGCGGGAATATACAAGACTGTAATAAACAAACAAGAGCTCTTTAGAATTCTGAAACTAAATCAGTCGGACATTCCGGTTTTTATACTGCTTTTTTTTAATTCACTAACACTCTAAAAATGAATATTTCAGCCGCAGTAAAGAATCAACGTTGGCGGATTTTGGTTCTTGACATCCTTTACGATCGGAGTTATGGTTTGGGGTGCTATAGGTCACCTTTAATCTTCATCAGAGGTAACATGAACGCGCAGCGTTATATCCACGAAGTTCTAGAACCCCATCTTTTACCCTATCTTGACACCCTGGCAGATCCAACTTTCCAACAAGATAATGCCCGACCACATGTTGCAAGAGTCACAATAGAATTCTTTCAACATAATGATGTCACATTGTTACCATGGCCACCAAGATCTCCCGACTTATCCCCAATTTAGCACGCGTGGGATATGATGGGTAGGAGATTGCTCAATTTGCAACGTCCTCCTCAGACTCTAGAAGCACTTCGAGAGGAGTTGGTGGTTGCCTGGAATGAGATACCACAGGAGGACATTGACCACCTGATCAGAAGCATGCCTAGGCACGTTGGAGAATGCGTAGCACATCAGGGTGCATCCACACATTATTAAAGGTCAAAGGGCTTTAAAGCAGTGCAATCATTTTGAAATTTTTATCATTTACTTATTATGCTTCATTAAGTACTTATACAAAATTTTATTAAAATAAAACCATTTAAACTGGGTGTTCGGATTTATATGTCACTTAGTATAAGTAGACGTGAGAGATAAATTTATGCTAAAGATTGCTTGAAAATGATTTTTTGAAATTCTTTTTAAATTATCTAAATTTAAAGTTTTAGTATCAGATGGTAAAGCATCGTAAATGTAGTGGTATTATAAGTGAAACATTTAGTAAAAATGAAGTTCTGTGAGGAGGCATTTCTATGTGCATAGAACAACGAAATTTAAAGTTATCTTTCAAAAATGAGGGAATTGAGGTAAGCAAAAGCTTGTAAATATAACATAGTAAATGGAATTTAAATAGATTAGGAATAGATAACAATTCCAATTTTATGAAGGAGGACGTAAGGTGGTCATATTTTTTTCAAGTTACAGATTAATCTGCAACATGAATTTTTAATTTTTTTTCAAGCGCTTGGCCGATACTTAGTCTAAAAACGGGTGATAAACATTGTAGCAGTATGTAATTTTTGAAATAAATAATGACTCACAGATCATTTTTTTTGTTTTATAATCAAGAACTTGTTTAGAAGAACTTTATGTAGCATTGTTCACCTGAAGAATAGAATTCAGACATTCGTCACAGAAGCATGCCAAGATTTTTTAAATGTTAACATACTTTTATGATTTCACCATTTAATTTTACGGGGTGTTTCAGTTTATTGTTGCATAACAGGGGTAGAAAAATGCGTGGCTTCCGAAATACAGGGTGTTTAAATTTACTTTCTAAAATAAACAAAAATTTTTAAATATTTGGAACAATATTTGATGTATAATAGTGAAAATTGGTATAGAAGGGTTTTTTGGTACGACAAAACGAATCATGGGCATAGTTTTACTGTAGCCGCAAGAGGGCGTTCTCTACTGTACCTGTAGTGTATTAAAATGTCCGAAAAAATTTTCTTAGTGCATTTTTTTACTTTTTGAATAAAAAAACTGATTCTTCGCACGTTTCAACATAAAAAAGCTCTCTTGTGAATTTTCGTTATAGTTAGCCGTTTTTGAGATATTTCGTTTTTTAAGGTTCGATGCATTTTTAATTATTTATGATAAAATAACGTTAAAAAGTCAGTATCTCGATAATTTTTAGAAGTAGGCTGTGCCTGCAAATATTTTTGAAATTGAAAACAGAATAAGGTTAAACGTCAATTAGTTGACAGTTAGTTTTGTTGTCTGTTGAAACCTGAAACGTTTTTTTGCAATTATGAATGCACGAAATTTAGTTTCTTTTACCTGTTATTTTTTGTAAGTTTTATAAAAATGCCATTTTTATTCTCCAATCAAGAGTTAGCGGATATTCATTTTTTGTATGGCTTTGTAAATGGAAACGCAGCAGAAGCAGCCAGAGAATAAGCACGAAGATTTCCAAACAGACGACATCCAACTCGCTCAGTATTTGTAAGAGTGCATCGCCAAATAATTGAAAATGGTTTTGGAAATCTCCAGAGGGATCAAAACATAAATGTTCGTCAGCCCAGATTTACCCGTATGATTCTGCTTGAGTTTGATAGAGATCCGACCACAAGTGTTAGGAGAGTTTCTGGTGCCTTGGGAATTTCAGCAAGGCATGTTCACTGTGTTCTTAGAAATGACCATAGACGTCCTTACCATTTGCAACCTGTGTAAGGACTATAGCTAGGGGACAGAGAACGAAGAATCACATTTTGTCAGTGGATTCTTGATAGAACTGATAATAATAGGGAGTTTTTAAGTAAGGTTTTATGGACCGATGAGTCATGCCTTCACTAGACGTGGAGTGGTAAATTTTCATAATCAACATATTTGTTTGCATGAAAATCCGCATGCAGTTCGGGAAAGAAATTTTCAGCATGAATTTAGTGTGAACGTGTGGATTGGTATCTACCGTAATCGACTATTTGGACCCTACCTTTTGCCTGCAAGGTTAAATGCTGCGACCTTCTTGGAATTTTTAAAGGCTGAACATGCAAATATGTGGGGTGATGTTATGTTAGATTTGAGAATATTGGCCTGGTTCCAGCTTCATGGTTGTCCAGCTCATTATTCAAGAATAGTTAGAAACTTGCTGGACGAAAATTATCCAGACAGATAGATCGGTCGTGGAGGACCAGTCGCCTGGCCTCCACGATCCCCTGACCTAAATCCATTATATTTCTTTGTGTGGGGATTTCTAACAGAAAAAGTGTACCAGACTCCCGTAACCACGAGAGATATGCTAATAGACAGAATCAGGAATGCATGTGATGAAGTAAGGCCTTATTTGAATAATGCTATACCACGTTCGATCATTCGTGGATGTGAATTGTGTATTGAACAATTGGGTTTACATTTCGAGCAACTACTTTAGATTTTGTATGTTTGTCCTAACTATCTAATATCATTTTAGTTGTAAATAATTAGTTTAAATTGTTAAAAATAATATTGGAATATTAATATTCCGTTTTTTTGTGTTTATTTGGACTTAGGAATTATTGCTGTGTTTAAAAACACAATCTAAACGATCATCTTAATTACTTGTAATGCCCAAATCGAAAATGTAAAAAAATATATTGTTTTCCCATAAATAATTAAAAATTCATCGAACCTTAAAAATCGAAATATCTCAAAAACGGCTAACTATAACGAAAACTTACAGGAGAGCTTTTTTATGTTGAAAAGTGCGAAGAATCAGTTTTTTTATTCAAGAAGCAAAAAATTGAACTAAGAAAAAATGTTCGGTCATTTTAGTACACTACAGGTACAGTAGAGAGCGCCCTCTAGCGGCTACAGTAAAACTATGCCCATGGTTCGTTTTGTCGTACCATAAAATCCTTGTATACCAATTTTCACTGTTATACATCAAATATTGTTCGAAATAATTAAAAAAAACTATTTTAGAAAGTAAATTTAAACACCCTGTATTTCGGAAACCACGCATGTTTCGACCCATGTTTATATAGACTTTATGCATTAGTTTTCAAAGTTCTATCGAATCTTAAAGTTATGCAACAATAAAGTGAAACACCCTGTATAGCCGAATATTTCTTAGTTTGGTTTTTAAATGTTTTAGGATTTTTCTGGTATCTAAGCGGCCTTTTGAAAAGGAGATTATAACGATGCGTTACTATTTTTACTCATGCGGCGTTAGGAGTACAAATTATTCATAACATAATCAAAGCAAGTCTACATGATTTTTGATAAAGACTGATGACAACAGCGCCATTACGAAGTATATAAATCAAATTACCCGTGAGCAAAATTGGTCTCAATCACCATCATTGCCGCGTATGCAACATTTCAATTAGCGATAATAAAATCGTGCCCGTGGCCACATTTTCGTGCTCGTTAATCCTATGGCCTAGGTTTAACAGGGCCGATACCAGGATACATATAGACCGACAGACCGGTAGGCTCAACATTGCCTTGTCCGGTGTAGCTGCGTGTTAATTAAACTGATTCCGGTAGGCAGACTCCCGCGGATGTACTGATTTAGGGGGACATCGGATCACAGAAGGTACGCAATAAAACCAGAGTGGTTCAATCACTGCCGTATCAATGGTTTTTCCGTTTCTTTTTAAAAATCCCGAAAACGAATTATGTTTTTTGGATGTTGTCACGAAAGGCCATGTCACATGTCACATTTCCATTGGTCTGTCGGTCCGCTAATCCGTGACCCCATTATAATTTGGGAAGTTCAGCAGTGTTATTAAAAAACCTATAAATCGTCAGAAAAACAAAACGACAAAATGTCAACTTGCAGAATAGATAGTTCCTAGTGTGAAAATAGCACATAAAGCGTTTGCTCGCTATGAGCGCTGTTAGCGTCATCAAAAGCGTCAATCTATGGAGGAATGACTCAACGACATGACACACTCAATGACCATGCTGCAAGCTGCAAGTCAGTTCTCCATCATGTTTTGTTGGTTGCAGAATGCTGAGATGATATTCTGAGAAGACGTGCGGATGAGTAGCAAGATCACATATGGATTATTTTGTGTTTTGGTCTCCATGTGTATAAAATCAGTAATGTGAGAAAATCGTTGCTCAATATGCTGCCCATGAAATATATGTATTAGAAGTGCCAGTACAGGGATTTTCTTATCGCTCTCTTTTCTGAAATTTAGCAAATTTGCATACTATGTAATTTCCAGGTTAAATAAGAAAAAGCGGATGCTTAATTGATTTTTAGCTTTGCTATCTTTGCATTCATATCAAGTAAGTGTATTTCATCATATCATCAACACAGATTATTAGCACACAAATCCCATGCGGTTATGCACTACCGTTTCCTTCTAGCCATAAGTATACAACTTACAGTTTAGACCTCCAGTAATGCCGTCTCTGAAGCACTTACAACTACCGAACACAACAAGTGTACAATAGCTAGTGCTAAGTTGACATCTTGTAGAAAAACCTACATATAGTACATACACACACACATATATATAGCTCTACAGCCCTGAAAGGCCCAACGCTTTATTTGTAATTTCTTTCCATTTCTTCTTATTTTGACACATGCATTTCCAGTTTTGTACAGCTAAGCTTCTCAGATCAGCTCCTGCTTCGCTCTTCCATCTTTGCTTCGGTCTCCCTCTCCTCTTCTTGCCTCCTATGCTTCTGCTAACAATCATTTTTGGAATCCTATTTTCTGCCATCATTCATTTCCACCTTTGTGCTCTTATATATCCTGTGATACTTGGTTCTTTATACATATCTGCAAGGTCTTGGTTTGTTCTTCTTTCCCATACCCCATTGTTTTGTTTCCCTCCAAAAATTTTCCTTAATACCTTTCTTTCCCTCACTTATAGGGTATTTATATCTGCCTTCCTCAAGATCCATGTTTCACAAGCAAATGTAACTGATGGTCTTATTACTGTTTTGTACAATCTAATTTTTAGTTTATTACTTTGTGAAGGTCCATCTATGGAGGAATCACCCAACTAAACTACACGCATTATTGGTTGCATGTGTTTTATGAGGCCGAGTGGTCCTAGTCTGTAGTTTCTATCTGTGAAAAGAATGTTGGTTGAATAGCAAGATCGCATCTGGATGATTATGTGTATTGGTCTGCATGTGTATAAGATCAGTGATATTTGCTGTGTGAGAAAATCATTACTAAGTATGCTGAATATGATGGGTTACTTATATGTTGTGCTTTCTGAAGAGAGGTTACGTTCAAAGTTATACATTATGAAAAACTGAGGAGAATTACGGGAAATCAACACCGCGCCCGCGTTGTGTGTAATTACTGTTAGCATGTATATGGCTTGTAATTCGACAGTGTACAGTGATTATAATTATTACTTATCTCTCTGATTTTTGAAATTCAGCAAATTTGCATATGCAGTTTCCAGAATGGTTAAGAAAAAGTGAATGCGCAACTAATGTCTATCTTTGAATCTCAATTAAGTGTATTTGAGACAAGAATCCAATGGAATTATCATCAATACATACAACTTACAGCTTAGACTTCCAGTAATGCCATCTCAGAAGCAGATTTTACATCACGTTAGAACCAAAGATTGAAAACAAGCCTCATGACGTTTAGGCAACACGTACAACTAAGTGCTAAGCGAACATCTTGTAGAAAACCTACATAATGTCAAAAAAAATCGACATAATGTCACTTTTCAAGACACGTAATATCCCTGTCGATCGGACTCTGATGATATTTGCATATGGGATTACTACTGTGCTAAGGACAAAAAAGTTATCGAAAATCGGTCCAGTGGCATCGGAGGGGTGGGGGGGTTTAGAGGTTGCGGGGGCTGGTGGAGACCTCCAACTCCAGTCATTCTACGTACCTATTAGGCATATTTCACTCTATAGGTGTCTCCGTACAACAGTTGCGTGTAGATACGTGTGACGTGGTTCCTCGATGGACGAGCGCCGTACGTCACAGTCGACAATCGCTTCCGCACTGCTGAGGGCTGTGTGCACTGTGCATGGTGAAGGCCAATATCGTCATTCACGCGAGGTTTGTTAACGCAACGATCATGTGCGTCTGTGTAAGTGTCAACTTATCAATACGTATGACGCGGAAGCACGGAACCCATTGAAAAGGGTTCTGTATTCTTTAAAGGGACTTTAGTGATAATGCGTCTAATAATGAGTGTCAAGATCCCTAGATGCCGTGGAACGCCGACGGAGTACAAGCGGTACATTTGATTTTCAGAGCCCTGAACTGGATGTCCGCAAGCATTGGGTTCCGTGTCCGGAATTTACTTTCTAGCTGAGTATTACGTAATTTTGTGGATTTAGCTAGGAAAAAAGTCTAGTCAACGTGACTTAGATTCATCTCAGCATGTTTATATCCTACGGGGATCCGGAAGTTTGGTTATGGACGTTTTTTCAACTTTTCGCCGTACCCTAGCCGAAATCTTTTTTTAGGTCACACTTCAACGAAGGTAAGCTTCGACAGACATTATCATGGAATCCCGTGCCATATTGAATGTTGTTTCGTACCTTTTTTTCTTACTATCTCTTCATTTAGCCTACGTTCATCCGGAAACTCTCCTACGACTCTTCTAGTGGACGACGTTATATTTTATTCACCCTGCCCCCAAGGGTAACTTCAAGAACCCCAGAGGAACAGATGATGTAGCGACGATGTTTCCAGTCATCATGTGCAGTTAACCTTCATCGAATTGCACCCCTAGCGGCCTACTTTACTGTCTACAAAAATCTTACCTTACATATTACAGCCTAGGTGTGATGCTGAGTTATCCATACCCCTGGAACCTTCTAGCAAGTGTCCTTCCTCGTTGATTAATATGTGATGATACATTGACCGTTCTGCACATTGAAAGTTTATTCAGTCTATTGTTATACTGCTTCTTCCACAGGTATTGTGATTACAGTGTTCAGGTTTTCATCATTATTCATATTGGACAGTCTCAGGGATTGATGATCTTTACATTCACCGCCACCCGGCGAAAAATCTTCAAGTTTCAGAACATAATCCACGATCTTGTGCGATAAACTTTATGTAATAGTGCAGAAAAACCAGTTAGTAAAAGAAAATTCATACGCATAAATCTTAAAACAAACGATACCTACTACTAAAAGGCAATCACTGAAATGTATCACAGTTATTCCAAAAGAAAAACAATCTTGCGATAATACGAGAAGAGAATTGAGTAAGAGAATAAATCTTTCATCTCTGTACATTCAAATAGAAAGTGTGAGAAACTCAAAAAATGGCGGTATTGATATAAAAATTGATGAATCAAACCATAATAAACTGAAAGATGAACTACAAAATAAATTGAATGAAAAATACCAAGTTACTGAGCCGAAAATGTTAAATCCAAAAATTAAAATAATAAATTATAAAAGTAGTGAGAAACCGAATGAAAAGCAAATTGAAGAAGATCTTATACATCAGAATTATATGATTCAGAGTGGAGACATACAAGTAAAGTTTATCAAATATTTTCCATCAAGAAACAATTACACTATCTACGCGGAAACTTCTAGAAAGCTATTCAAAAAAATCTTCGAAGACAATAATAGAAGAATACTTCTGGGACGGCAATGTTTGACAGTATATCAAAATAACGACATTTCTCAGTGTAGAAAATGCTACCGTTTTAATCATACAGAAAAGAATTGCAGGAATGAGAAGATATGTGCCAACTGTGGCAATGGTCACGAAGGAGATAATTGTAAGCATGTATCAATAGAATGCTGCAACTGTAGATATGGAAATGAAAGATATAAAAAAAAATTATAATATTAACCACTCACCTACCGACAAAAACTGTCCATCGTACAAATATTATCAGGAACAACAAAACTTAAGGATACTTTTTTAAAATTCAAGTTCATCTTTTACTACTCCTATCTCTAAAGAGGACCTAAAAATGTCAGTGAATAAATACATTAATGATTTCCAAATTCCAAGTATTGCAACAAATACAGCACAAAACGTCGATGAACTTAATTTATGTACACAAAATTCTGATGCAAAATTTCGAATTTTTAATATGAACATAAGGAGTATAAAACACAACATTGATTACTTAAAAATACTACTCGACCAAATATGGTACAATTTTGATCTAATAGTTTTAACTGAAACGTGGCAAGTGGTTGATATTTCTTGCTTCAATCAGCAGGGATATGACACGCTGTATAACTTTGGCACTTATAACCAAAACGATGGGGTGATAGTTTTTGTAAGAAATAAACTGCAATATAATCATGATACATTCACTTTCACCGATGGAATAAAAATTTTAAACATAATGATCCAAATTAACCATAACAAAATTGAGGTATCTGCAATTTATCGTCCGCCATGTTCAGAACCCCACGAGTTTTTAAAGAATATCGAATTTTTTTTTCAAAATCAAAATAAAGTTCATTTAAAGCAACATATTTTCTTGGGAGATGTCAATATAAATATTTTGGACGATGATCCCATCACAAATGAATACTTGAATATCCTATCAAGTAACGGATTTCTGTCCTATATAAACCTACCTACAAGGTCCATCAGTGGCACATGTATAGATCACTGCTTTGTGAAAGACCTATCCAACAAAATTACTTGTATACCAATAATCCTACAAAGCGATATTACTGACCACTTCTCCACTATTTTACTGATATCTTCAAATTAAAAACATTCTAACATCCCTACCGTTAATACCAACCAGAAAAATTACAAATTTTTTGTCGACAATTCAAAACTAATATCAAATGTCAAACAAGAATTCTGGGAACAATTATACTCTATAAATAATATAGACAAAGCAACGGGACTGCTCAAAGAGAAAATAAAAAAACTAATAGATATTAGTACCAATAAAGTAATAATTAATCACAAAGAGAAAAGCAGAAATGCCTAGATTACCAAAGGATTAATAACATCGGCAATAGAAAAAGAAAGACTATATAATGTAATGAAACTAACGCCAACTACAGAGAATACCGACTGCTACAACCAATATAAAAATAAATTTATAGAGCTTGTAAGGCAAACCAAACGAAAACATTACCTAAATAAATTGAATAATAACTTAAATGATCCTAAGCGGCTTTGGACAACTATTGATGAGATTACTGGGAAAACAAAAGTTAAAGAGTGTGTCACTGAGTTAAATTCAACATCGGGAACAGTATTAAAAAATACTCAACAGATATGCGATGAATTTGTACAATTCTTTACTGACATAGGCGAAAATTTAGCAAGTAATATACAAGCAAATGTACAAAATACTCAGCCTCCAAAAAGAACTTTGAACTCATTTATTTTGGATAATGTCGAGCAATTTGAAGTATACACCACTGTTATGTCCTTAAAAAATCGGAAAAGTCCTGGGTTCGATGGTATTAAAGGCGAGCATTTGAAAATTATAGCCGACGACATAACAGAACCAGTCACTTACCTAATCAACAAATGCTTTGAATCTGGCATATATCCCTCAATTTTAAAAAAAGGTAATACAATACCGATACATAAATCAGGAACAAAAACAGATGTTAACAACTATAGACCAATATCAATAATATCCAGTGTAGCAAAGGTTTTTGAAAAAGTTTTATCTACTAGAATGATTCGATATCTCATAAAATTCAAAATTTTAAGTGAAAATCAATATGGATTTACAGAAGGGAAGGCTACATCGGACGCAATAACTAAAATTGTAAATCAAATACATACATCAAAATATTGATAACAGAATTCCTTCAATCTGCATTTTTGTTGATTTAAAGAAAGCTTTCGACACAGTTAATCACAAATTATTATTAGAAGCATTGGAGAGAATTGGTTTCAGAGGAAACGCGTACTCACTGATCGAAAGTTATTTGTCAAATCGCCCACAATCTGTGCAGATATCAGGATCATTTAGTAAAGAAATGTATATTAAGTGTGGTGTCCCACAAGGAACTGTCTTAGGTCCGCTGTTATTCAATATATATTTAAATGATATTTTCCAAATTAATTGTGTTGGCAAAATAACTAGTTTTGCAGATGATACTGCAATATTATATGAAGGCACTGACTGGTCTGATCTGAAAAATGTAATTGAAAATGATTTTATCAAAATTATTCAGTGGTTTAACAGTAGAAAATTAAGCATTAACTACTCTAAAACACATTTTTTACCATTTGGATCTTATGCTAGACATCTGCCAAATTACACAAATTTCTCCTTCAATATTAATGATCAAAAAATGCAAATTAATAGAGTGCCCAACATAAAATACCTTGGAGTGGTCTTAGATCCTCACTTACGATGGGACATCCATGTCAATTATATTTTAAAGAAAGTTAGATTTGTATCCTACAAAATGAAATACCTTGGGAATATATTGACAGAAAAATATCTTCGAACATTACACCATGCACTGATTGAGCCTCATCTCACATATGGTATATTAGCATGGGGAGCTGCATGTTCCTCACATATCTATAATTTGGATGTTTTTCAAAAAAGTATTCTAAAAATGATATTTAAAAAACCGAAACTTTATCCCACTGACAAATTATACGCAGATGTTCGGATGTATGATATACAAGTAAGACAGCTTTATTTCTTACACAGTATCACTCACTACCATAAATTTGTAAACACCGACCAAAAAATTAAACATAATCATTATACCAGGTACAAAATTCGTGGCACAGTAGTTCCTCAACCGCATAAATCTATAATGCAGCGATCATATCTCTATTTAGCGCCTAAATTTTATGAAATTATACCTAAAGACTTAAAAGATTTACGTTTCGGAAATTGTTTCAAAAGAAATTTAAAAAAGTGGCTACATTCTATATCTAGGACTGAAATTCATAAACTCATAAATACGAACATCAACTAAATACATAATCTACTGTAGCTAATTTTTGTCCTTTTTTGTCATTTGCATTCTACAGTTTCAACTTAAATTATTGGTCCATGTACAGGCGATGCCTTCTATTGGGCCTGTTTTGATTTTATATTTATTTACTCATATTGTTTGTTATCTTTGTACATTGAGTGAATAAATATTATTATTATTATTATTATTATTAAGATCTCATTCTAAATTGTTTACACACTCTTCCGAAATTGTAACACTCTAGTTATTGTCGATGACGTCTGTGGTCGTGCATGTCCCCTCGGCCAGGGGTCACCATACATAGCCCTGGGGCTCTCCCGCACTTTCCCTAATGAAATGCTTGCTACAGCAATGCTACATGCCGCGCAACGGACGTGACTTTTTATAGATCATCCGCACATTGATACTGATGCAGCTCGGTTACTATCTGATTCCATTATTGCCGGTGCAGTTTATTATACAGGGTGATTCGAAAAACGATGACAATATTTGCAGGGTGGAAAGTACCTTCAAAATTATATGGAATGCTCGTATACAGACTGTTCGAAAAATATACGGAGATGTTTTAGAAGATGATTCCTTGTTAAAAAATTTGAAAAAAGTTTCCGAAATACAGGTTGACAAATCTTAGAAAAACTTTTATTATTTATATCTTATATATTTACCCGATTCTGTTGAAATTTGGCAATACTATTTGTTGTATTAAGACGCTAATTTTTTAATTCTGCTCTCCAAGGCACTTGTGATTTTCTTAGATAAAATTAATAGACACATTTTGTTCAGTGACATGCAATAAAGCGGATTTTATTTTCTTTTCTCGAAAACGCAGTGAGATACCAGAAAAATACAAGCGGCAAAGGAGTAGTATTTTTAGATGCTTAATTAAACAACAAATATTAAAGTTACAAAACAGGCAGTGGCGTACATTTTTTGCCAATAATATCCGCTAAGATGCCCCCTGGGTCGCCACTAGACCTAATAATTTCAATCTATTTAGGTCGAAGTCAGCCTCTAACAAATAATATTGCCAAATTTAAACAGAATCGAGTGAATATTTTTCAAGATATTATTAAAAAAAGTCACCCTGTATCTTCAAAACTCTGCGTTTCCGGATCAATGTTCAACTAAACCTTTTTCATATTTTTTAACAAGGAATCACCATCTGAAATATTTCCTTCTCTTTTTCGAACACCCCGTATACCTGGTTTTTGAAATATCTTGTATTGATTGAAGTTATAGTTTTAAAATCGACGAAAATATATCTCTGCAGTCCACTAAGGTAGCAGTTCAAAATTTTGTGCCTAGAAGCTTGGAAGAAAGACACATAATTGCAAATGTCCATTCTGAAAAGTCTGGCGCTTTGTTCTGAATAACGTTTTTTTCCACATAACTTGTGTATCTTTTCAGAGAAGTTGATTTAGAGACTTGAGATTAGATCTGTATGAAAGGCTGAAATTCGTGGTACTTAGAAAATATGACGAAGTTGGACTTTGAACATTCCATTTAGTATGTAAGAGCCGCTTATTTCGGCTGGTTGGAGTTCAGATCACCAATGGCTTGATCTGGCACTAACACATCTGGTCAATAGCGGTAGCTGCTGGGAAAAAGCTAGGCTATTTGTCTAGAGCTAAGAAGTTCTTTTCTCTACATGACCTCTTCACTTGGTACAACGCCCAGTTAAGACCTAGCCTCAAGTACTGCTCACATGTTTGTGGTGCTGCCGCCTCGACTACATTATCCATGCTCGATGCTCTTCCGATGAGGGCTGACTCTTGTCTGATGGACAGTCTCGAGACTCTCCCGCACCGATGGGCCCTCAGCGATCTAGCTCTCTTCAAACCGTGTCGGGCTTCGTTTACCCGAAACTGGCAAATACGACCGCTCCTTTATCTCTAGAGCATCCAGATTGTGTAACGATATACCTAAGGAGGCAAGTGCCAGTTCTACCTTAGGCAGTACAAAAATCGGAATAATAATAATAATAATAATAATATTTATTCGCCAAAATACAAAAAATGGGCAAATAAATATGAAAAAACCACAGAAGGCATCGCCTGTGTGTGGTTTATATCTTAATAACTAACAATCAATCATATATGTGTATAACAATTATTGTTAAATCTAAAAGGTATTAATGTAATTGGAATTTTGTAGTTTTAGTTTTCTATATAATTATGTATAGTCATTCGCTGCACATTACTAACCCAGTCTTTCAATTTTCTTCTAAATTTTTTTCCAAAATTAAGTATCTTTATTTCGTTTGGTACTACATTATATAATTTAGCTGCTAAGAATTTAAATGATTTTTTGAATAATGTTTTGTGTGGTCTTTGGATATTAGATGAGCCTATTCGAAATCGTGTGTTATGCTCGTGTTTATAGGATTTTTTCTTTTTATTACAATACTTATGGTATAAGGTGGTGGCATGTAAGAAATAAAGTTGTCTTGTATAGTATCAAGTATCGCTGTTTCTTGATATAAGTTGTTCGTTGGATATAATCTTGGCTTATGGAAAATGGCTTTCAAAACAGTTTTTTGTGCTATATTCAGGTCAGAAATATATGTCTTGCAGGCGGCACCCCAGGCTGTGATGCCGTATATTATATGGGTTTCAACTAAGGCATGGTATAGGATTCGCAGATAACTTTCTGTAAGAATGTTAGCAAGCATTTTGAGTTTATAGGCAACATTTCTAATTTTTTTGATAACATATTTAATATGGTTATCCCACCTTAGATGTGAGTCTATAAATATTCCAAGATATTTCAAAGTGTTAACTCTATCGATTTTGGTCTTTTGGCCATGATAATTAACGGAAATTTGTTCGAAGGTAGGTAAAAATTTTGAATAGGATGTAAATGTAATAAATTTTGTTTTTTTGAAGTTAACTGTTAAAATTTTAGTATCAAACCAGTCAATGATCCTTATAAAATCCTTTTCAGCTATTTGCTTCAGTGTGCTCCAGTCATCAGCTTTATATAATACGAGGGTGTCATCTGCAAAACACATAATCTTTCCAGAACTGTTAATTTTGAATAAGTCATTTAAGTAGAGACTAAATAATAGTGGGCCTAGTACTGTTCCTTGACGCACACCACACTTGATGTACATTTTTTTACTGTAAGTGTTAGTGATTTTGACAGTCTGTGCCCGACTTGAAAGGTAATTTTTTAAAAGGATTTGTGACGCTCCCCTAAATCCCAATCTTTCCATAACTTTCAGAAGCTCGACATGGTTAACCGTATCAAAGGCATTTTTTAGATCAACAAAGATACCAATAGTAGGTATCTTTTTGTTGACATTAGAGTTAATTTCATCCATTGCAGCCAAAATTGCATCTGTAGTAGATTTTCCTTTTCTAAATCCATATTGGTCAGAACATATAATTTTGTTTTTGTCCAAAAATTGTAATATCCTTTTTTGTAGTAATTTTTCGAAAATTTTGGCTATATTCGATACTACTGATATGGCTCTATAATTTGATGTTTCCATTCTGTCACCGCCTTTATAAACAGGAGTAATAACAGTTGTTTTAAGTGGTTCGGCTAAGTCGTAGGCTATTATTTTTAAATGCTCAGCTTTGATACCATCTATACCAGGACTTTTTTTGGTTTTAAGTGATAGGACAGCTTCTTGTACTTCAATCGGACTAACGCTTTCTAAAAAGAATGAATTGGGAAGTTGGGTTTTGGTGAACTTTTCGTTCGAAACCATTTTTTTAATACTGGATGCTAAATTTTCTCCAACATTAGTGAAAAAATTTAAGAATGCATCGGATATTTGTCGTTTATCTGTTAATATTGTTCCATCATGATTCTTAATTTCATCAATATTTGGTTTTTCTTGAACGTCTTTGTTAGTTAAGTGATCGACAACTGACCACAGTTTTCTTGGATCAGATTTGGCATCTTGTAATTTTTTTAGATAGAATTGGCGTTTTGCTTCTCTAACTAGATTGATAAAAATATTTTTATATTCTTTATATTTATGGGAGGTATCTGCACATGGCGATGCTTTCATTATTTTGTATAGTTCCTCTTTTTTGTTGGCAGACTTTATCAAACCTTTAGTTATCCAGGGATTCCTGCTTCTGTCAAAATGTTTAATTTTAACTCTGTTTGTACTACATTCAATTAAATATTTTATGCGTTCAATGAGTGTGTTTGCAGCATCATTAACATTCGTTGCACAGTACACTGCTGTCCACGATTCTAATTTGATATTTGCAAGTAGTTTTTTATTATCGACAAAACACCTAAATTTCACTGTTTCATTATTGGAGATGGATCTACTTTTATTTTTTTCTGGTGATGATATAAGTATTACAGTGGGTAAATGATCAGTAATATGGTTTTCAACAATTAACGGTATGTACCGAAAGAAATTTGAAAAATTTTTGATGAAACAATGATCAATGCAAGAACTGGAACTATTATTGACTACTCTTGTTGGTAAATTTATATTTGATATGAATCCATTGCTCTGCATTACAGTGAGGTATTTGTTTACTAATTTGGTATGTTGGAGTATATTAATATTCATATCTCCTATTATGATGTGGTGTGACTGTATGGCATTTTTGTTATCTAACAAAAATTTTTCAAGATTTTCTACAAATGTATAAGGGTTTGATGATGGTGGTCGATAGACAGATGTGACTTTTACACTTTTGTTATTAATTCTCAATATCAAATCCAATACTGTGATACCGTCATCAAATTTAACAAAATCACATCTGTAGTTGATATCATTTCTTACATATACTACCACCCCATCATTCTGGTTGTACGTACCATTATTGTAAAGCGTATCATAACCTTCCAAACAGAACAAAGATACATCATTAATTTTCCAAGTTTCTGTTAATATTATTATATCAAATTTGTGATTAATTGTAGTTAGGAAGATATTAAAACAGTCAAAATTTTGGTTTAGGCTTCGAATATTCATGTGATATAAGCTAACATTGAAATTAGAATATTCTAACCATTTATTAAGAGCATTTGCGTCTTGAGCAATATTTGTATTGATATCATTAACCTGAAAATTATTTACGTAACTATCCATGTAAAATTTTGCAAATGATATGTAGCTCGAAAAACGTAAAAAGAACTAAACGCTCAAAACGTTATCCTGGATGAATACTGTTTTTGAAAATATAAATAACAAAATTTGTTTGAGCTACTCATATCAGCCTCGGTGCCCTTGTGTTTAGGTTTCCGCCTACGCGGCTACTGTGGCATAAAAACATCACTATTGCCAGAATCGAGTATTGCTGTCCATAATTGTCCATCGGGGGTTGAATGGATGAAAGCTCTATTATGGGTTTAACGTTATTTTTATTATTTCCCTGTTTGATGCAGATTTTAATTTGATTTAGTTGGTGAGCATTACTGACTTTCCCTACCCCTAAACGTAATGCAAATGTATGTTTGTCAACATATAGGGCATGTAATCTTTTAAGTCTCTAAAATCCATAAATAATTGTTCAATTAACGGTAGATCCAACTGAATAAAAATAGAATTGTAAATCATCACTGTAAACGGATTACTAGGCAGCGATCACAAAAAATTACATAAAAACTTTTCATAGGGGAGGAGGCAACAGAGACTGTGACAAAAAAGGGTCCTTTTTTATACATCTAACGGTGACAAAGGGAACTGTTTGCATAACCCTTTTTTAATCCTTTTTTGTCTTTATAATTAGGTATCTAGGTATTTTTTTCTACACATACAATGTCATCGTAGAAAAAGGATGAACAAGATTTGATTGTAAAAAATCGTTATAATATGTATTTCTTTTGATCACAAATTATGAGATAAGGATGTGCATTATCCTGTTGCTTTTTTCTATCCAAGATAAATAGACCTTGTCTAGGATGAAGCAGGACATAAGAAAGGTTAGGCATATTTGATCAATATTCCAGTAGGTATTTTATGCAAAAACGGTTATCAGCTGAAAAAAATACAAAAAGGTACTGTGAGCAACTCGTTTTTTCAAAACCGTCGAGATACCGAGATAAGGGTTGTTCATTAGAATTTTTTTACAGAATACGTTAGCCAAGGCATTTTCGTGGAAGGAAATTAGCGTCGAGTAGATAGTCTTTATACTTAGCAAAGAGATCGGGAGCGCATCAATAAGGGAGCTTAAGCATGTCTAGTTTCAATTATAAATAATAATAATAATAATAATAATAATAATAATAATAATAATAATAATAATAATAATAATAATAGTAATAATAATAATAATAATAATAATAATAAATCGTCTTTATTTAGGGGGTGAAGTTTAGCATCTGCTATTTATCTTTTGTGTCCATGTATATAAAGCGTTTTCTGTTAGCAATGGTGTGCAATTTACAAACAATTTTAAATCATTCGAAAACTACATACAATCCTTCAGTAAAAATCTTGCAAAAAGTGGCATCCAACAGTATCAAAACAATAATTTATCCATTTTTTTTGGGAAAAATTAAGTTTTGCGTTTACGATCATTAAAAAATTCCAAACTGGATGATTTAGATTAAAATTAGGTATTCAAAAACATTTGATACAATATTCACTAATCTATCTGCCCAGACCGCCAGTTTAAAAAACAAATAAAAGGTAATAGAATAGTTCCTGGGGATCGGTTGTAAATTGTCTAATTTCCCAGTGCTACGCTATTCTAGTTTTATTTGCAAGCTATATTACAAAAATTAGCGAGAAATCAATTGTCAGAATATTTTTTTTTTTTTTTATACTCCAACTACCACGAAGGCCTAAGGCCTAAGCACCCATTGGGTACCGTGGGGCTATGGGGGATACATGGGAAAGGAAGGACGCCACACGGACTCTGGCGAGGGAACACGTGTGCATGCAACATGCACACATTCTGGCTCCGCCTACGAGAACCGCCGGGTGGTACCTCCGCGTTCGACAGTCAGAGACCATCTACCACCTACGGACAATCACAACATCCATGGCCAAGAGAAACATTTCTCCTGGGACGGGACTCGAACCCGCACAGCGCACGGCGGCTGATCAGGAGACCGAAGAGTCTACTACTGCGGCCACCGCTGCTGCCTAAAACAAACACACAACATCCATGGCGAAGGCGAGATTCGAACTCGCGGCCCGGCCGGCCGGCTGATCAGTAGCACGACACTCTGACCCACGCGGCCAACCGAGGTCCCAAAATAGATTTTGTTTTCAAAAATATCGTTTTGCTTTGTGTTAGTTACTATCCCTATTTGGGTATGACTAAAAATCGTATTCAAATTACTATGATTACGTGTTATATACAGACTTGTAAATGATCTCAGAAAATATGATCATATATTGAAGGCCATTAATGACCTCAACTGGATGAAAATTTATAAAATGTATAAATACCAGCTCCTGAGTCCGACTCATATGGTTTTTTATCAAAAAATACGGTCATATAGGGAAAAATTGTAAATGAAATTTCATCACCATGACTTTAAACGATCACTATATATATATATATATATATATATATATATATTCTTGAATTTCTTTGGGTAGAAGGCAAAGTATTGCACAAGCACACTCTTATAGCTTGAACTCAAGCTTTCGAAGATCTATGTCTTCATCGCCTGGAGCTGGAAACAATTATTTACAATAGCAACAATTAACAATTAGGAGGAAAAATAGTCACTTACTAAGTCGGCGAGATTGTTGCTGAAATTGTTTTTAAACAACAGTGAAGGTAACACATAGTCGACGAATAAAAAACTGGACCGGTGAGATTCGGTTAGGACGGAATTATTTTTATATGTATATATATGTACAGGGTTCTATGGAAATAATATTCGTAACTTTAAGAGGTGATTTCTTGCATTATTCTAAGCAAAAAGGTTCATTATAACTTATATATATATATATATATATATATATATATATATATATAGACAGGGTGCTAGGGAAATAATATTCGTAACTTTAAGAGGTGATTTCTTGCATTATTCTAAGCAAAAAGGTTCATTATAACTTATTTCCGAAAATCAATGGTTTTCGAGGACAGTGAGTCGTAAGTAATTAAATTTTCTCAAACATTTGGCAACGCTGTAACACAACCTCCATACGAAAGCACGATGACCGCAACTGCCTCATCGAATTGTTCACGTTTGTATATTTTTGTTGAAAATATGCCTTGAATTATTGAATACTTTTACGCAATTTTTTGTAGCTAATATTTTTTTATTTAACAACGCTTCCAAAGTACAGTACATTTACAAAAAAAAATTATAGAACTTACCGGTACGTGGCGATACGCACCACCAATTCCCACGATTATCAGTCACTTATTTGAAGCGATGCAATACACGAAAAAAGAAAAAACATCCGTAAATCACATAAAGTTACAGTTAAATGTATTAGTAATCACAATAGATATTCTTCGGTTTCCACTCCAACTTCACGATGCCTTCCGCGATTATTAAAATTAGGCATTACGCTCCCTGTGTCCAGAAGTCTTTGGGATACTTCTACGAATGTTCTTCTAGCTGGTAGCCTTCGATCAGGAAAACGTTCTTCGTAAATGCGACTAGCCTCTTCAGAATTGCAAAGAGCCTCTCCGTGAGCATATCGTGATACTGGCCTACCGAAAACGTCTCATTCGTATTAAAATGCACGCACTGATACAGTAGTAATACATACTGAATAATAAAATGTGATTTCAATTCGGGTAAACATTACTTGCATTAACGTATGGTAGAAACTAACAAATAATTTTTTCCCGATCTACGAGTAGGTATTTACTTTTTTTGCCTATCGACACGATGTCGGTCGCGATGATAAATGCAGTGCAGGCGGAGCACGACGTTGCCAAATGTGTGAGGGATCTTGTTTGTTTGTTTTTCTTCGGAAACTTGTATTTAATAAGCAAGAAGCAAGAAATTATTTTATTAGAGGCAGTTTATTAATAAATAGTTGTATTGCTACATTTTACGCTATTAGGCATATGAATTTAAACTATTCAGGTGCAAATTTAAGTTTTTTCATGACTAAAAAGAAATAAGTTCAGCATTTTTTGCTCCGGAAATCAACCGTTTCGTTTCATAATAATGAACTTTTTTGCTTAGGATGATGCAAGAAATCACCTCTTAAAGTTACGAATATTATTTCCCTAACACTATATATGTATATATATATATATATATATATATATATATACAGTAGTCTTTTAGTTTATTGTTGCATAACTTTAAGATTCCATAGAACTTTTAAAATTAATGCATAAAGTCTATATAAACATGGGTCGAAAAATGCGTGGCTTCCGAAATACAGGGTGTTTAAATTTACTTTCTAAAATAGTTTTTTTTTAAATATTTCGAACAATATTTGATGTGTAACAGTGAAAATTCGTATACAAGGGTTTTTTGGTACGACAAAACTAACCATAGGCATAGTTTTACTCTAGCCGCTGGTTCTCATTTCTATATTCAAATTAAAAAATCATTTATTACCATCACATTTAATAATAATAATAATAATAATAATAATAATAATAGCTTTATTGTCCAACAGTTTCCCATTTCTAGGACAATTTATAAACATAATACAAAAGCCAAAAAAAGCGAAAAAGAGCGAAAAGAAAACAACAAATGCAACACAGGTATAAATTTGTAACATGAGCTATTGGTCCGAATAAGCCTTAGCTGCCTTTAGCAGGTAATTAGCATTTGTCGTAAATATATCACAGTAACATCCAATTCTGTTTTAGTTAGGGCACATTACATATAACGGTGACTTGAGAAGAATGTTTTTCCTAGCTCTAGGAAGCCCGAATATTTTATGATTGCGAGATGCAAACGTTGGAGTACGAAACTTGATCTGTTCCAGGATCATGGGGCAATCAATTAAACTGTTGATCATTTTGTAGCCAAATATTATTGAGGCACAGTACCTACGTTTTTTCAAAGTCAACATATCTAAGCGACTACATACTTCCTCATTACTTGTACCTCTCTCTGGATATGTCTCATCAATCCTAAACAGAACAAACTTCATAAACTTCCGGTGTACTCTTTCAATAGCTGTGCTATAGCATTGATAGTAAGGGCTCCAAATAATACTACAATATTCGACTTTGGATCTAACATAAGCATAATATAATAGCTTAATAGACTTTATGTTATGAAAATTCCTGCAATTCCTTACTATAAGCCATAAGCCGCCAACGCTTCTGATGCTTTTTTATTTATATGCTGACTGAAAGTTAACTTTTGATCATAGATTATACCTAAATCACGTACATCAGAGCATCTTTCTAGCACAGACCCATCAATAGAGTACGGATATTCGCAAACATTAATTTTCCTGGTATAGCTGACTATTTTACGCTTCCTCACATTAAGCTCCAACTTGTTTTCTACACAGCAAGACAACACAACATTTAATTGGTGTTGTAGCTTGATTCAATCATCAGGAGTATTTATCTGCGAATAAATTTTTAGCTCGTCAGCAAAGCATAGGCATTCACATGCAACTGAGTCACAGAGGTCATTAATAAATATCAAAAACAGTACTGGTCCCAGGTTGGACCCCTGAGGAACTCCAGAAGGTGCCAACTAGGTCTCAGATTGGAAGCCATTATAGCTAACGAATTGTCTACGATCGGATAAGTAAGATGAGTGGTTAATTTTATCGAAAGCCTTCGAAAAGTCAGTATAAATAACGTCAACAAATATTAAAAATCCTAGTTAGTACACCAACAAAAACTTCCACACAATCTTTGACTATAAAGGACGGGATGCCATCTAGACCAGATGTCATCTTATCCTTTAGTGATTTAATGGCCTTCCTGACTTCATTTTCCTCAATTGAATGAAAATGGACAAATAAATTACTATGATTTAGTGAGGCATTATTATGGGGCTTGTGAGTGTCATAGACGCTGCTGAAAAATTGACTGAATGCGTTTACTATATCCTGAGGCTGATCTATAGAATTGTTTTGAAATTTTATTATCTCTGGCATTCGTGATGTGTTGTTTTTGGAGTGAACGTATGACCAAAAAGCATTGGGGTTAATTGTTAAAGAATTCTGGATATTTTCAATATATTGATCGTACGCTGATTTAATCTGGTTTTTTATCAAGCGGCGCAAACGTTTGAATTCTTGTGGATCATCAACAAAAGCAGACCTGTTGATTTTTTTCCTAAATTTAGCTTTAAGTTTAATGTTCTTAGAAAACTTCTCAAAATTATATAGTTATTATCATAACTACGAAACTAGAGGCAGTATAGGTTTTCATCTGCAAAATTGAAATAGTAGAATAACTAGCAAATCTGTATTTCAAAAGGAAGTATTTGAATTTAATAAACTGAACAATGATATTAAACAGTGTTTGAATTTGAAAATGTTTGAGGTGAAATTAAAAAAACACTTTATGAATACCCAAAATGCAAAGTGATGTAATTTTAGTAGACAAGGATGCAAAATTACAGAAAATTGATTAAAAAAATGTGTAAACAAATAATTATAGAAAATTGACTTGTAGCTTTAATCCTAAATAAATTTTAAACAAACAAACAAAAGATCATCGACCGCCCATGTCTTCACCTTGTCTACAAAAGAAATGATAAAATGAAAGACGTCCGATCAATAAATTCGAGATGTATCGAATATCCTCGCATACATGTCCATTGTCAAGCACATGCCCTTGCCCTTCGGAGGCACACACAAAGACGAGTGGAAAAAATAAATATTCCTGTACCCAGCCGACCCCGCATAAAAAAGGGTTTTTTATACCACCTGGCCGAAGGGACAAAAGCCCTGCGCCCTCTGAACGGCCCTTATTAATTTAGAAATGCGGGCACAAAGGGTGCCACGGCGACAAAAAACCTACGGGGACACTTTGGCTTATTTGAATAATTTTTTTTGTTCGTCGATGACAAAGTTGCATTATTTTAATGGTGCTTCTCCATTTAGCGAATAAATAAAAGTCACCGGAAGGATTTTTAATAGTCATTTTTTAATTTAGTGCGCGTATTGTCTGCGCGGCTATGTGAATTTTTTCAGGGGTATTGATATGGTGATAGGAACTAACCGCCAAACACATATGTTGGTTTCTCTGATATGATTTATGACATCTTTGAAAATTTTCAATAATTTAGTGTGTCTATGTGTGATCTATATTCAATTTAAACTTGATTGGAGTGACTCTGCAATTTCTTTACATGTAATGCAAATCTGTTCTCAAAATAGAAACCCTCATATTACCTACCCTCCGTATACAAGGTGATTAAAATTCGATCCTCAACATTGGGATCATAAGAAGAAATAAAGTTGATGCTGGAGGATAAGAGACGAAACGTTGAACAAAATGATGATGATCTGAAAATAGATCTTGAAATGGAATGAAATAATTCCCAACTAGCAAAGTAGTGCTATAAGCTTTTGGTAAAAGAACCGTTCAGCCATAAAGGCTCTATATTGTTGTTGCCTGAACACCAAAATGCTGGATTAATGTTGTGTGGAATGCAAATTTGCTTTTTGCAACGTATTTGCTCTAAAATGAGGTGTTTAAAATATTCTTATAGTATAGTTACACAACACCTTATAGGACAAATTTTTAACTGTTGCATAAACGTTTATACAGCTATTTTATACGGCATATTTGCAGGTTAGTCAAAATGGTTGTGTTGTTGCATCCATGGTAACGTTTATAAAACAAACCCGAGCCTTGTTGTTTTGCTGTGCAAATTTACTACTTTAGCCGACAAATTGCTCCCAACGGAAGCACTTATACAACTGTTGTTTAGTAGCTGTTAAAGGCTGTACATATGCTAAATATGTTGGTATACAACTTCACGATAACCTAACTTTCTGCTGTCATATTTTTGTTAAAATGCCATAACCAATGTTTTAAGACAAACAACGCATGCATATTGGTTGAAAAGGTTTTATCAACTGTTCAAACAGAAGATATAGATCTGGTACAAATTCTAGGTAAGTCATTCGACTCTAACGGTATTTCATTTCTGTCATTTGTCAAATTGTTGTATAACACCTGCAGGCAACACCAAAACATTCTAATAAACTAAAGACAACATGGACGATGCCATGGTTATACACAATCACCTGCCATATTGGGCAAAGATTTATTCCTCTATTTGATATTAAATAATTATGTTTCAGTTTGAAATTACAGATATAAAGTGATAAACATTAGTGTAATTGTGTCTAAATATAGGATTTGTGGAAGATTTAACGCAGATAAGTTCAGTTTTCCATCTTAAAAATTTAGACATAGTTTTGATCATTATCAAAATATGAATCAAATATGAAGCCCGTAGAAATTGCGTAACTACTTTGCACGATAATCACAATAAAATTGGCTGCGCACAGTGTAGAAGTTTATCATATACCTGTGTATGAAATTCACAATGGCCGATATGTAAGTAAACAAGATGACTGTATTGTGTTAGTTATATATTCTTCACTTCGTCTATACAATACATAAGAAATAGTTTGGTTGAAATAAAGTAGAATCACGCAACAGAATAGTTGTATAGTTGACAAAAACTGAATCTTGCACTGACGCAAATGTCTTATAGCGGCTGCAAGAGGCTTACACTTTTGTTGTATAAATGTTACCTGCAGCCCTTATACAACCTCTTAAATGACTGAAGTGTCCTATTAGGTGTGCCCGTTCCGCTTGTATAGCTGTTCTAAGAGGGTTTTGCCAATGTTCTTACAGTATACAATGCTGTGTAAGGAATACTGTATAATCATTCTTGCAACTCTGATAGGAGTGATAATTGTTAGTTGGGTTGATACTATGACAAATATGCTTGAACGTGGCAAGACATAGAAGATAAAAAGGCCTTGATATCAATGTCTTTACAATCTATAATGACTCCTCCCTTCACAATAGGCGATTACAAACGATTACGCGAGAGCACGATCGCGTAGCGGGCATACTCGGCTGTATTCGCCGATCGTCGTCTATGATCGCCATCGACCCGTGAATTGTCGGTTTTTCCGACACGCATCGAAGGGAATCGCCGGGTCATATTGATGACTGCCGTTTGACAAACTACTAGGTACGCTCGTGTGGGTGCTTGAACGATGATCGTGTCCATTATGAACGATCAGACGATCAACGATCATTGCCGATAGTGAAGTGCAGGCATAACATCAAAGCATATAAGTAATGAAGGAGGATTCGGTTGAAGTGGTCTAATCTGAATATAATTCCATTATTTTGACAGTAAAACGTTGCCCAATTAGGAACTTTAGAAACTCTGTTTTATCTTAAAGCTTTGGGTAAAATACACCACAATAATTATGAGGGTGATAAGTTCGACTTTTTTTATTATTGTTCTGTTCGAACTCCTAAATGGTTAATATAAGATAAATATTTAAGCCTTTATTTGCTATCAAGACAGTATCGCGAAAGCTGTACATGACATCAGGTTTTCAGGTGCGTTTCTCTCAGAGTTTTGGAAAGCTCGGTCACAAAGGACATTGAAAGAAGTGCCACATTGACTCTAAAAACCGGCAAATAATTTTTTTGATTTTTTCACATTATAAACTGAAAAAATTATACTAAGTAACATATAAATCCGAACACCCAGGTTAAATGGTTTTATTTTAATAAAATTTTGTATAAGTACTTAATGAAACATAATAAGTAAATGATAAAAATTTCAAAATGATTGCACTGCTTTAAAGCCCTTTGACCTTTAATAATGTGTGGATGCACCCTGATGTGCCACGCATTCTCCAACGCGCCTAGGCATGCTTCTGATCAGGTGGTCAATGTCCTGCTGTGGTATCTCACTCCAGGCAACCACCAACTCCTCTCGAAGCGCTTCTAGAGTCTGAGGAGGACGTTGCAAATTGAGCAATCTCCTACCCATCATATCCCACACGTGCTCAATTGGGGATAAGTCGGGAGATCTTGGTGGCCATGGTAACAATGTGACATCATTATGTTGAAAGAAGTCTATTGTGACTCTTGCAACATGTGGTCGGGCATTATCTTGTTGGAAAGTTGGATCTGCCAGGGTGTCAAGATAGGGTAAAAGATGGGGTTCTAGAACTTCGTGGATATAACGCTGCCCGTTCATGTTACCTCTGATGAATATTAAAGGTGACCTGGAACCATAAGCTATAGCACCCTAAACCATAACTCCAACAGTGTGATGAACATGTCTTTCAACAAAAAACTGTGGATTCCTCCTTTCACCACGTCGCCTTCTAACCCTGGCACGACCATCGTGCATGCCTAAACAAAATTGAGACTCGTCACTAAAGACAATACTGTTCCATTCCTGATCCCAGAGTGACCGTTGTCTGCACCACTCAAGGCGATTACGTCGGTGTTCTCGAGTTAAAGGGAGGACACAGTGTGGCCGGTATGAAAACAAGCCAAAACTTCTCATTCCTCGGTAAACACTTCGCATGCCAATAGGTCTTCCGTGTTCTGCAAACCATTCATTTGCAATGGACCTGGTAGTGGAGAAATGGTCCCTTAAGGCCAATAATCTTAGGCGGCGATCTTCACGGTCTGTTGTTCTACGGCGGCGTCCAGTGCCCCTTGCTCTTTGCGTACGGCCTTCTCGAAGCCATGCCTGACAACACCTAACCACAGTGTCTACACTTCTTTGCACTCTAACTGCAATTGCCCGAAAAGAAAGTCCAGCTTCCTGAAGTCCCACTATATGGCCCCTATCAAACTCACTAAGTTGACGAAATCGTACAGGTGTCCGTACTCTAGGCATCGTAACCGATCGTAAAGGATGTCAAGAACCAAAATCCGCCAACGTTGATTCTTTACTGCGGCTGAAATATTCATTTTTAGAGCGTTAGTGAATTAAAAAAAGGCAGTATAAAAACCGGAATGTCCAACTGATAAGGCTGAAAATTTTTTCACTTGTTATTTACAGTAAGATAAATACATTCACCAACTATTATTAAAATAAAACCATTTAAACTGGGTATTCGGATTTATATGTCACTTAGTATATAAGCTTTATGGATCGTTCCGTACTTTTTCAGATGATGGATTTTTAAGAATACCACAAAAACGTTATTTACCACTTATCGATTTTGAAAATAGAATCAGCATACTTTTCCGAATAAGAAAGGCTAACTTTTATTTTTACATCTTGTACATTTGCTTTTAAAGCGACTCAAAAAATATAGGACTCATTACAAAATAAATTCTATCTATATTTCAAGATACGATGTTAAATGGTTATTGAAGCTTTAAAAACAGATTTAATACTGTTGTTTAGCACCTACAAATCTATCTATCTAATAAAAAACTAAAAAATAGATAAAAACTGCATCATTTTTTTTTTGGATTCAGCATCCGAGATGTTTCCCATTTCGAGCACTGGCAAATACTGATTCGTCATTAAAATAAGTAAAATATAAGTACAATAAAAAGGCTTTAACGACAGATGTGGGGAACCTATGATGTCTGGAATATGTTTAATGGTGCATAGAATAATCTATACTAACATCAAAGAATTGAAATATACCCTCTATCACCCTATTATTTTCTCCACCCCCTAATCTTAAACCCCTAGTTTTTTTTAAATCATCAGGATTCTCTGAAACGTCAAGGTTGAGCCATTTTTTTCGATTTAGGCTATTTTTCTCCGCCTTTCCGCCATCACTGTACCGATTTTCAAAAGCTAAAAAGCCTTTTGGTCAATGAAATTGTAGTAACATTGTGTAAAAAATTCATCCAAATCCGAGTATTATGGTACTTTCAAAGTTTACAAACCGACCAAAAAACATAATCTCGCATTTTCGAAATTTCTCGCGATTGAAATGTTTCTTCGTGGCGTTGGAAGTAAAAATTGGTAAATTTGCCCAAAATTTGATCGGCATTTTGTTCCGTTCGGGGCGGGGGTCCCTCTGGCCCCCTCATTTACGCCACTGCTTTGATGAAAAGTATGATGGAGACAGGATGAGTAGGATAGGGTTTAATATTTGGAAGATACAGTATCACGCCTTATCAAGCAGCATGAGTCAAGCCATGTTTATAACTAATAAACAAAATGATTTTAGCTTTATTTTGGCTCAGCAATACTAAACATACATGTGAAAGTATGTGCGCAGTTATCGGACTATTAGTATGCTGGTCAATAGGTGTGTAATCCTCCAGAAGCTTTGCCTTGGTCTTTTACGTTGTAAATACGAGGTCTGTAATTTAGAGCTTCATATTGAGTTATTTTTAAAGTCAAATGAGCCGTATTCAT
The DNA here is from genome assembly GCA_963669975.1 of Acanthoscelides obtectus. Lineage (NCBI taxonomy): Eukaryota > Metazoa > Arthropoda > Insecta > Coleoptera > Chrysomelidae > Acanthoscelides > Acanthoscelides obtectus. The sequence continues at coordinate 11,073,684 of CAVLJG010000004.1, forward strand.
AAAACAATGGATATCCTTGTACTTGCAAATTTTGAAGGAAATCCTCCAGATGGTATTTATTATAGTTTTTGAGTATAAGCATATCCTTCAAAGCAGTGACATAAGTAAAAGGATATTCATAATCTTCACCTTCGCCATGGAGATGAGTATATCAACCGAAAGGGAAAACCTACTTTAAATGTACAACCCACTTGTGATGCCAGAGAGATGTTCACAAGTGATGATGTCATTTGGCCTGGATCAGTGGATGATTCCAGAATATGGAGAAATTCACAGACTAGATCACAACTAATAAATAAAGCAAATGTTGTACTACTTGGCGATGACGGTTATGGTATTGAGCCATGCCTTATGACTCCTTCAGAAATCCTACTCCAGGTGCAGAAATAAATTATAATAAGCCTTGAAAACAAGAAAGAGTTATAATTGAATGCTGTTTCGGCCAACTGAAATGGCGGTTTCCTATCCTACAGTATGTTTGCGGCGTAAAGTTGGAAAATCTGCCGAAAATGATTATTGTTTTGCGAAGAGCTTGGGCGATCCTGACTTTGAGTTAGACGAACAAGATCCAGATGAAGATGAAGGAAATCATAGGAATGACGAACTTCCTCTCCGCCAACTAGGTCAACAAATAAGAAGAAACTTGAGTATTATAATAAATAGTTTTACTGATTAAAGTGTATTTATAAGTCATAATAGGTTTTATTTTCGTGAACATCATAAGTTACAGGTGGCTTCTGACGCTGCATCATTTCTAATTTCGTTTTATAATACTCTTGTAGAATACTTGTTTGGTACTGGTGTAATAGCACTAGACGTTGCAGTTCGTTTGTAGTTAATCCTTTGGTTTCCTCAGTTTCGTACTTCTCGGTTGATAATTTTCTTTTTGGTGGCAATGGCTTCTGAATTGCTGTCGCTGTAATACTGTTTGCTCACTGCTCTCGGTATATAGTAGAGATGATCGATATATCGGTACCGGCGACCTTTCCCGGTGACTTGAATGGTCGCCGTTAGTCCCGGCGACCTGATTCTCCATGAAGTAGCGACCCAGATCGCTGTTTGGAAGTATAATGATCGGTAGCTGTAACGCTGCTTCGGTCGCGGTCGCTGCCAGGAAGCATATCCTTGTGAGTGGTGGAGAGATTATAACCACTACTACCCAGTTTTAAGTGAGGTGGTCCGTGAAAAATGTTGTGCTCTAGCTACCTCAGTGCCGTGCGAGAGGTTATTTTCGAAGACAGGCTTGATCGTCAGCGAAAGACGGAGTCGATTAAAAGCACATAAAGCTCGAATGTTGGTTTTTTAAACGCTAATGCGAACTTCGCAACAAATTACGTTAGCAAAGGTTAGGATTATAAGAAAATCATTATTGTCGTGTATTATATTTGTTATGTTTTAAAACTTCTATTTCAACTCGTAGAATAATCTGATGTGTTGTTTTACTTTTCCTGAACCATACAAAAATACTTAATTTACTTATTTAGCAATTATTATAATCACGATTTTTTTTATATTTTATTTGTTATGTTTCAATGCTTTTATTTGATGGGTAGAATAATCTTATGTGTCGTATAATTTTTCCTGTTTCATAAAAAATGTTTCGTTTATTAAGCAATGTTTAACATATAAAAGAAGCATTTTTATACTACATTTGTTATGTTTTAAAAGTTTTATTTTGACTGGTAAAATAGTATTTTGTTTTACTTTTTAAGATTCATAGAAAGATATTTTATGTATTTTTATGATTTTATGTGTTTTGTGCTCAATATTGTTAAAAACAAAAACCTTAAATATAGTTTAATTCAAATCTTCAGGAACCTGAACATCTACACCTTAATATCAATGAATAACCACCGCCAAATATCGAGTAATTTAATCAGCGCCAGGGAGTCGCTGGCTGGTGGCAGCGACCATATACAGGCAGTGACCTAAAGCGCTGCTAAATCTACCGGCGACTTTAAGTCGCTGCTAAGATCATCTCTATATATAGTTCACTTCCTTCTTCTTGAACACTACCGACTTGAATGGCACCTCTAATATTCCCAATTGTAGGATTACAGTCACCTTCCATAGCTTTCAGCAACTTTATTTCCCAATCTAACAATATAATTGCTTTATTACCAGTTTTTTTAGATCTGTTTTTTCTTCAATCTTGATTTCACGTTGTTGATTTTTTTAATAAGCCTTTAGTATCTAATGGTCTACCGAATGTTGATTCGTATTTTTTCACCATCTTCTTCAAGGCATCGTCCTTTCTCATTTTTGTTTTTGGAACTTGTGACTTTTGCAAACTAATGGGAGCAATGGCAATTTCATTTGCGATGAACTGCAGGTCGTTGCCATTATTTTCTATAGTTTCCTCATCACCTGAGGATGACATGCTTATTAATTTGATAAAAAACTGTATCCAGTAAAAATACGGAACGGTCTGTGTAAGCTCTGGAGTACAACTGTCAGTGATGCTGAGTGAACGAACTCCCACGTCAACTACAAGCTGGAACAAGTCAGGACATGTCGCTCAAGATACAAATACCAGTCAACCTTTTACTTCTTCTTGGAGGATATCCTCGCGAGTATAAGGTAATCATTATGAATATGAAATATTATATATGCTTATACTTCTACCTTTTTCTCCGAAGCTTGACCTTATACACCTTATGCTTCCGAGGATATGCTTCTCTTTTATGAATACGGCTTTTTTGTTACAAACCTTTCCAAATCTGTAAATAAAATATCTAAATTACAGGGTGTCCGGTACTGAAATTGTATTTTCATATGATATATCTTTCTTTGTAAAAAGTACATTTATCCTGGCTCGCCACAATCGAACTACTTTTCAGGACATTCTTCGTATTCATACATCAACTTTCCGTAATTCTATATTCCTCTCTAAAGCAAACCATTCATTCCTGAAACACGAGTCCTCAGTCGTATGCACATATGGACTTACATCCATTACATATTCACATGACCCACACAAAAATAAACTGTCCCCCATATGCAAATAAACAGCTTTTGCAGGCACAATGAACGTTCAGGAATACAATGGAACCGAACTGCGATGGTCATTTTTGTATTTTTCGGGAAAGTAATGATGCACCGTGTCCGGTGGCCTGGTGATGTTAGAAAGGAAGGAAGTTAACCTCTGACCCTCGGCGTAGGATCGACTCCCTTTCATTGACAGTCGACCAGTGGGATTGTGGATTCTCTTAAACACTGAATATGATTTTCAGATGCAGTTGATTGATATATTTGGTCGTTTAGACACAGTTTAGATCGCCAAGTGAGGTTACTGTAATTTACGAACATATTGCCGTATATGGTTTGGCTATAATAATAATAATAATAATAATAAGCGTTTATTGCCCAACAGTTTAACACCATTTACAGAGCAAACTACTATAAAAAAAATCACCATGAGGTAGCTTGTGAAGAAAAAAAAAACAATAATAATTCATGTATCAATAACAAAAATAAATATAGCTACAGCTTAAAAATAAGAAACGTAAGATAAATCAAAAGTGAGCACGCAATTTGCACTTCAATTCACCTATGCTTCGACAATAACTTTGTTTGAGCTCTTTGACATAAAAAAGGAACATTATACCTTGATGTTAGTCGTGGTACCAGAAACTGTATTTGTGAAAGTATTGTAGGGCAGACTATTAGATTATGCAGTAATTTATATAAAACTATAACTGCTGATTGCTGACGCCGTTGTTCTAAGGATTGAATGCCAAATTTATGAAGAAGGATGTTGTATTCTGTACCTCTAGTAGGATATATGCCATCGATCTTAAAACATAAAAATTTTAAAAACATCTTTTGAAGTTTATCAACAACATCAATATACTGCTTGTAAATCGGACTCCATATCAAAGATCCATATTCAAGCTTAGACCTAACCAAGCTAAAGTATAATGTCTGCAAAGTCAAAACGTCAAAAGATTTACAATTTCTGATAACGAAGCCATAGGTTCGGTAAGCACTTGATATGATTTGATTGATATGCTCATTAAAGGTTAGATCTTGATCAAAGTAGATACCTAAGTCTTTCACAGTTTCACTGCGCTCAAGAAAATGTTGGATCATTGTATAATTATATAACCATTGGGTTGGTTTTCCTTGAAAAAGTTACTACTTTACACTTACTTATATTAAGATGAAGTTGATTCTTGGCCCGCCAGCTTTGCAATTTATTTATTTGACATTGAACAAATGCACAGTCTTCCAAGCATGAAACGGATGAATAAAATTTTAGGTCGTCTGCGAACATTAACTTAGAACAAGCCAAAGATTCATACAGATCATTCACAAACAATATGAACAACAGTGGTCCTAAATTCGAACCCTGTGGGTTGAGACATAAACATGTGATATGTAGACATTATAAAAAACATACTGTTTCCTTTCAAACAGATATGATGTTAAGAGCGCTAAGTAAATGTTGTTGAAGCCCAGGTACTCAAGCTTTATATGTATGACTTGCCTATATCAGCTGTATCTCAACTGTATCTAGGTAATATTGTTTTGGACACAATGACAGGCTCAAATCGGTATTGCTATCTTAGTTGAGATCTTATCCCTCAGTTTACCAAATTGTACAAGCCATATAGCATTCGGATTGGTAATAAAGTATCGTCACTCAGTGGCGAAGCGTCCATGTAACCATTGTTACCATTGGTAACAGTTAAAAATCTTAAAAATAAATATTTTATGACTAAGTACTGTTAAATAGTTTCATTTATTTGTTTACCAACAGCAATTTGTCTACATATTTTTGTCCATTACTGTATATGCCAAAAATTATTAAAATCGGATAAACATACGTATATGTTTACCTTTTTTTTGACAGTCAGTACAGGGTGTCCGCAAAGTTGGGGTTTTCATTTTCAGAAACAACTACCCTTGAAATAACAAAGGTAATGTGTAGTGAAACGAGGGCGACCAAGTAAAAAAAAATAAAGGAAAAAGTACTCACTCTCCAGTTGACGAGAAGGGCTAAGTACGTCTCTGCCCGAAATCATACCGCTCCAACGGAAAATGAAATCAGCTGATGCGCTACCGAGCAGACGCAGGCAAACAAGGAAGGCAAAATGTTGCGTAAAAAGTCTAGGTATTGCATCCCGTCCAATCGATTTGGGAGAATAAATGGTTCAATGAGCATACCGTTCACCATGCCAGCCCAAACATTCACCGAAAATGTTTGTTGAAAATGTGCCCGACGGACAGCGTGCGGATTTTCTACTGACCAAACATGAGTGTTGCGAAAGTTATTCACCCCATTACGCGTGAACGTAGATTCGTCTGTCATCAATATGCACTTCAAAAAGTCCGGATTATTGTCATGTTGATGCAACAACCACTCACAAAACCGCACTCTTGCTGGAAAATCGTCAGGTTGAAGGGCTTGTACACGTTGGACGTGAAACGGATACAGCCCCTCTTCACGCAGCGTTTGCCGCACTTTAGTTTTTGATACTTGCACTAGCACTAGCCACGTCTCTAGTGCTTGTCGTTTTTTGAAACACAATCGATTATACGAGTTCGTTTACCTCTACACGCGTGACCGTAACCGGCGGTTGAAGGTTGCATACTGATCTGACACACTGACCCCGACCCAGTTCTGTCGTCGGGTTGAGCTAGTGTCCTAGTACCAGTCGGGGATGTCGCGAGTCGCGGCTACAGGACGGTATTCAGATATTTTTGATGTTGCAGAGCCCTTTATCTCGGTTCCCTTAAGACATTGGTGTATATGGTACTAAGAAAAATTGCTTATGTTTTCAAAATCTACACGTCGTGTAAAGGAAAACCTCAACTCTGCGGACACCCTGTATAGAAAAACCGAGTAGAATTCGGCAAAGTGTCCCACTATTTCCAATATAAGATATTCCGCCATTGTTGCTGTTTGATCGTTCACCTTCAGAAATCACAAATTGATCAGAATTGTTCAAATATGCTGTATCATTGATAAATATTTACTTTCATTTCTTTGCCTTATTTAACTTGTCTCTGTTTATTAACAATAACTGAGCTATTCACATCACAACACAGATAGTATTTCTGCATTGCTCTACATGAGTATACCAAGTATGAATAGCTTTGGATCTCCTTTCCAGAGAAAAGAATGTGCGCCGATGCATAGGTAGACAAATTAGTTACTGAGTCCTGACATATTCGAATTTGTGACAATGAGTAAAACATCGATAATGAAAAATCGATTTTTCCTTTCTCAATGTTAATCGATTTGTGAAAAATCCATTTTAGAAGAAAAAAATATTAGATTTTTCTGAAAAATCACATTGGGTAAATCAAGCGCGTAGGTTCCGGATCCATCATCAATTTCACGCTAGACCCATTGAGAGGTCGAAAACGACCTATCCCTTACCTCAGAGTTCCCCAAACTTTTTTGTGTCCTAGACCCCTTGACATGTTTTTCCGTGTTGGGTAGACCCCCTACTTACCTGATATTGATTTCCTGTAAATTTCTAACTGTAGTGAAGTTTAGTGTTAAAAACTTAAAGTAAAAACACATGTTAATTTATACAATATTAATTGAATTTAAACTGAAACTACTCAAAATAAAATTTTGTATCTGTGATGTAAAATATACGTAACATTAAATAAACAGGTGTCTGACCAATAAGTGCCCGCATTGGGAATAAGTGCCCAAATTGAAAAAAAATAAGAGGGATAAAATAAAAAAAAAGTGAAAAATAATAAAAAAAAGTTTTTTACTTAAAATGATACAATAAGCGAGTTCGTTTATTAATTATAACATAAACGTATGTTCTACAATAATTTCACTGTTAGTTTGATTAAATTCCGCTTCTTATACGATTAAGTTATCTAAAAATAGGCAAAAAATTAACGAATCTTAGTGTGTACCATCCTTGAATTTTAAGAATAATTTAAAAAAAAATATTTTCTATAAAGGGGGGTTCTTTAAAAAAATTAATGCGGGCACTTATTCCCAATGCGGCCATTTATTGGTCAGACACCAATAAACATAAAATAAACTATAAATAAAGTAACATAAGCATTAAGTCAATATTTTTAGTGAGATGGATGAACCTGATGCTTTAATAATGAATTATCAACATTTGGCGTCAATTTTATAAGGGTTAATTTTAAATCTCCTCGGCTAATGATCCAGTCTGTTTATTTTTTTCGTTAGGAGATTGGTAACAGCGCTGAACCCCCTTTCCACTAGGTATGACGATGGAAAGGAAATTAAAAATTTCCTCGCTGTATTCCATAATACGGGATAAGTAACGGGTATGTTGTTTTGCAGCCAGAATTGCTGATATCCGTTTTTGAACTGAACCTTAAGTTCTTCTTTTGTACTTAGTTCAGTCAGTTCCTCTTGTATTATGACATTCGTTTCTTCTGTCACCATATGGATTAATTATCCACGGTGGTATTACCATAGTCAAAATATCCTCAAACCTAGATTCAAAATCTGAACAGAGGGCATTTAAATGTTGAACGTAAGTTGAAACGTCGTCTTCCTGGCAGCTTGTCTGTGACAAATTGGGGAACTGAGAAAATTCGCCCCGTCCAATATTTTGCTTCATTAGTTTAACTCTGGCAAAAAACGCTGATAAGATGGACTTTGTTTTAATCAAATTTGAACTGTCGCCTTGTAATTGCAAATTAACCATATTAAATTTTGTAAACAAATCTGTTAAATAGGCGATGTCTGTTTTCCTCTTCATTAAATTTTCTTTTAAAATTTTATCTTTAGTATCCAGAAATTCTAAAATAGTCTCAAAAAGTGCAAAAAATCTTGTCAAACATAAGCCTTTCGACAGCCAGCGTACTTCAGTGTGAAGGAGTAATTGATGAAAGTGTTCGTCATTTTCTTCACACAACTGCGCAAATAACCACGTATTCAACGCGTTGCTTCGGATTCGGTTTACTGCATCAATGACTAAATGAAGTGATTCATGCAATCTAACACTCAAATTTTTAGCAACTAAATGTTTTCGATGGATGACGCAATGTATTGCTAACACCCCTGACACATTTTGTTTTAAATAGCTTATAAATCCACGATAACGTCCAACCATAGCAGGCGCTCCATCTGTAGCTACTGATATTACATTTGATAAAGGAATTGCTTTTTCAATGAAGTAATCCTTCAAAATATGAAATATTGATTCACCTTTAGTGTCGGTTATCAAAGTTCTTGCGAAGGGCAGTTCTTCGTAGATTTCTTGATTCACAATAAAACGAACATATGCCAATAATAATGCTGCATTATCAGGTAAAGTTGACTCGTCCAGTTATATAGAGAAATGGGTCGTTTGCAAATAATTACATAAGAAGCTTTCAATATCAGAACTCATTTCATCAATACGTCTTTCAACAGTATTGTTGCTTAAGGGAATTCTTTTAATGATATCAGATGCAGGTTTGTGTAAGTTTTTAAAACCTCTTCAACGGCTGGCAAAATTAACTTCTCTCCGATAGTATGCGGTTTTCCGGATTTTGCTATAAGTAACGAGATATTGTAAGTCGCCCGCAAACCATCATCATTTCTTTGTGACGTCGAAGCGAACATTCTGTCCAGTGTAGGTCTCTTCTGAAATTTATCTTTGAGTGTTTGAAAGTATTTCAAATCTTTCTCTGTTTTATCAGGGTGGCGTCTTCTCAGATGATCTTGCAGTTTAGATGGTTTCATAGCGTCATTGCCCAAAACTTTGTTGCATAAAAGGCATATAGGCGATTGTTTGTTCGGCAATGATGGAATGAAATAATCAACACTGTACTGTCTACATTTCTTTTTAGATTTGGACATGGCATCAGTCATCTGTGGGCAAAATTAAATTATTTAAATAAGACAGAAAATCCAGCAGCTGTATATTAAAAATATTTTTTGATTTTTCCGAAAACATTCCATAATTCGAACATCTTCTTGCAACAATTAGCTCGAATTACGGAGATTGCACTGTAATTATATTACCGATTGCTAAAACTTTCAAAAAGAAACTGTTGAGGAGTACTCGTGTAATTTTGCATGATTGATAATATTTAACTACTAATAACTAAAGTCACGATTGGCGTAATTTATCTATCTATGCTAACTACGAGTACAAAACTAAAATTTAATAAAAAATAATGTACTTACTTTTCTTCCAGCACTCTCAAACAAAATAACACTGACTCACTATAATTTGTGTGATATACTATCTGTTTATATTTTTTAAAATATTTTCTTAGCACTTTCCTTTTTAAGATTCAGGAAACGAATAAACGTATTTGTCCCACATTCGTATTTATAGAGTGATGAATTGAACAAGTCAGTGCAAGATAGCGAAGCTCTGAGACTCTCAGGTTTTTACAAGTTCAAAATGTATTGCGACCACAAAGCGAATACCAACATCCTACAACTTACACAATTTTATAAACATATATAATAAATTTTTTACTTCATAGGTACTTTTATAAATAATGTATATGTTTTGATATTATAAGATAGTATGATGTAAGTAAATAAGTACTATCAGTGTATGTGTTGAGATCCACTATCGTGGACCCCCATATTCATTTTATGGACCCCCAAATTTTTTTTCGCTGACGTAGACCCGTTGCAGGTTGTGATAGACCCCTAGGGGTCGATATAGACCACTTTGGGAATCAATGCCTTACCTCAAAATTAGATCTACGTAAATTCACATTGTTTGACGCCCCAAATTCCGTAAGTGTGCCGTGTTCACGATTGTGCTTTCACTTGATGCACGTCTATTTATTTGATTTTTCGTGAGAAAAAGCATTCAATTTCTTTTATTCATAAGACCTTTTGTGAGAGATATACAGATTATGCAACTTGGTCCAGTGTAAGTCCGTTTTGTCGCATGCTCACCCTATTTTTTCTCCGCAATTGGCTGTGCCCGACCCAAATGTGCTTTCCTTATTTTCACCCACTTTATTGTTTAGTGCCACATAGGGGGATTGAATATTACCGTCACTTTCGCACTAGCCTTCGTAAATGAGCATACGAATAAAATACTCGGTGTCGGAGTACATTTTTCGGATTTCGGAACCATGAACAATTAGTAGTCGAAGATTGTAATTATATTAATCAACCGGTGTGTTGTGTGTTTTTTTCCGGGGCGAAGAGAGAGCGTTACTTGTCTGGTACACCCAAAAACAACAGATAACCTCGAGCTCGCTTGTCGCTTTGAGGAATTGGACCTCTTTTAGGAGCGGGAATGCGTACCGCAGGAGGTCCTGGGCTTTTTTCTAACAGTTACATTAAAATACAGTCGGTTGATAGCCGAAGTTCTGGCTCCCTTTTACCGGATACCAATCAATTCTGTTCCTCTAACTGTTCTTCATGTTGCTTCTTTGTTCTAGACCTGCAGGATGCACCCGCTAGGCTTCAACTCCTGGTCTGGTCCTGAAAATCGAAAGCTGCTCGACACAGCTTCTTCTTTCTTCTTAGAGTAGCGAAAATATGGAACAAACTTCAGGCAGTTCAAAAATGGGATAAACAAGATATTTTTAACTTGTTTGTATCAGGCGTGGTACAAAGGTACTGAGGCTCTGCCCTAGCAGCTTTTTTCAATATGAAAATATATGCAAGCAACTTACCTTTGCCGTCAAGTAGTCTGACTCTGAACGCCGTCATTAGTTCGTAATTGAATCATGTTCTGAGAAAAAAGGTATGAACATCTACAACAGGGAAATAAAATGGATCAAGTCAGTCAAACAGGCCCATACAATTAGTCCAAAGACATGCTTTTCCTGCCCCACCGGTGATACCGTCGCGACACGGAGGAACGAACAGAAGGAGACTCAGAGAGACCGAGACGCCCACCGGTAAACCCAGAGAGCAGAAGCAGAGAGGCGTATCGAAAACATTTCTCTATCAAGTTTTAAGGTTAAATGAAATAGAATCGCGGAACTAAAATAAACAAATTGAGGTTCATCAACTCCTACCCGTTACAACCCCTAATCCCCAATTTTTAACCTCTACAAATTTCTTTCTGAAAATGGTCTGGAGCTTCCTAATCGTCAAACAACGAAGTATGAGCAACTTTTTTTTCCTATTATTGGTCATAGCTCCGCCGCCTCTGTACGAATTTTAAAAAAATATAAATCTTTTTTGTTTTTGGAATAGCAGTAACCTTGTGTCGAAATTTGATCAAAATCCGAGCGGTACTTTCCAAATTATAGACATACAGACGGAAATGAGTTACGCATAGTTTTTTGTGATGTACATAACAATTAACGTCAACGAACTTTTTCGCGATTATAATATACTAAGTGACATATAAATCCGAACACCCAGTTTAAATGGTTTTATTTTAATAAAAGTTGGTGAATGTATTTATCTTACTGTAAATAACAAGTGAAAAAATTTTCAGCCTTATCAGTTGGACATTCCGGGTTTTTATACTGCTTTTTTTTAATGCACTAACGCTCTAAAAATGAATATTTCAGCCGCAGTAAAGAATCAACGTTGGCGGATTTTGGTTCTTGACATCCTTTACGATCGGTTACGATGCCTAGAGTACGGAGACCTGTACGATTTCGTCAACTTAGTGAGTTTGATAGGGGCCGTATAGTGGGACTTCGGGAAGCTGGACTTTCTTTTCGGGCAATTGCAGTTAGAGTGCAAAGAACTGTAGACAATGTGGTTAGGTGTTGTCAGGCATGGCTTCGAGAAGGTCGTACGCAAAGAGCAAGGGGCACTGGACGCCGCCGTAGAACAACAGACCGTGAAGATCGCCGCCTAAGATTATTGGCCTTAAGGAACCGTTTCTCCACTACCAGGTCCATTGCAAATGAATGGTTTGCAGAACACGGAAGACCTATTGGTATGCGAAGTGTTTATCGACGAATGAGAAGTTTTGGCTTGTTTTCATACCGGCCACACTGGGTCCTCCCTTTAACTCGAGAACACCGACGTAATCGCCTTGAGTGGTGAAGACAACGGTCACTCTAGGATCAGGAATGGAACAGTATTGTCATTAGTGACGAGTCTCGATTTTGTTTAGGCATGCACGATGGTCGAGCCAGGGTTAGAAGGCGACGTGATGAAAGGAGGAATCCACAGTTTTTTGTTGGAAGACATGTTCATCACACTGTTGGAGTTATGGTTTGGGGTGCTATAGCTTATGGTTCCAGGTCACCTTTATTCTTCATCAGAGGTAACATGAACGCGTAGCGTTATATTCACGAAGTTCTAGAACCCCATCTTTTACCCTATCTTGACACCCTGGCAGATCCTACTTTCCAACAAGATAATGCCCGACCACATGTTGCAAGAGTCACAATAGACTTCATTCAACATAATGATGTCACATTGTTACCATGGCCACCAAGATCTCCCGACTTATCCCCAATTGAGCACGTGTGGGATATGATGGGTAGGAGATTGCTCAATTTGCAACGTCCTCCTCAGACTCTAAAAGCACTTCGAGAGGAGTTGGTGGTTGCCTGGAATGAGATACCACAGGAGGACATTGACCACCTGATCAGAAGCATGCCTAGGCGCGTTGGAGGGTGCGTAGCACATCAGGGTGCATTCACACATTATTAAAGGTCAAAGGGCTTTAAAGCAGTGCAATCATTCTGAAATTTTTATCATTTACTTATTATGCTTCATTAAGTACTTATACAAAATTTTGTTAAAATAAAACTATTTAAACTGGGTGTTCGGATTTATAAGTCACTTAGTATACTTTCTCGCCAGTGAGCGTAGCAAGCAAGAAGGACGGTAAATTATCGAAAACAATGTATGCCTTGCAACTTTGTAACGTATTTTTATAGATGCGTCTCCCCCCATAACTAGAAAAATTACTTGCATATCATAGTCGCTGCAAAACATTATGTTCACCGTGAGAAACTAAAAAAATCGTCAGGGCTAAAGACCCAGCCGTAAAAAACCTGTATACCCGAACTTTTTTCAAATGCAAATTTCTAATAGGCGATAGGTAAAAAACGGTCCCTATATCTTACACCCTAAGAATGCTCATGTGGGAAAAGGTCATACCCCACAGTTTTTTTCCAACCGGTGATTAAAGTTGTTATTTACAGCGCTGCAACTGCAGATGCTGCAAAAAAATTTTGTGCGATATATTGTGTGTTATTTTTTAGTTGCTTTTGCTCTCGCTCTTAGCGGTAGACCGTTAGAGGCGGAAAAAACGGGGACATCTCTATAATTAGATTTTAATTCCTAGAAGGGGTGACAGTTTTTTACGGTGGCTGTGTGCCAGAAAAACAACGCTACCGGTTACCAGCCATTGTTTCGTTCATTTATGTCTGGATGAAAAATAATATGCGAAAAATTATACTCTGTCAGTTAGCAGGCGCGAAAAATCCTTCTCCACGATTCATATTACTTATTCCATACACAGCACCGGTAAGGTCTGCCTAGAAGTCCAGCAAGCGCACTTTTTGTTTAGGCAAGAAGCCATTCGTTTCAGCTTGTCGAAGTTCAGATCACCAAGAACATTATTTGCTAATCGCGGCAGCCTCTGTACAGGGTGTTCCATTTTAATCTCATCACCTAAATATTTCAAAAACTAAGCATCCTGGAGAATGGTAGGGATTTGAATGCGTAAAATGATGCTGACCTTGACAACGACCTTGCAGATCATTTCAAGGTCGCTGAGCGTTTTTAAATAAAAAAAATGTTACATCTGAATTGCAAACAGGAGGATATTTCACGAGTATGAACATCACCATGACCTTGCCCCTCTCCTTCAAGGTTATTGTAAGACATTGAAAACAATTTGCTATAGCATAAATTTTCGACAGCACAGTTGTGACGTTGGCGGATATCGCCCAAATGTGACCTTGAACACGACCTTTAAAATATATATATATATACTAAGTGACATATAAATCCAAACACCCAGTTTAAATGGTTTTATTTTAATAAAATTTTGTATAAGTACTTAATGAAGCATAATAAGTAAATGATAAAAATTTCAAAATGATTGCACTGCTTTAAAGCCCTTTGACCTTTAATAATGTGTGGATGCACCCTGATGTGCTACGCATTCTCCAACGGGCCTAGGCATGCTTCTGATCAGATGGTCAACGTCCTCCTGTGGTATCTCATTCCAGGCAACCACCAACTCCTCTCGAAGTGCTTCTAGAGTCTGAGGAGGACGTTGCAAATTGAGCAATCTCCTACCCATCATATCCCACACGTGCTCAATTGGGGATAAGTCGGGAGATCTTGGTGGCCATGGTAACAATGTGACATCATTATGTTGAAAGAAGTCTATTGTGACTCTTGCAACATGTGGTCGGGCATTATCTTGTTGGAAAGTTGGATCTGCCAGGGTGTCAAGATAGGGTAAAAGATGGGATTCTAGAACCTAGTGGATATAACGCTGCGCGTTCATGTTACCTCTCATGAAGATTAAAGGTGACCTGGAACCATAAGCTATATCACCCCAAACCATAACTCCAACAGTGTGATGAACATGTATTTCAACACGGCCATCGTGCATGCCTAAACAAAATCGAGACTCGTCACTAAAGACAATACTGTTCCATTCCTGATCCCAGAGTGACCGTTGTCTGCACCACTCAAGGCGATTACGTCGGTGTTCTCGAGTTGAAGGGAGGACCCAGTGTGGCCGGTATGAAAACAAGCCAAAACTTCTCATTCGTCGGTACACGCATGCCAATAGGTCTTCCGTGTTCTGCAAACCATTCATTTGCAATGGACCTGGTAGTGGAGAAACGGTCCCGTAAGGCCAATAATCTTAGGCGGCGATCTTCACGGTCTGTTGTTCTACGGCGGCGTCCAGTGCCCCTTGCTCTTTGCGTACGGCCTTCTCGAAGCCATGCCTGACAACACCTCACCACAGTGTCTACACTTCTTTGCACTCTAACTGTAATTGCCCGAAAAGAAAGTCCAGCTTACCGAAGTCCCACTATACGGCCCCTATCAAACTCACTAAGTTGACGAAATCGTACAGGTCTCCGTACTCTAGGCATCGTAACCGATCGTAAAGGATGTCAAGAACCAAAATCCGCCAACGTTGATTCTTCACTGCGGCTGAAATATCCATTTTTAGAGTGTTAGTGAATTAAAAAAAGCAGTATAAAAACCGGAATGTCCGACTGATAAGGCTGAACATTTTTTCACTTGTTATTTACAGTAAGATAAATACATTCACCAACTTTTATTAAAATAAAACCAATTAAACTGGGTGTTCGGATTTATATGTCACTTAGTATAATAAAAACCTTTCGTGTCTACACTGTAAATGGAAAAGCAGACGATTTTACCACTAGATTTGGCCTTGATTTCAAAGTCAAGGTCGTGTCAAGCGTAAATGTAAATTTCCTGCTTTTTCCATTTCCAGTATAAAAATGAGAGGTTTCTTTCGGAAATTTTGACTTAACCTTGATGGTTATGGTCAAGGTCACCACCACGCACCTCGCAACTGTGTTGTCGAAGATTTTTGCTAAGGCAAATTGTTTTCGATGTCCGGACTTAACTTTAAAATGACCTTGAAGCATATGGTCAAGGTCATAGACAAGATCTTGCTTGGAAGTAAGAATCACTACTCTCCATAAGGAGGGGTGTCATTTTTTTTTATCTTGAAAGTCATGGGTCACTGTCAATGTCATCATTATTTTGCTGCAAACTTTTATTTGCAACTTTTTTCTAGAATGCGCAGTCTTCGGATTATTTAGGTGGGGATATCAAAATTTATAGGAGAGTTAAAAGGCCCTCATCTTGGTATGCAGAGTGTTCAGTGAGGAAATGAATATAATGTAGTGGTAGGTAGTATGGGCCGAGACCTTTTCGCATCTAAAAATAAGAAAATTCTATATTTAGTTTTTACGCATATGAAGGATGATTTATCCAAACAAATCATATCTTTAATATCTCAGGCACTATCGAACCGATTTTTGTGAAATAATAACAAAGTTGCCCTGGACTAATGTAAAACTAGTCCAACTGTTGCAAAGTCCAGAGCCGGACTCGATATTTTTAACTATATTCTTTTTTCAAAATCAACTCCTTTTACGCTGAATATAAGTGTGTAGCTACGTTTAAATGAGCTAATGAATGTTTGGTGTTGTTGATTCTGGTAAATATAAAGAAAGATAAAGATAAATCACCTTGTATATTCGTATAGAATGAACTTTGAACTTTGTTATTTTCATGTATGTCTACACTACCTACCACAATTAAAAAAATAAATTGACAATAATGAATGAGAACTGATTCCTACAATAATGAAGTAATATTTGTGACCATTGCCTAACAGTGCTTAAGTCTAACAAGTACAGATGTCCAAATTTCATTTAATATACTAATACCAATATGAAATCGTATGGGTAGTTAGTCTTATTTTAGCTGATCTCATTATTATCAGGTATAGGAGATGGATAGAAGAAGCTTTACTTTTAATTTTTTATTGAAATTCATTAGACTGTAATTGGGATCCTCACTTGGTGGATTGTTGTAATGTTTGGCTGCAGTGTATGAAAAACTCTTCTGCAGTGGGGTATAACGATAGAATGACATTTCTATATTTCACAGTCACCGATCGAAACTCATTATGTGACTATATGTTTCTCTTCTTCCCGACTGCTTCAGCGTAAAAAAAATACACTTCAATAGCCCATCCAAACTCGAATACGTGAAAGACAGCACATTTCCTGTTAGACGCGACTAGACGTCTGCCGGCGGAGAGTCGCAGGACCTTTGGCCATATCTTCCGATCGTTCCGTGGGGTCAGGGGTCAGACCCCAGTGGCCCCTTTGCTCGTCCTCGGCGATCTTATCGGGTCTAACGTCGCCTTTTGCGGCCGTTCTGCTGCTTCCCAGATTAGTGTGGGCCGATGCATAATTACCACTTTTTAGAAACCAATCGTTCACGTTTTGCATATACATAGTCCGGGATCTCACGTGTATTCCCAATCCTAAGGTCCGAAGACGTATGTTTAGTTAATCAAGAATGTGGGTTGTGCCAACAAACGATCGAACTAGATGTGAACTAAACACAGCATGTGCAAATGCGGTTCTGGTTCTTAGAGACAACTGAACGTTTTAATGTTTGTCCAGTGCTACATATTGTGATCTACAGTATATTCAGATAAGAGATAGACCGGACATAAACAAGACCACGTGATCATCGAACGCTGTAACATTCGGCAGGGACGTATTAAGAGTCACGCAGTACATATTTTAGATAGTAGATGCTGCTTTGCGTAACTTTGTAGTAAATTAGCACAATTCGATGTGTATACGATTGGTGATGGATATAGGATCATGTGGGGGTGGGGTAAGAAATATATAATGATGTAAATATACATAAGGGTTTCAAAATTTTCGCTTCGATTTCCAGCTTCGGATGCCGCCTGATGTTTGGTGAAATACAGTCGAATATAATCTCAAAATGGCGTTTAAATTAGCCTAAATTAAAAATAATCGTATATCTCTTAAAATTGCTTTTAGAATCTTGATTAGTATATTTTTTGATTTCTAGGTAAATATGTAACCAAATTAAAACGTTCAAAACGTAAAAAAATGTGCATGGTTGAACATTGTCAGAAAGTAGATTCTTGAATAGGTTTTGCCAAAATGGGTTCAAAAATGTCAATAATTGATAAAAATACAGTAGCTATATAATTACTTATAACTTACCGAATTTGATGAACGACATCTTTTATTGGGAAGATGAGCTTGATGAGCTTTCATCATCGCTACTGCCTGAAGCACCAACGTCAATAATGAATGACTCGACTTGTTCCTCTAAAATATTGTCCAGTTCCCACATTCTCTTTTCAACTTTATCTTTCACGTGCTTAATACAGTTTTCCCATTTTTGCGCTGTTATTAATTCTAGTGCTTCTTTGAAAAGTCCTTTGAGGTCACAAGATTTAAAAGTT
The DNA here is from genome assembly GCA_963669975.1 of Acanthoscelides obtectus. Lineage (NCBI taxonomy): Eukaryota > Metazoa > Arthropoda > Insecta > Coleoptera > Chrysomelidae > Acanthoscelides > Acanthoscelides obtectus. The sequence continues at coordinate 11,091,566 of CAVLJG010000004.1, forward strand.
GTATTGTGCTTAGCTATATAATTTTTAACCTCTGCCATATGAGCTCAATGGGATTGAGCTCGCAATGGTATGGAGGTAAACGGAGCACAGTTTTATTTTGACTTGCTGCCATTTCGTCAATGGCGTATTTTTGATATTCCGCCTTGTGATCCTTGACAATTCTTAATAATTGTACTTTCAGCATTGCTTCTTCAAAGTTGATATTTTTCGAGCGGAGCCAATTTTGAACATCAACTTTCCTTGAAGCCGTTGTTGGGACCCTCTCCATTCTTCGAGAATGATAAGGCGCATTATCCAACACAATTACTGCGTTTCCCTCTAAGTTCGGTAAAATTTTTGAAAACCACTGTTCAAACGATTCGCCATTCATGTCCTAGTGATAATCTCCAGTTTTCTTAGACTCAAAGCACCACAGACCGTCAACAACAAATCCATCCTCACTGCCAATATGGCAGATAATGAGCCTTTTCCCTTTACCTGGAAATCGAAGTACTAACTGGTGTAGATTTATTTCAATAAGCGAACCTTTTTCAAATGTTTTCATCACATTCAGCGAAAAAACATTGAGACATGAGTATCAGATTGCTATAATTGGGATTATTTAGTCATATTGAAAGAAAGAATATTGAACGTCGTATGATAACTCAGCGCTTCACAATTTAATTTAAAGTTATAAACCTTTAAAAAATGAATGATCAGGAACCTGAAATACGCGCAAATATTAATATTAACAAATTATAACTTTATAAAGCTTAAAGTATGAATTAAAATGATTAGAAATATTAGGAACGGTACACAATATAAAACTTAGTAACTTTTTTTAAGTTTATAATATTCGACATATTTTAAGATTATATTAAAAAATTATTGAAATATCGAAAACACATAAAAACATGGCTTAAAAAAGTTCTAACAAATGAAAATGACAATAAAAGATCCACGCATTTTATCGAAAGTTATAAAAGTTTTGTTACTTGTAATATGTTTTATCTGCCCCTGGAATTAATGTTTAGAACCTTGTTCCCAAGGTTTGAAAAACATCCGATTGTTGTCTATTACTCGTATTTACCTGCTGGATTTTTTAATCCGGTGGACAGTCCATCTAGAAAGGCCCTCCTGGATGAAGTTACAGAATCATCAACCCATACTTTACTTGTAATGTGTCCTGCGTTTACCCACGTTTCATCAAGGTAATAAATCTTCCTGTTTTGATTTCTATATTTCCCAATTTTTGTTAAATAATCCCTCCTCCATAGCACAATTTCTTCTCTATCCAGTAGTAAACTATTACGACCCCGTTTTTTCCATTTGAAATTTAAATGCTTCAGTAACGCATGGAAAGTTGATCGTTTGAAATTTGGCAACGTTGTATCTCCATTTACCTCCTGCAGTACTTTATCTATAGTAGGTATTTCATTCCTAAAGAAGAATTCATGCACTTTCCTCCTAATCGCATGCTTATCAGCTTCATCCAATGATTTATCAATACTTTTGCGATGTTTACTGGTCATTGGCTCAGAAAAGGTGTGATTTTTTTTGTATTGTCTTAACACATTAAACACTGATGCGCGACACATCCCAACTCTGTGAGAAACCTTCACAACAATTTCTTTGATGGTTGATGCCTCGTTCTCCTCGCGCTCGATCTTATATATATTCAAAATGACCTCTTTCATTTCTGCACTCAGGTGTCTTTTTTTAGAGCGTTTCCTAGGTGGACTACAGGAGTTTACAACTTCATCGGCAGTATCTGTACTACTGGGCATTTTGCGCAAGCAGTTGATAACAATAACAATCAATAACAAGGTATAACAATAACAACGACAAACTCAACAACTTAATAAGATAACAAACGAAAACGTCCAAAGAAATATCAAATTGCAATGATGCACACGACATACGTAACACGTCTGAACCTGAATGTGACTCTGCCTTGATACGACTGCTCTGCCGCTCGGCATAGGCATTTAATTGCGAATTGACCAATAAGGGCTCCTGTTTTACGTCGAGACGGCGGCGTTAGCGTGAAAATCACCCGAACCTTTTGTTTACATCCGGTCTATCTCTTATCTGAATATACTGTATATTCCGTTTTGACCACAGCAACTTCTACATCTTTTACCTAGCGGAAAAACAAATACCTCGTGAGATACAAAACGTCATAGGTTCCTAATGATCCTCGCTATGTGCCCAATTTCTTAGCTTGATGAAGGTTTTCTGTGTTATATCAACAATCTGTTTTAAATCAACACCCTTTAAGGTTTGACTATGTGCGAGTACAAAAAGGCAACCACTTGTACTTATCAATTAGCAAAATAGTTTGATTACGTCTGTTTTGTTTTCTTTGTTAAACATTTTTATGTATCTTGGATTTCACCAGGATTATCGTTCGTACGGGTTTCTGACTGTATTGACAATACGTCATATTTTTGCCCGTTTTCAAGTTTATCAATAGAAAATCCAATTTAAAAACATGGAGATAGACTCTGGAGGTCAGAGTAATGATCCCCCAGCGTCCTCGATGATGAATGGGCCCAGCCAGAAGGAGAGAACAGAAATTACCAAGAAATCAAAGGAATTGATGACACCAGCTGTAGCAGACGAAAAGGACGGAACCATCCAGCGCCAGGCCCTGATCATCGAAAGCCAGGCCCAGCAAATAAAGGAGCTGACTGAGACAGTTAGGGACCAAAACAGTAAAATAGACTGCCTGACCACCCAGGTAACACAGTTAATCAATAGTGCAAATTTTAATTCTAAATCTGACAAGGCTGTCAATTTAAAAAGACCTCTTGAAAATTTAACTGACGTTACATCGACCGACGATGAAATACAGAATGACGGCGAGTCTAGGAAAAGACGCATCGACAAAACGAACAAAACCGACAAGTCGGATGACTTCCCACCTCTTCCAAAAGCAAAATCAAAATTCAAGTTGACAGTCCCCTCAAAACCTTCTGCTTCATTAAGCGTATCAACTTCTTCTGCCACTTGTCCTACGAAGGTCGATGCAGCGACCACATCTTCTCAATCTTTGGCCACTGCATCGACTGACGGTCTCAACAATCTCACGTTGCTGGCGAGTTGACCAGCACAGCACCCCGCCAGGGGCGAATCACGCCCATTGTTTTGCGTGATGCGACCAAGTGGCGACATCTAGACTACACCTTTATAAGCTTAGGCATTAAGATAGAACGCGCAGTTGCCGTTGATGCGGGAATCAGGATTTTGCCGAAAACTGAGGTTGACTACCGAAGAATCGTTCGCCTGTTCAGGGAGGAGGACGTGCCCCATCATACGTTCCCTCTTCCTTCAGAACGAAATATTCACGCGGTAGTCAGAGGCATACCCGCAATGTTTTCGGAACAGGAGATCAAAGGGGAATTAGAACAGACGGGATATACTCCTCTCCACATTATCCGACTCAAACGCAGTGGCGGCGCACCCATGCCTTTGGTGGTCGTGATACTGCCCAAGATTGAAAAGTTCCAGCAGCTGTTCAATGAACATGAGCTACTGGGTCTAGCAATCCGAGTTGAAGTTCAAAAGAACTCTAGACTTATTGGGCAGTGTCCCCTTAGGGGACGTTTGTCGACCTATGTTTATATAAACTTTTCCTCCTATTTTAAGCTGTAGAAACCGCTGGTAGAATATTGCACACTTTTTTCGGGACACCCTGTATAATAGCTAGAAAATCGAACAATTATTTCTCTCATTTTCATTCAAATCACTGATATTCTGAGAGCTTTGACAGCTTCTGTCAAATTGCGTTTCGATAAGGTCTCTTCCTATAGGTCCAACTGACCGTCAAATATTAATGTTGGTGAAATTGGCCCTAAATATAATGAAATCTGCGACACCGGATACATGTGACTGTTCTTCACTTTTAAAGGAGCCAAAAAGAGCGTCAATATTTGCGAGCAAATAACTTTCTATTATAGCGCATTAAGAAAGCCGGTTTTGAATTCATATTTGGTACAATGAAGTTAAAACGAATGTACCCTGAATATGGCTTCGCTTCAAAGAATAATTGGCAATTGCGTTGAAAGGAGATAACCAAAAGGCGATAGATACGCACTCATCCTGAAGAGTATGTAGATTTCCTAGCAGAAAAAGGACCTGGGTAAACGTGTCGTCGAAGCAACGAGAGGTGCTGCAAAAAGTTAAGCAACGTGGAACATCCATATTTCATATACTTTGAAAAGCACAGCATTTTGAGAGAGAAGTACTTTCGTACATAAATACGTTGACTGAACCACATCTGACCTTAAAACGAATGTACCCTGAGTATGGCTTCGGTTCAAAGAAAAATTGGCATTTGCATTGAAAGGAGATAAGATAATAGATACCCTTATTATTGAAACAGTACATAGTCTTCTAGCAGAAAAAAGACCTGCGAAAAAGCATCGTCAAAACTGCTTGAGGTACTACAAAAAATTAAGAACAACTTTGTCGAATAGGGAGGACGACAAAGGTCATTTTGTGCAGACCGTGAAAATAGGCTAGTGATGCTGTAGTAATTAATTTCTTCCTTGTTTTGATGCAATATAGTCAAGTTTGAATAGAACGTAATGTGATTCCTTTTCATACACAAATAAAGCCCTACTTTTGGCTCTGGTATTTCATTTACTTCTTTCAAATCTATGTGGGACTGCAGCGTATTGTTATTAAGCGCCCGTTTCACAAACCTATTGCTTTCAGATTAAGATAATATAAAAAAGATACGGATCTAGTCAAATTGGAGCAACGTTTTAATCAACATGTACGAGCATATATAGTTTTATAATTCCAAGTATTTTCTGGAATAAACTGAAAATTCCTGAAATTGTCGTTTTTCTTTGACAAACGTATGACTCTGGTAATGCAAAAATGAAATCTTTGTCGTCTTTGTTAAAGAGGTATCTTCTATAAAAAATTACTCCATTTGAAACAATGAAGTCAACTTTTACTTAACTTTGAATACCTCGATTTTAACTATAATTACGAATTTTTGTCAAAAACCAATAGGTATAAATAGAGTTAAGATCCAAAAAGAAGTGATAGCATGCCTACACCACATAGCAGGCTTTTATATCTTTGAATAGTTCAAAGATATTTCAGATTAACTAGTCAGACAAGAATGAACTGATATGAGCTCCTTCCCACTTCAGTTGGCCCAACTATTGAAATCTTAGTTTTTTTCTTATCAAACACAATTAATAAAAACGTAGCAGGGTGTTATAGGTTTAAAATATTAACAATGAATATTTTGATAATACATAGTAGAAAACACCAACTTTATCACTCCATAATCAAATTTGCAGCATAAAAATAACACATGTTGCAATTACAGCATATCAACCTATTTTCATTTCAATGCAAAATAAGTCTATAACGCATAGGTGGCTGTGAAAAATAAAAGCCATGACAATTGTTTTTATTAATCACAGCTGTCAGAATACGTTTAAAATAGTTTTGGGTAGTTAAGGTTTTCAAAATGGGTAGAGCAAAGGTTATTAATGAGAAAATTCGGTTACTGATAATTAAATTTTTTAATTCTGGGAAATCAAACTCAGAAATTGCAACTTTGTTAGATTTATCGCGGTACAGTGTGAGAAATATTGTTAGAAGATATAACGTAACTGGTTCAGCTAATATTAAGCCACGATATGTGAAAAAAAGTAATATCACAAATGCCGACCGAAGAGCGTTAAGAAGAATAATCGTGAAAAACAGGCGTGCCAATTATTTACAATTAAGTACTTTGTGGAGTGACGCTGTTGGAAGAAGAATTTCGAGGTCCACAACTCATATAGAGGCCCACAAACTGGGATTTAGCACTTGCAAGGTAAGTTTTCTTATAAAAAAAAGTGAAGTAAAAACCCTAAAGTTGCACAACTTGTTTATAGGCCAAAGAAAAGCCATTATTAACTCCACTGCAAAAGAAAAATCGGCTTAGATGGGCTAAAGAACATAGACAATGGACACCTCAACAATGGTGTGCAATACAATGGGGTGATGAGACCCGATTCGAAGTTTGTGTTGGTGACAGTCGCAGTAGTTATTCGCAAAAAAATGAAGCATTCCATGTTGACTGTCTGAAGAGAAAAGTGAAATTTCCAGCATCCATTATGGTCTGGAGCAGTATGTCATCAAAAGGAGTAGGAAAATTTCAGTTTATTGATGGAAATGGGATACAACCAAATATTTGGCAATTTTAGAAGAATCGCTTTTACCAGTGATGGAAGAATGTTTGACATCCAGCCAAGATTTTGTGTTTCAGTAAGATGGTGCAGCGGGCCATGCCTCAAAAAAGGCTATAAAATGGATGGAAGAAAATAATGTACCACTTTTGAAATGGGTTTCAAGCAGTCCAGATCTGTCACCCATTGAAACTTTGTGGCACGAGATGAAAAAGGTTCTACGACAACATCCTGCTCGTACAATCACCAAACTGAGACAATTGCTTCAAGAAATATGGGATTGTTTTACACCAAATTTTTGCCAAAACTTGGTTAACACTATGCCCCAAAGAATTTCAGCCGTAATAAAAAATAAAGGTGATGTTACCTAATGGTAATCATTCAATTGTTGATTTGTTAACTTCGCGCATTTATTCGCACATTGTTTATTTGCTCAGATGTTCTATTAGTTACAGGTCTAAGTGTTTTCAAATATGTATTTTTTACGACTAGGGTGTATCTAAAATGTTTTTGAGAAAATAAATTGGTTTAGGAGTAAATAGTTTCGTCATGTTTACTTTATAAAGGCATATTTTGACAAATCTTGAAGTGGGCCAACTGAAGTGGGAAGGGGCTCGTATATTTCTAAATTCGCTGACCAAGATTATGTGCATTTTTAATTCCTCAGTAAGCATATTTACGAAAAAATTCTTGTATGTAAATATTTTTCCAATCCAACCCTTCAACCTGTTTTGAGCGAAACCGAATGTGTGATTTTTTGGCTGAATATAGGTGAAGCCGATGCCAAAGCTTAGATCAGATTCGTGATGGAAAGCGTAAAAAAACTAGAGACGTCAAAAAACTTTGGATACCTTGGTATGAAAGCTCATACCCATAAAGCATATCTATTTAAGAATACATAAATTTTAATGCAGCTGCTGAAATATATCCTTTGGTTTTCATGTTCGTATGGAAAGTATTCTGTCAGTGATTGGTATTGTACTTTAAAAATGGTCACTATTGTCGCTGAAACGTAGTACAATAAAGAAAATTAAACCATACATGTTGTTCCTAACGTTTTTTCTTAATTCACGATGTTCCGATTGATACGTCGTGAATCAAAAATCCTTATGGACAATGGAAGTCCGAGGAACCACATTGTTTTCAAATTTCAAACAACTTTAATTCTAACCTGACGTTTTTAATTTGACAATCGAATATCAGACTTCCTTCCTCTGAACAAAAGAATCAAAGGGCATATGCGCGTTATAATCGACAAAACTTCTTGTCGATCTATTCTTTCACTTTGCGTGCACCTGTTGCCATGCCAATGGGCGATCCCAATCACGATGTTGGCGAAATTGTGATCGCACGCATCGCAAATGTCGTGCGTTAAAGCGGAAAGGGCGAAAGGCCCTTTCGTCCTGTCGTTTTTTATATTGACTACCGGAAACGCGATTTAACGGGGGTGGGTTACCTACACTTGATTATGTTTCGTGGGGTAGGAGCTCGCAAGTAGCAAGCACTGTTTTGATGGCTACTTGATCAAAACCAAACTGCTTATACAGAGAAAACCAAATTTGTATGACGGCTTGAGTGTAATGGGTACGAAAGAGATGAGCGAGAAGTGTGTAACAACGCATGTTAGAAAGAGCTAGAAGCCGGCTGGTAGGATAATTTGTCGAAATTATGACTTCAAAATCAAATTACTATGAAACAATAGTAAAGTAATAATAAATCATTAACTTTTACTCTCACTCTAATAAAATAATTTATATTTCACAATAACATTGTTTAGTCATTTCAAATTGTAAAAGATATTGATTCACATTTATCTTTCATTTATATTTATTTTATTTGAATTCTTTGTGTTATGATAATAACGGTTGTTTTTTTAAGAGGTATAGGATTTGATTTTCAAAAAAAACACAAAAAATTTGGAAAAACGATTAAATCTTTATTTGAGTCGATAGAACGGTCGATATAATTTAATGTTTAAAGATTATTTCATGTAAATGTTGGCCGCGGCTCCGCTTTAGATGGCCCATGCGCAAGGTCCAATTTTGGCACACTCTCTCCAACATATCGGCCGGTATCTCACGAATAAATGCTTCAATATTGGCTTGCGGTGCATCAAACGTTGCTGGTTTATACCTGTAGACATTAGCCTTAACATGGCCCCACAAGAAATAGTCCAACGGCGTTAAATCACACGATCTAGGCGGCCAATTGACGGGCCCCAAACGTGAGATAAACTGTTCACCGAACTCGCCTCTCAATAGGGCCATTGTTTCGTGTGCGGTGTGGCATGTGGCACCGTCTTGTTAAAACCACATGTCAGCCAAGTCCAGCTCTTCCATTTTGGGCAAAAAAAAGTTTGTTATCATCGCACGGTAGCGCTCGCCATTCACAGTTACGTTCCGGCCAATGTCGTCTTTGAAGAAGTACGGCCCGATGATGCCACCGGCCCATAATCCACACTTAACAGTGATTTTTTCGGGATGCATTGGTAGCTCTTGCAATGCTTCTGGCTGGTCTTCACTCCAGATGCGGAAATTTTGCTTCTTAACGTACCCAATCAACCAGAAATGAGCTTCGTCGCTGAACACAATTTTTCGATAAAAATGTGGATCTTCCTCCAACTTTGCCAGCGCCCATTCACCAAATTGGAAACGTTGTGGGAGGTCGTGTGGCTTCAATTCTGGCACCAGCTGTATCTTGTAAGGTTTTACACCTAAATCCTGTCGCAAAATTTTCCACGTAATGGAGTAACAGAGGCCCAATTGCTGCGAACGGCGGCGAATCGACATTTCACGGTCATCACTAACACTGGCGGATACAGCCGCAATATTTTCTTCAGTCCTCACTCTACGTCTGCGTGTTGCTGGTTTAATGTCCAATAATGTAAACTGGGTTCGAAATTTAGTCACAAGCTTCCGAATAGCTCCCACAGTAGGCGGACCAAATTGCCCATAAATTGGAAGCAGTGCTCGATGCACTCTCTTAACCGAGCATGAATTTTGATAGTAAAATTCAATAATTTGCAAGCGTTGTTCGTTCGTAAGTCGATTCTTGGTTAAATTATAGACCAAACTGAACAAGTTTGTCAAAAACAGTGTTGCCAAAAAGATACTAGCAAAAAAATCACCCATTATTATAAAATGTATTTTTATATCATGTTCCATTATTTAATTAATCTTGATCCTCCCCTTTATTTGGTCGCTCTACTTCTTCTTCAATATTTGTATAACTCATTTCTATAAATAAGTCGACGATTTTCTCAGTCTGCTCTTCATCATCGTCAATTCCGATTACAGCAACATTGCAGCTTGTATCAACACAAGTTAGAAAGAGATAGAAGCCGTCGAAATAATGACATCTGGTACATTCTCTCTTTCCTGGAAAATCGGTAAATCCCGGAAAACTTGACACGTTGTATTCATCAAAATCAAATTACTATGAACTAATAATAAAGTAATAATAAATCATTTACTTTTACTCTCACTCTAATAAAATAATTTATGTTTCACAATAACATTGTTTAGTCAATTCATAATTCAGTTAATTGGTATACTCTTAACAAAATATACTCTAATGAATTGAAAAAGATATTGATTCACAGTTATCTTTCATTTATATTTATTTTATTTGAATTCTTTGTGTTATAATAATAGTATAAAATGTATTTTTATATTATAATATTTTATTATTTAATTAATCTTGATCCTCCTCTTTATTTGGCCGCTCTACTTCTTCTTCAATATTTGTATAACTCATTTCTATGAATAAGTCGACGATTTTCTCAGTCTGCTCATTATCAACGCCAATTCCAATTACAGCAACGTTGTAGCATTTTCTGTCATCATCATCATCATTACAATTTATGCACAAACGTGTGCAATTTAATCCATGTTTTTTGAACTACATCAACCCGTTTGGAAACCAGTGATACATAGTATCGTCTGGTATTAAACTATCCATAGTATAATCGGTTCGCCTGCCCCCGTATTTGGTTTGTTCTAATTTATTGCCTAATCATGCTTGTAACTGGTTATATGTATATCCGTAGACGGTTTTTTTAAAATATGCGTTTTTAACCACCTATCCAGATCAACGTGTCAAAAAAAAATTATATTGAAAAATAACGGATTTACCGTAAATGTTTAAAACTATAAAACTGTATTTAACATCATTTTGAACAACAATTTTGAAATATACAATTAATTTTTAGCATAAATTATTGAAACTATTAAACCGACCTGGCTGAAATTTAGCACACTTATCAATACCAAGGATGCCCTCATTCTTACAAATGTTTAGCTACTAACAAATGTTATTGCATTAGTTATAAACATATATTCAATATTGCTAAAAGGTCCGCTATTTAGCTTAATTATTTATCGATTTTAATTCTTAAAAGACAAAATTGAGGGTCTTTTTATTCTCTAAAATTTCCAGTCTATAGATTATTTATAAAATTTAATTTGAAAATTAGACAAGCATAATTCTGAATTTTGGTCCTTTCTATGCACACTTCTCTCTCGTAGTCATTGAACTCAAGCCTTCTGAAAAATGTGGTTCTTATTGTATACAGGGTGTTTCAGTTTATTGTTGCATAACTTTAAGATTCGATAGAACTTTTAAAATTAGTGCATATATAAACATGGTTCGAAAAATGCGTGGCTTCCGAAATACAGGGTGTTTAAATTTACTTTCTAAAATAGTTTTCTTTAAATATTTCGAACAATATTTGATGTATAACAGTGAAAATTGGTATACAAGGGTTTTTTGGTACGACAAAACGAACCATGTGCATAGTTTTACTGTAGCCGCTAGAGGGCGCTTTCTACTGTTACCTGTAGTGTATTAAAATGACCGAAAAATGTTTCTTAGTCCAATTTCTTGCTTTTTGAATAAAAAAACTGATTCTTTGCACTTTTCAACATAAAAAAGCTTTCTTGTGAATTTTCGTTATAGTTAGCCGTTTTTGAGATATTTCGATTTTCAAGGTTCGATGCATTTTTAATTATTATTTATGATAAAATAACGTAAAAAGTCAGTATCTCGACAATTTTTAGAAGTAGGCTGAGCCTGCAAATATTTTTGAAATTGAAACCAGGATAAGGTTAAACGTCAATTAGTTGACAGTTAGTTTTGTTGTCTGTTGAAACCTGAAACGTTTTTTTGCAATTGTGAATGCACGAAATTTAGTTTCTTTTACCTGTTTTTTTTTGTAAGTTTTATAAAAATGCCATTTTTATTCTCCAATCAAGAGTATATTCATTTTCTGTATGGCCAGAGAATACGCACGAAGATTTCCAAACAGACGACATCAAACTCGCTCAGTATTTATAAGAGTGCATCGCCAAATAATTGAAAATGGTTTTGGAAATCTTCATGCTTCACTAGACGTGGAGTAGTAAATTTTCATAATCAACATATTTGGTCGCATGAAAATCCGCATGCAGTTCAGGAAAGAAATTTTCAGCATGAATTTAGTGTGAACGTGTGGATTGGTATCTACCGTAATCGACTATTTGGACCCTACCTTTTGCCTGCAAGGTTAAATGCTGCGACCTTCTTGGAATTTTTAAAGGCTGAACATGCAAATATGTGGGATGCGGTTATGTTAGATTTAAGAAGATTGACCTGGTTCCAGCTTGATGGTTGTCCAGCTCATTATTCGAGAATAGTTAGTTAAACTGGCTGGACGAAAATTATCCAGAAAGATGGATCGGCCGTGGAGGACCAGTCGCCTGGCCTCCACGATCCCCTGACTTAAATCCATCAGATTTCTTTGTGTGGGGATTCCTAAAAGAAAAAGTGTACCAGACTCCCGTAACCACAAGAGATATGCTAATAGACAGAATCAGGAATGCATGTGATGAAATAAGGCCTTATTTGAATAATGCTATACCACGTTCGATCATTCGTAAATGTGAATTGTGTATTGAACGATTGGGTTTACATTTCGAGCAACTACTTTAGATTTTGTATGTTTGTCCTAACTATCCAATAGCATTTTAGTTCTAATTAATTAATTTAATTTGTTAAAAATAATATTGGAAAATTAAACAAGTTAATATTCTGTTTTTTTGTGTTTATTAGAAGTTAGCAATTATTGCTGTGTTTAAAAACACAATCTAAACGATCATCTTAATTACTTTTAATGCCCCTAATCGAAAATGTAAAAAAAAATATTATTTTCCCATAAATAATTAAAAATGCATCGAACTTTAAAAATTGAAATATCCCAATAACGGCTAACTATAACAAAAACTCACAGGAGAGATTTTTTATGTTGAAAAGTGCGAAGAATCAGTTTTTTTATTCAAAAAGCATAAAATTGCTCTAAGAAAAAATTTTCGGTCATTTTAATACACTACATGTACCGTAGAGAGCGCCCTCTAGCGGCTACAGTAAAACTATGCCCATCGTTCGTTTTGTCCTACCAAAAATTCCTTGTATACCAATTCTCACTATTATACATCAAATATAGTTCGAAATATTTAAAAAAAACTATTTTAGAAACTAAATTTAAACACCCTGTATTTCGGAAGCCACGCATTTTTCGACCCATGTTTATATAGACTTTATGCATTAATTTTAAAAGTTCTATCGAATCTTAAAGTTATGCAACAATAAACTGAAACACCCTGTCGAAAAGCATGCAACTCGTCGGGATAGGAATAATCGACTTTTCTTCTAAAATCAACAAATATTGACAATAAAAAAACTGATATCTTGTTAATCACTAGTTGTTACATCACTAGGTAGCAGTGTCATCTCTTCGAAAACTTTTTAATAATCATTCATCCGTCTCCCAAATATCCATAAAGATCAGCTCACCGCAATACACACCACTTTACAAAAGCAGTGTTCCAATATACCCAATGTGTCCTAAACCGTCGTAAATGGGCTAATCGTGCCTTTTCGAGCATTTCACAGCGAGACCACCCCAATTTTGAAGCGCACGCCTGCCTCTATACATTTCCGGACGTAATCTCCTTTCGCAAATGTTTAATTTCGATGGCAGGGGCATTAAAAAGAGATTATGCAACCACCCACGCAGGTCGGGGCTTTAGGTACATCGGTCGGATTGTCGAGCGGAATTTGTACAGATGGTCCTTATATGGATTGGAAGTAAGACAATACAACAAACAGTAGAATAGAGAAGTGAATAAAAGGAATAAATATTTTTTGTTGAAAAACAAGTTTTCTAGCTGTTAATTTATGAACCTTTAAATTTGATTTTTTTTAACCTCTAGATGACATGAAGTTTTTTGATACAAGCGCGTTACATAGTTTCCCTCTTGCTGTTAAGATGTAACGCGCAATTATTTGGAAACTTGAGATGAAAGGGTTTCAGTATCGTTAAAAGGTTGAGAAGTATAAAACGGCATATTTTTAATTGGAAAAAGTATTTTTAACATGCTTTTATTAGCTTGACCTGGATGTATGTTTCGACCTAACTTTCACCAATTTCAAAATTTGTCCGGGGTCAAGGGCCGATGACGATACAACAATTTTGTAAAAACACTGATTTTTGAAATTTGTAAAATATTTGTACAACTGAAAAGTCCAGAAATTTGATAATATACTAAGTGACATATAAATCCGAACACCCAGTTTAAATGGTTTTATTTTAATAAAATTTTGTATAAGTACTTAATGAAGCATAATAAGTAAATGATAAAAATTTCAAAATGATTGCACTGCATTAAAGCTCTTTGACCTTTAATAATGTGTGGATACACCATGATGTGCTACGCATTCTCCAACGCGCCTAGGCATGCTTCTGATCAGGTGGTCAATGTCCTCCTGTGGTATCTCATTCCAGGCAACCACCAACTCCTCTCGAAGTGCTTCTAGAGTCTGAGGAGGACGTTGCAAATTGAGCAATCTCCTACCCATCATATCCTACTCGTGCTCAATTGGGGATAAGTCGGGAGATCTTGGTGGCCATGGTAACAATGTGACATCATTATGTTGAAAGAAGTCTATTGTGACTCTTGCAACATGTGGTCGAGCATTATTTTGTTGGAAAGTTGGATCTGCCAGGGTGTAAAGATAGGGTAAAAGATGGGGTTCTAGAACTTCGTGGATATAACGCTGCGCGTTCATGTTACTTCTGATGAAGATTAAACGTGACCTGGAACCATAAGCTGTAGCACCCCAAACCATAACTCCAACAGTGTGATGAACATGTCTTTCAACAAAAAACTGTGGATTCCTCCTTTCACCACGTCGCCTTCTAACCCTGGCACGACCATCGTGCATGCCTAAACAAAATCGAGTCTCGTCACTAAAGACAATACTGTTCCATTCCTGATCTCAGAGTGACCGTTGTCTTCACCACTCAAGGCGATTACATCGAGTTAAAGGGAGGACACAGTGTGGCCGGTATGAAAACAAGCCAAAACTTCTCATTCGTCGGTAAACACTTCGCATGCCAATAGGTCTTCCGTGTTCTGCAAACCATTCATTTGCAATGGACCTGGTAGTGGAGAAACGGTCCCTTAAGGCCAATAATCTTAGGCGGCGATTTTCACGGTCTGTTGTTCTACGGCGGCGTCCAGTGCCCCTTGCTCTTTGCGTACGGCCTTCTCGAAGCCATGCCTGACAACACCTAACCACAGTGTCTACACTTCCTTGCACTCTAACTGCAATTGCCTGAAAAGAAAGTCCAGCTTCCCGAAGTCCCACTATACGGCCCCTATCAAACTCACTAAGTTGACGAAATCGTACAGGTATCCGTACTCTAGGCATCGTAACCGATCGTAAAGGATGTCAAGAACCAAAATCCGCCAACGTTGATTCTTTACTGCGGCTGAAATATTCATTTTTAGAGCGTTAGTGAATTAAAAAAAAAGCAGTATAAAAACCGGAATGTCCAACTGATAAGGCTGAACATTTTTGAACTTGTTATTTACAGTAAGATAAATACATTCAGCAACTTTTATTAAAATAAAACCATTTAAACTGGGTGTTCGGATTTATATGTCACTTAGTATATTTGCACTCTAGCAGCGTGTCGGTTTTTCCTGAAAACTTCATAGGGTTTTTACGCACAGTTTTTTTGCCATTATATAGGTTTTTTACGTACTAATGCCCGACCACATGTTGCAAGAGACACAATAGACTTCTTCCAACATAATGATGTCACATTGTCACCATGGCCACCAAGATCTCCCGACTTATCCCCAATTGAGCACGTGTGAGATATGATGGGTAGGAGATTGCTCAATTTGCAAGGTCCTCCTCAGACTCTAGAAGCACTTCGAGAGGAGTTGGTGGTTGCCTGGAATGAAATACCACAGGAGGACATTGACAGAAGCATGCCTAGGCGCGTTGGAGAATGCGTAGCACATCAGGGTGCATCCACACATTATTAAAGGTCAAAGTGCTTTATAGCAGTGCAATCATTTTGAAATTTTTATCATTTACTTATTATGCTTCATTAAGTACTTATAAAAATTTTATTAAAATAAAACCATTTAAACTGGGTGTTCGGATTTATATGTCACTTAGTATAGTTCATTCCGTTCTTGGTCGCTGTGATATATGCTGTGCGAGAAAATGAATACAGAATATGCTGCCCACGAAGTATATCTATTAGCTGTGCCAGACCGGTTATTTATGTGTTGTTACATCTAAGGCTTTGCCTTAAAAATAAATATAACCATTTAGCTTCAAAGCCACATCACAGAAAAATAGGGAATGAAGCATCGCACACAAAACATTTTCACAGTCCCTCACATCGCTGATCTGTATTTTCTACTTGACACCGAAAAACAAATTTCTGAAAATAAAAAATAATGCAAAATATAATAACCTCTTCACGTTCCATTAATATTTCTGTTTGTAGCCTATTTTATCACCTGTTGGTTGTAATATACTAAGTGACATATAAATCCGAGCACCCAGTTTAAATGGTTTTATTTTAATAAAATTTTGTATAAGTACTTAATGAAGCATAATAAGTAAATGATAAAAATTTCAAAATGATTGCACTACTTTAAAGCCGTTTGACCTTTAATAATGTGTGGATGCACCCTGATGTGCTACGCATTCTCCAACGAGCCTAGGCATGCTTCTGATCAGGTGGTCAATGTCCTCCTGTGGTATCTCATTCCAGGCAACCACCAACTCCTCTCGAAGTGCTTCTAGAGTCTGAGGAGGACGTTGCAAATTGAGCAATCTCCTACCCATTATATCCCACACGTGCTCAATTGTGGATAAGTCGGGAGATCTTGGTGGCCATGGTAACAATGTGACATCATTATGTTGAAAGAAGTCTATTGTGACTCTTGCAACATGTGGTCGGGCATTATCTTGTTGGAAAGTTGGATCTGCCAGGGTGTCAAGATAGGGTAAAAGATCTGGTTCTAGAACTTCGTGGATATAACGCTGCGCGTTCATGTTACCTCTGATGAAGATTAAAGGTTACCTGGAGCCATAAGCTAGAACACCCCAAACCATAACTCCAACAGTGTGATGAACATGTCTTTCAACAAAAAACTGTGGATTCCTCCTTTCACCACGACGCCTTCTAACCCTGGCACGACCATCGTGCATGCCTAAACAAAATCGAGACTCGTCACTAAAGACAATACTGTTCCATTCCTGATCCCAGAGTGACCGTTGTCTGCACCACTCAAGGCGATTACGTCGGTGTTCTCGAGTTAAAGGGAGGACCCAGTGTGGCCGGTATGAAAACAAGCCAAAACTTCTCATTCGTCGGTAAACACTTCGCATGCCAATAGGTCTTCCGTGTTCTGCAAACCATTCATTTGCAATGGACCTGGTAGTGGAGAAACGGTCCCTTATGGCCAATAATCTTAGGCGGCGATCTTCACGGTCTGTTGTTCTACGGCGGCGTCCAGTGCCAATTGCTCTTTGCGTACGGCCTTCTCGAAGCCATGCCTGACAACACCTATTCACAGTGTCTACACTTCTTTGCGCTCTAACTGCAATTGGCCGAAAAGAAAGTCCAGCTTCCCGAAGTCCCACTATCAAACTCACTAAGTTGACGAAATCGTACAGGTCTCCGTACTCTAGTCATCGTAACCGATCGTAAAGGATGTCAAGAACCAAAATCCGCCAACGTTCATTCTTTACTGCGGCTGAAATATTCATTTTTAGAGCGTTAGTGAATTAAAAAAAGCAGTATAGAAACCGGAATGTCCAACTGATAAGGCTGAAAATGTTTTCACTTGTTATTTACAGTAAGATAAATACATTCACCAACTTTTATTAAAATAAAACCATTTAAACTGGGTGTTCGGATTTATATGTCACTTAGTATACATGTTACTTCACCAATTCCTCTAATTTTTTAAATTCAGTTAAATTTGCGTACGTAATTTCCAGGATGGATAAGAAAAAGTGGATGCGCTACTAGCTTAACTTACATCTCGAGTAAGTGTATTTGAGACAAAAAACCAAGGGACTTATCACCATCACAGCTTATTAGCTCACAAATCCTCACTAAGCACCTATGCGTTGTCATTTACAACCAGCTATACTCGTAGTGTACTACTTAGACCTCCAATAATACCATCTCTGAAGCAGATCTTACATCACATCAGAGCCAAGCGGTGATAGCTCAAGCGTCATGACGTTTAGGCAACACGTACAACGAGAACACATCAAGTGATCAAATGGCCATTTCCAAATTGACATCTAATACGAAAACCTAAGTAATGTAAGAAAAACCGACATAATGTCACTTTTCAAGATAATGCCCCTGCCGCACAGTGGTGTCTGCGGTTCATGATGACGAATATCATCCTGACATCTTTCAGGTCGCACACACCAGGTAAAAGTCAGTAATATGCTTTCCTGACCTTACTCGGCAACCTCTGGCGTGCCTCAAGGCAGCACGGTTGGGCCCCTTCTCTTTCTAATTTTTATCAACACTTTGCCTAAATGTATTAAAAACTCATTTTGTTTAATGTTTGCAGACGATTTTAAAATATTCAAGGGGATATCCTCATTGACCGACTGTATCAAACTACACGAAGACCTCAACTCGATACGTAACTGGTTTGTTGATAACAAAATGTTTCTTAATCTTGAGAAGTGCTGCACTATAACATATACTAAGTGACATATAAATCCGAACACCCAGTTTAAATGGTTTTATTTTAATAAAATTTTGTATAAGTACTTAATGAAGCATAATAAGTAAATGATAAAAATTTCAAAATGATTGCACTGCTTTAAAGCCCTTTGACCTTTAATAATGTGTGGATGCACCCTGATGTGCTACGCATTCTCCAACGCACCTAGGCATGCTTCTGATCAGGTGGTCAATGTCCTCCTGTGGTATCTCATTCCAGGCAACCACCAACTCCTCTCGAAGTGCTTCTAGAGTCTGAGGAGGACGTTGCAAATTGAGCAATCTCCTACCCATCATATCCCACACGTGCTCAATTGGGGATAAGTCGGGAGATCTTGGTGACCATGGTAACAATGTGACATCATTATGTTGAAAAGTTGGATCTGCCAGGGTGTCAAGATAGGGTAAAAGATGGGGTTCTAGAACTTCGTGGATATAACGCTGCGCGTTCATGTTACCTCTGATGAAGATTAAAGGTGACCTGGAATCATAAGCTATAGCACCCCAAACCATAACTCCAACAATGTGATGAACATGTCTTTCAACAAAAAACTGTGGATTCCTCCTTTCACCACGTCGCCTTCTAACCCTGGCACGACCACCGTGCATGCCTAAACAAAATCGAGACTCGTCACTAAAGACAATACTGTTCCATTCCTGATCCCAGAGTGACCGTTGTCCGCGCCACTCAAGGCGATTACGTCGGTGTTCTCGAGTTAAAGGGAGGACCCAGTGTGGCCGGTATGAAAACAAGCCAAAACTTCTCGTTCGACGGTAAACACTTCGCATGCCAATAGGTCTTCCGTGTTCTGCAAACCATTCATTTGCAATGGACCTGGTAGTGGAGAAACGGTCCCTTAGGGCCAATAATCTTAGGCGGCGATCTTCACGGTCTGTTGTTCTACGGCGGCGTCCAGTGCCCCTTGCTCTTTGCGTACGGCCTTCTCGAAGCCATGCCTGACAACGCCTAACCACAGTGTCTACACTTCTTTGCACTTCAACTGCAATTGCCCGAAAAGAAAGTCCAGCTTCCCGAAGTCCCACTATACGGCCCCTATCAAACTCACTAAGTTGACGAAATCGTACAGGTCTCCGTACTCTAGGCATCGTAACCGATCGTAAAGGATGTCAAGAACCAAAATCCGCCAACGTTGATTCTTTACTGCGGCTGAAATATTCATTTTTAGAGCGTTAGTGAATTAAAAAAAAGCAGTATAAAAACCAGAATGTCCAACTGATAAGGATGAACATTTTTCACCAACTTTTATTAAAATAAAACCATTTAAACTGGGTGTTCGGATTTATATGTCACTTAGTATATGCTAGAGAAGCAAGCCCTCTTATCTTCAACTATTCCTTGTCCAACCACATCTTAAAGAGGTGCAAGGAGATTAAGGATCGGGGGGTTTACATGCAGTCCGATTTGAAGTTTACTACACATTATGATTTTATTGTTAACAAAGAACTTAAAAAACTAGGATTTATCATACGGAACTCTACCAGTATGAACATTGCCACTCTAATTAAATTGTACAATGCCTTAGTAAAGCCTAACCTGGAGTATGCCTCAGTGATTTGGTCTCCACTGGCTGGTTGTCATAGTGAGCATATTGAGCGCATACAAAAGAGATTTCTTAGATCCATTTATGTTAGAGACAAGAAAAAATCTATATATATATATATGGTTTCTTATCGAAGTATGCTTGACTCGTATCAATTCCATAAGCTTACCTGTCGCAGGATACAGCAGTCTATTATTTTTATATAGGTACCTGTACCAAATAAGGCCAAGCTCCTTATAAGGCCATTCGTCGATTTTACAGACACTAGTTACATCTAGAATTAAAGATTTCTACAGTTCTATACATTCATTGAGATGAGTTAGCACCTATAAATGTAGCAGGTGTGGAGCGGCGCTAGATGGCGCAGTTGGCCAGTGTCGTTTTCAACACGTGCCTTACAAAATTACTACTTTAAATTTGTATTCGATTTTTCATGTTGTCTGCTTCTTTTTGCGAAATCTGTTGTCAGTTCAATCAGGTAAGTCTATAGAACATATACAGCTGGTTATTTGTCGTCGCCAGGTTTTAAATATTTTGTATTTTATAAATTGTATGTTTAAGGTTATATGTGCCTAATAAGGCCATGATACACGGTTCCCATTACGGCCACTTGGCCTTATTAGGAACACGCTGGCCATTACGGCAGATGTCTTAAATTAAGATGTTTTTTTTCAGAGACTATAGTCGAAATATGCCCTCTAAGAAAAGGGCGCTGTGGTCAACCGAAGCGCTTGTTCAAGCACTGGATAGAATAAACAGTGGAACGTCGGTCAATCGTGCATCCAAAGAATACCAAATTCCACGAAGAACACTTCGCAATCATGTTCGTATAGGTGTGCGAGAAAGAAAACTTGGTACTCGTACAGTTTTGTCTAGAGAGCAGGAAGATGAACTATGCTCAAGGATAATCCGATTATCGGATACAGGAATGCCCCTTACACCAAAGATTTTGCGAAAATCCGTCTTTTCCTATGTTAATGACAGAAAAATTCGTCACACATTTAATAAAAATAGTGGAATGGCAGGTAGAAAATGGTCGAAGTTATTTTTGGACAGACATGAAAATATTCGCCAAAGGAAAGCACAGGTTTTAAATCCAGCTACTGCACAGAAAGTAAATAAGTACATTGTGAACGACTACTTCAAAAAACTAGAAAGTTTGCTGATTAGACTAAACCTAATCAATCAGCCCCATCGTATCTACAATGTAGATGAGAAGTGGTGCAGACTCACCATCCACCGCCAACCAAATGTGTTGGGGAGGAAAGGTGAAAGACGTGTTCACTATGTAGCTAATGAGCACGCAGAAAATTCCACAATAGTTGCATGTGGAAATGCTATTGGACAGGCAATACCACCAATGGTCCTGTTCAAGGGAAAACGTAAAAAGGATGAATGGGGTGACAATATGCCAACCGGAACAGTAATTGAAATGACCCAAAAAGAAAGTATGACGGCAGCAGTGTTTGTTAAATGGCTAGACCATCTAGCAAACTATAAGCCACCAGGAGATATTCTTCTCATTTTTGATGGTGCCTCTTCTCATTTGGATGCAACTATTGTTGACGCCGCCGAAGAACATTTCAAGGTCGTTTCGCAAATATTTACGCAGTTACAGCTATCCAAACGTTAATGTGGCCTTATTTGGTACAGATACCTTATTACTTAATGATTCTTAGGTACAAGAGATTTAACATTTTTTAATATTAAGTACCGTCTAGACAATCCCATGAGTCATATGTTAATGCTTTGCAATGAGCTATTTAAAAAAACTGATATTGACTTTTTTATATAATACAGACGTAAATTCACTTAAAAACTTATTGTCATTAACAGATCTCACTAGGTCTTAGTCTAAGCAGCTATTGGTGGTTGTTTTATTGTTTTATTATTTTATATTGTTTGCCTGTGATGAATTTTATTGAAACTGATTTGTATCTTAGTATCATAAATGTGATAACTTTTTTCTTAATTTTTTTTTATAGTTTTCCAGTTCTAGTCTTGGCTCATTTAAAAGTTATATTTCATTGTTGCCTCGTGTTGTTTTACTCTAGTTTTAAGTTGTCTTGCATTCTAATTACTCTAGGGTGTTTTGTGAGAGGTTAAGCAAATAAATAAATAAAACTTGAAGATCGTCAGATTTCTTGCCCATTCCCCCCGTATACCCAGAAGAAACATCCGTTATAATAAAACGTCCGCGAGGCAAGACGCAGTTATCTGACCGTATCAACAACCCTGACCCTAATCAACGTGGCATCCGGTTCGAAGGTCCGCTTGCAACCTGTCCGATCTACCCACTGGCTAGTTCTAGACAGCCTTCGGTCATCGTAAATGCGCCCTTAAAGGAATTTCACGCAAGTCATCCCTTGGCCGGCTGTTGCTTTGTTTTGAGGGATGCATCCCCCACCCGCTGGTCAATTATGCCTTGTTTCGCGTCTACCTGTTTGAATTTTATAAGTTTCTGGCCAACAGGTGTTTTGGATAGGTGTTTGTATGTGCTCATAATATTTGAAGGTTTCCTACGAGACACATTCCAAAAAGACCCCATCGTATCTGGTAAATCACTGAATCTGATATCAGTTTGTGTGTCTGTCGTTCTGATTGTCTGTCCACTAAGTCGTAATCCCTTTAGGATGAATTTCACCAAGGTTGTCAAATCAACAGTCCGTTATTGAAGAAGTTGTAATATTATGGCCTCAAAAAACATGTGTGCGCGCCCAATACAATAACAGACATTTTTCATGACTCAAAGATCCTTGATCTACCACTGATCTTGGGACCTTATACCGAATTCGACATTATTCACCGATTCCGTTTTTTTTGCCGGTTCGGCAACACTGCACATGTGCAGATCACTTTAATTAAAAGCAATTTATTCTCATGTAGCCCCAGATAAAGAAAATCGTTTGCATATAAGTGGTATGCCTGTTATAAAAAGGGCAATCTTAAAAAATATTTGAGTATCTGCGATAAAATTCTACACCACTGTTCTAACGGATGATAGCGCAAAGATGCATCGGTCATATGATACTGCTGAATTTGCATAATACGCCCTGATTGACGTTTGAAAAGCGTCGTTTTGACGTCGTCCGCTGTCTGTCCGTCCGAGAATCTCCTTATATTCAAACCATCTTTCCGCTATGTAATGGTCTGCAACGTACTCGAGTCTACTGCCCGTAATATCGCCCGCCCATTATAAACGGGGAGTACCGAGTGTACAGTCAGAAGTCAAAAATTATGTCGCCCTTATTTATATGAAAGTAGCCCCATTTTACACTTTTTACCTCATTCTCTGAAATCCATCAGTGATGGAAGTAGCTTCACTATGAGAGCTTATTCTATTCCGTGCAAAAATTTTCAATCTGTTATACTTTTTAATGAACTTCTATATACAGGGTGTTTCAGTTTATTCTTGCATAACTTTAAGATTCGATAGAACTTTTAAAATTAATCTATAAAGTCTATATAAACATGGGTCGAAAAATGCGTGGCTTCCGAAATACAGGGTGTTTAAATTTACTTTCTAAAATAGTTTTTTTAGATATTTCGAACAATGTTTGATGTATAACAGTGAAAATTGGTATACCAGGGTTTTCTGGTACTACAAAACGAACCATGGGCATAGTTTTACTGTAGCCGCTAGAGGGCGTTCTCTACTGTACCTGTAGTGTATTAAAATGACCGAAACTTTTTTCTCTAACTCCAAATAAACACAAAAAAACAGAATATTAATTAGTTTAATTTTCCAATATTATTTTTAACAAATCAAATTAATTATTTACAACCAAAATGCTATTGGATAGTTAGGACAAACATACAAAATCTAAAGTAGTTGCTCGAAATGTAAACCCAATTTGTCAATACACAATTCACATCTACGAATGATGGAACGTGGTATAGCATTATTCAAATAAGGCTTTATTTCATCACATGCATTCCTGATTCTGTCTATTAGCATATCTCTTGTGGTTACGGGAGTCTGGTACACTTTTTCTTTTAGAAATCCCCACACACAGAAATCTAATGGATTTAGGTCAGGAGATCGTGGAGGCCAGGCGACTGGTCCTCCACGGCCGATCCATCTTTCTGGATAATTTTCGTCCATTTACAAAGCCATACACAAAATGAATATCCGCTAACTCTTGATTGGAGAATAAAAATGGCATTTTTATAAAGCAGGTAAAAGAAACTAAATTTCGTGCATTCACAATTGCAAAAAAACGTTTCAGGTTTCAACAGACAACAAAACTGACTGTCAACTAATTGACGTTTAAAATTATTCTGCTTTCAATTTCAAAAATATTTGCAGGCACAGCCTACTTCTAAAAATTATCGAGATACTGACTTTTTAACGTTGTTTTATCATACATAATTAAAAATGCATCGAACCTTAAAAATCGAAATATCTCAACTTTTGAGGTTAATCAAAGACAACATGACCGCTGTGCGTTACATCAAGGAGGTGAGGGAACTACATGTTTTGCCTTTTACACGGAGGCTCAACAAATTAGTATTTTTTTTTATATTTCAATGGTTAGATTTTTCCGATATTTCGATCAATTACTTACCTAACCTCAAAAGACATGCATCTAAAATTATTTGTAATAAATGCATTATTACATGTTATCTTTCCTATGAGACACACTTTTTGGATGTTGATTGTACATCTATTGTGAATGTACGTAGGCTTGTGGTCCGGCAACGATAGCTTCATGTCAACATTTCCTCATTTTCATATTCAAAGTGATTGGAGATTTCTCTACATGTCACAGGTAACTTGCAGTTGACATTAGAGGGACTCGCTCCGCATTCGACATCATTACTGTCCAGTTAACCGTATTATCTCTCAGATCTGAGATATAATACGCCTAAACATAATGTTGTCAGGGATGTAGAGGAAAATCCACCTATACTAGGGTTAACTTCACGCTAAGGTTCTAGTTAGATTGTACTCAAGTCATTGTAGACTGCCAGGCGTGGATCCAAGATCACATGTTAGGGGGAGGGGATCAAGTAGTGTGGGTTCTTTATTTTAAAGTAATTTGCGAAACAAAAGAAAATGTGATTTCTCCTTCTGTTCCCCTTCCTCATTTTTTGCCTGCATGTCTGAGTCTTTAGGGACTGCAATAGGACAGGTTCAGATAGTTGGTGGAGCAATGCTCCAAGCATAGCATGTCAAAGGAAAACTCTTCCTTGCTCTCGCTCTTGCTTCCTCTCATTCTTCTTCCCTTCTTTTCCCCTGACTTTGTCTGCTTTCTGGTCAATCAGATTGTCAGACCTACTGACTGATAAGACTTTGATCAAGAGGAAAATTACTATGGAACGCTGTGACAGACAATGACGAATAGAGCCCTTAGCAAACTAATCAACTTCCTTAGAACGAGGAATTTGTTAGAAGAAATGCAGGGTGTCAACGTTATGGTAGTCATTAAGTCATTATTGAAATGGGTAATGGTCAAAAAGTTTATATGACCCATGGTCCAAAAGTCCATAGATTTTTGTGCTTTATATCGACCACAATCACCACAATCGTACTAATTTTTATAATCTAATCTAAAACGTTTTTAAATTGGGTAATTAACAAATAAATGGCATTCAGTTTTTCTAAGTTAAGCCAAAATTTGTAGTCAGTAAGTAAGTTTCATTAAATTAAATATTTAAAACACACATGACAACAGCGCGTCGGTCATT
Organism: Acanthoscelides obtectus; assembly: GCA_963669975.1. Classification (NCBI taxonomy): domain Eukaryota; kingdom Metazoa; phylum Arthropoda; class Insecta; order Coleoptera; family Chrysomelidae; genus Acanthoscelides; species Acanthoscelides obtectus. Next base: position 11,117,104 of record CAVLJG010000004.1, read on the forward strand.
CATCACTCTTATCGAACAGGCAATCGATCGCAAACGGTAACAGCGGTTAGTTATTGTTCGCGTACGTCGTCGTCTTTATTTACAATGTTCTCGAATCAAGAGTTCGCCGACGTTGTTAGTTTATGGTGGTGCTCGTCAGAATTCAAATCTTGCAGCTCAAATTTATAGCGACAGCTTTCGCCCACTGGTACACCCAGACAGAAGGACATTTGTGCAAGTGTACCAAAGACTTCGAGATACAGGAAGTGTTTTAATGCGGCTGAAATAATAAATGGACAATTTCGAGGACCTACAGTAAGAAGAAACTGGGTTCGTCGTAATGAAGATTGTGTGGAAAGTGGAGGACGACGCTTTTCTCTAAAAAAAAATGCCATTTTGACCCCCATGTTATATGAAACTGTTTGTTTCTTTTAAACCCCTCTATCACCCATTTAAATAATAATAATAATAATAATAATAATAATAATAATAATATTTATTCACTCAATGTACAAAGATAACAAACAATATGGGTAAATGAATATAAAATCAAAACAGGCCCAATAGAAGGCATCGCCTGTACATGGACCAATAAATTTAAGTTGAAACTGTAGAATGCAAATGACAAAAAAGGACAAAAATTAGCTACAGTAGATTATGTACTTAGTTGATGTTCGTATTTATGAGTTTACGAATTTCAGTCCTAGATATAGAATGTAGCCACTTTTTTAAATTTCTTTTGAAACAATTTCCGAAACGTAAACCTTTTTAGGTATAATTTCATAAAATTTAGGCGCTAAATAGAGATATGATCGCTGCATTATAGATTTATGCGGTTGAGGAACTACTGTGCCACGAATTTTGTACCTGGTATAATGATTATGTTTAATTTTTTGGTCGGTGTTTACAAATTTATGGTAGTGAGTGATACTGTGTAAGAAATAAAGCTGTCTTATATCATACATTCGAACATCTGCGTATAATTTTTCAGTGGGATAAAATTTCGGTTTTTTAAATATCATTTTTAGAATACTTTTTTGAAAAACATCTAAATTATAGATATGTGAGAAACATGCAGCTCCCCATGCTAATATACCATATGTGAGATGAGGCTCAATCAGTGCATGGTATAATGTTCGAAGATATTTTTCTGTCAATATATTCCCAAGGTATTTAATTTTGTAGGATACAAATCTAACTTTCTTTAAAATATAATTGACATGGATGTCCCATCGTAAGTGAGGATCCAAGACCACACCAAGGTATTTTATGTTGGGCACTCTATTAATTTGCATTTTTTGATCATTAATATTGAAGGAGAAACTTGTGTAATTTGGCAGATCTCTAGCATAAGATCCAAATGGTAAAAAATGTGTTTTAGAGTAGTTAATGCTTAATTTTCTACTGTTAAACCACCGAATAATTTTGATAAAATCATTTTCAATTACATTTTTCAGATCAGACCAGTCAGTGCCTTCATATAATATTGCAGTATCATCTGCAAAACCAGTTATTTTGCCAACACAATTAATTTGGAAAATATCATTTAAATATATATTGAATAACAGCGGACCTAAGACAGTTCCTTGTGGGACACCACACTTAATATACATTTCTTTACTAAATGATCCTGATATCTGCACAGATTGTGGGCGATTTGACAAATAACTTTCGATCAGTGAGTACGCGTTTCCTCTAAAACCAATTCTCTCCAATGCTTCTAATAATAATTTGCGATTAACTGTGTCGAAAGCTTTCTTTAAATCAACAAAAATGCAGATTGAAGGGATTCTGTTATCAATATTTTGATGTATTTGATTTACAATTTTAGTTATTGCGTCCGATGTAGCCTTCCCTTCTGTAAATCCATATTGATTTTCACTTAAAATTTTAAATTTTGTGAGGTATCGAATCATTCTAGTAGATTAAACTTTTTCAAAAACCTTTGCTACACTGGATATTATTGATATTGGTCTATAGTTGTTAACATCTGTTTTTGTTCCTGATTTATGTATCGGTATTATATTACCTTTTTTTAAAATTGAGGGATATATGCCAGATTCAAAGCATTTGTTGATTAGGTAAGTGAGTGGTTCTGTTATGTTCTCGGCTATAATTTTCAAATGCTCGCTTTTAATACCATCGAACCCAGGACTTTTCCGATTTTTTAAGGACATAACAGTGGTGTATACTTCACATTGCTCGACTTTATCCAAAATAAATGAGTTCAAAGTTCTTTTTGGAGGCTGAGTATTTTGTACATTTGCTTGTATATTACTTGCTAAATTTTCGCCTATGTCAGTAAAGAATTGTACAAATTCATCGCATATCTGTTGAGTATTTTTTAATACTGTTCTCGATGTTGTATTTAACTCAGTGACACACTCTTTAACTTTTGTTGTCCCAGTAATCTCATCAATAGTTGTCCAAAGCCGCTTAGGATCATTTAAGTTATTATTCAATTTATTTAGGTAATGTTTTCGTTTGGTTTGCCTTACAAGCTCTATAAATTTATTTTTATATTGGTTAATTATATTAAATAATGACTATCATAACGTTTACACCCTGTATAAACAGGTGTGTCACAACAGACTTGAGAGTCGCGAGCTCACTATAAACCTAAACAAATGACCTGTCGGTCGGGGTCTTCCTGACTGCAAAGTTGTGTAAATCTGGTCTGTCATATGTTCCCCGTTTTTCCGTTCACATCGTCCGTCCACTTAAAGCGCATACACACAATTGAGGCAAATATTCGATATAAATATCCATTGTTCCCTCAAACTATTAAGGCGGTAAACAGCGTCAGTTCGCAGGGAATCTCACAGCGTTGCCAATTGTCTACATATCGTCAGCGCGATCTTTGCTAATGTTTTATTCGGTGCCTGTGATAATAATGATTCACAATACCAAAATACGGTGATTGGATATTTTAAGAATGGATAAATTGTAAACGAGGGCCAATTCAATGACTAATAGAAATAATGTTTGAGCCGAGAAGGAATCCCTGGGGAATATGGTTATAAAAGTCATCCATCCCTAAGGAAGCTGCTCTCTCAATCAGGTCAATTCTGTTTGCATCTGGCCTAACATATTGATATCTTAACCATATTGCTCGAACTGAAACTATTAACAAGACTGTTTACCAAATTCATATTCTGTTCACTACCCTTTGGCAAGTATTGCTAGGAGTTTCTAGCGCTAGCAATGTTGTTACAGATAAAGATATCACGTGAGCATTTCAGTTGATGCTAATCTTGGCAACACTGGCGAAACCTGTCATCTTCTTACATTTTTCTGTTCTCTGTCAAATCCTGTCTTGTCACCCTTGTCATATCCGACCGGTCATAACCTCATTTTATAACACGTTTATAACCGACTGCGACTAAATTATTTCTTTGCTGCCAACCTGTGCCTTGTTCCTTGTATTGTTGTATACAATTCGTCATGGCGAACTCAAGGAGCAAACGAACCAATAAAGATCAAATGGAGATGATAATCAATTTTCTTGGGGAAAACCGGGTACTTGTCACACAAAAAATGCACCCGTTGAACACGGGTGACTGTGAACCTTTGTGGGATGAATTGACCGAGAAGTTGAACTCTGTGGAGAACGGTGCAAGAAAAGATAAGAAACAATGGAAAACTGTAAGTACCTAATGGTATTATCGAAATACTAAAGATAAAAAGATGTTCATTATTATCATAATATTCTTTTAGTTTCTGTACGAGTGGAAATCAAAAACTAAGAAGAAGGCCCGTATCCATAAGGCTTCCATCATGAAAACGGGAGGTGGTGGCTACACTTGTAAAGACCTGACAGATTTGGAAAACCGACTGTTGAATGTATTAGGGGGTTGGATTCATGTACTAGGATGCCCCAGTTTAACAAATATTGAGCCTGGACTACCTGCAGGACTTGAATTAATGGATCAAGATGTCACTGAGATACAAGAAGGTGCAATAGAGCAGCATGAAGCTGAAAGAGAAGAAGAAAATACCGATGAGATATCTACACCAATACCATCACAAACACCAAGACGTGGAACAGGTAGGTTGTTAGTATAATGCTAATATGGTATCGCTAAGGGGCATCCGCTCTTAAAATTCCAAGGGAATATCAACCTGTTTGTGTAATTTGGTAGCCTACTATTTGCAAAATGTTTTTTTTTATTGGTGCCTTAAAAATAAAGGAGCAAAGCATTCACATGTTAAGCTTGCACTAGTTTAGTTATTCCACTTGATGAAATTTAATTCATACAAAAAATATTTTGTTTCCTAACTTTCTTTGAAGTTGAGTTTGCTTGAACTATACAATTTTTTACAAAGATATGTTGTTTGAATAATCAACTGTCTCTCATTCAGGAGAGAATTATTTTCTGACAAGAAGTTACAAGTGATTCACTGACCAAAATATGATTTAAACAAATAACTTGATTATTTAGTTGATTTTTTATACCAAGCTATATATACATGTATGTTCTGACTGTTCTTATCAAGTGTATTGTTTTTGCAGCTCCAAGGAAGAAACAAAAGAGACCGCATATACAGAGCACACAGCTGCACGAAGCAGCTGAACTTTATGCACAAAGCACCAGCGAAATGGCTGAAGCTGTGAAGGTGATGGCTGGTGCAATATCACAGTTAGCTCAAGGGCTATCTGATATAGCAATTGCTCTAAGCAACACATCAAAAACCTGATGTCATGTAATAAAAATGAAAATACTAAAATCTGCATTAAATATTTATTTTAGAGAACATTTTCTTACATAATTCACCTGATCGCAGTAGACAACTGATTTACAAGTTGCTGGCGAATAAACCTGCCCTCTGTGAGAAAATCATTACTTGGAATTGCAGCATCATCAGGATGGCTGCTGTCAGTAGTCTGATCAGTGTTGTCATGAGAGTCGCCATTATCTTCATACTCTTGTTCCGCATTATATATTCTGCAAATATTATGCAAAACAGCACAAGCATAAATTATCATGCCACTTGTATCATGAGAATAATGAAGAACCCTGTCTTCCCTTAAACATCTAAAACGGGCTTTCCAAATACCAAAGCCCCTTTCAACCACATTGCGTGTGTTGATATGTATACTGTTATAGTGAGCTTCGGGGGTATTAGCTCTTGTTTCGAGGATTGGTGTCATCAGCCACGGCTGGAGAGGATATCCTGAATCACCAAGTAGGTAGCAGTTTCGTCTTCCATCTTCATATTTTTGCTTAAGATGTCTCTGTATGTTTGAAGAGTCCCATATTGCTGCATCATGGACTGCTCCAGGATACTTCGCATTTACGTTAGTAATCATTAGGTGAGAGTCGAAAATCTGTAAAATATTGCGAATTTATGTTCTCAGTCAAGGCTTAACAAAAAATGAACTTACTGCCTGAACATTTACACTGTGGAACCCTTTTCTATTAATATATGCTACTGATGGATTAATAGGATCATCTGTTTTGGGTGGCACTATCGCAATATGTGTACAATCGATAACGCCTACAACATTTGGGAATTGATGATTCTCTAAAAATCTGAAAATTGAAAAACTCATGATATGATGTGGCCATTATGTAGAGAAAATACCTACATACCCGTCTTTGACTCTCCTAACTTCTTCTGAAGTTGTTGGAAACCTGATATATCGAGGTGACAAATGTAATGCAATTAGTCTGCTTATTTTGTTTATAAGTCTGCTCATTACAGGTTGGCTGATTCCGATATTAAAGTCGTGTCCTACGGTTGTTTGATAACCGCCATGGGCATAAAATAATAAACTTGAAAAGACCTGAAAATAATTTGTTGAAGATTCATAGAGAAAATAGATTCTATTTAGAATGAATTGTGAAACGTTACAAATTCATATTACATATCAGTTTGATTATACACATATATGTACTATTACTAATTATTATTATTATTATAGTAAAATGTTGATTATTTTGTTACCTGCAGATGAAAAGGTACTGTGTCTCTTCTGGTAGGTTCATCAACGTATCCTTGTAGCTGAGTAATTAGATCCGTTGCTGCTACTTTATTCAGACGAAACAATTTTTTGAACTTGTCTTCAGCAATTTCAAACGGATTACTTGCGTCTCTGATATTTCGGAAGTGCAAGCGTAAACTTCGACTGCAATGTTTGTTGGTCATGAAGTTACACAAATAAAAAACTGTATGTTAATCCTCTTACCTAACTAGAACGTTTTCAAATGTATGGCGAAAGTTTACATCAAAATTCACAAAAACCGGATTGACGGCCATTTTTCTGCAATAACAATGTTATTACATTGATAGCAAGTACTTAAATACTATTTGCCGAGATAACAAGATCGAAAAACAAGAACTATTCAAAATGACAGATCATCTGGCTAAAATATATTGAACAGAATAGGACAATCGCAAACATTGTTAAATCATAGCAAGATCTCTTCATAATAACAAGTAACAATATTGCTATAGCTAAACAGAATTGGCCTGAATGTCATATGAAATAAGCAAGTAAATCTACTAACTGAACCATGTGCGTAGCTGAAGTTCTACAGGAAAATTGCAAAATTGCTCACTGGGTGAACAGCAACGTGTCTTGAAAAGTGACATTATGTCGATTTTTTTTGACATTGTATTGGTTCTTTGTGCCATTGTGTAGGTGTTTTACAAGATGTTAACTTAGCACTAGCTGATGGATACTCACTGTGAACTCGTTTTGTTGTAAGTGTTGCCTAAACGTTAAGATGCTTATGTTTGGCTCTGGTGTGATCTAAAATCTGCATTTTTGGAGGTCTAAGTTGTAAGTTGTATACTACTCGTATAGCTAGAAGGAAACGGCAATTCATAGGTGCATCGTGAGGATTTGTCTGCTAATAATATGCGTTGTTGATAAGTCTATTGGATTCTTGTCTCAAATATACTTGAGATCCAAAGCTTCCAGTTTTTATTTTTCATTCTGGAAATTACATACGCAAATTTTGCTGAGTTTAAACATTTAAAAAATAAGAGACAAACAGAAATATTTATGAAATGAAAAGGTTATAACATTAGTTCTTATTTCCATTTTTTTAAATTTTATAGAAATGTCAATAGAAAATACAAATCAGTGCCTAGATGAAAGGCATTGCGAAATTGTTTGATGAGCGATGCGTCATTCCTAATTTTTCTTCGATGTGGCTTAATTGTACACAACGCGGACGCGGTCGCGATTTCCCGTGTTGCTTCTCAAAGTTTTTGACATCACAAAAAAAGACTGGAAAAAAATCGTAGCTTTTTTAAAATGTTTGTGTCAGTAATATGCTATAACAAAAATATACGAAGTGACATACAAATCCGAACACCCAGTTTAAATGGTTTTATTTTAATAAAATTTTGTATAAGTACTTAATGAAGCATAATAAGTAAATGATAAAAATTTCAAAATGATTGCACTGCTTTAAAGCCCTTTGACCTTTAATAATGTGTGGATGCACCCTGATGTGCTACGCATTCTCCAACGCGCCTAGGCATGCTTCTGATCAGGTGGTCAATGTCCTCCTGTGATATCTCATTCCAGGCAACCACCAACTCCTCTCGAAGTGCTTCTAGAGTCTGAGGAGGACGTTGCAAATTGAGCAATCTCCTACCGATCATATCCCACACGTGCTCAATTGGGGATAAGTCGGGCGTTATCTTGTTGGAAAGTTGGATCTGCCAGGGTGTCAAGATAGGGTAAAAGATGGGGTTCTAGAACTTTGTGGATATAACGCTGCGCGTTCATGTTACCTCTGATGAAGATTAAAGGTGACCTGGAACCACAAGCTATAGCACCCCAAACCATAACTCCAACAGTGTGATGAACATGTCTTTCAACAAAAAAATGTGGATTCCTCCTTCCACCACGTCGCCTTCTAACCCTGGCACGACCATCGTGCATGCCTAAACAAAATCGAGACTCGTCACTAAAGACAATACTGTTCCATTCCTGATCCCAGAGTGACCGTTGTCTGCACCACTCAAGGCGATTACGTCGGTGTTCTCGAGTTAAAGGGAGGACCCAGTGTGGCCGGTATGAAAACAAGCCAAAACTTCTCATTCGTCGGTAAACGCTTCGCATGCCAATAGGTCTTCCGTGTTCTGCACACCATTCATTTGCAATGGACCTGGTAGTGGAAAAACGGTCCCTTAAGGCCAATAATCTTAGGCGGCGATCTTCACGGTATGTTGTTCTACGGCGGCGTCCAGTGCCCCTTGCTCTTTGCGTACGGCCTTCTCGAAGCCATGCCTGAGAACACCTAACCACAATGTCAACACTTCTTTGCACTCTAACTGCAATTGCCCGAAAAGAAAGTCCAGCTTCCCGAAGTCCCACTATACGGCCCCTATCAAACTCACTAAGTTGACGAAATCGTACAGGTCTCCGTACTCTAGGCATCGTAACTGATCGTAAAGGATGTTAAGAACCAAAATCCGCCAACGTTGATTCTTTACTGCGGCTGAAATATTCATTTTTAGAGCGTTAGTGAATTAAAAAAAAGCAGTATAAAAACCGGAATGTCCAACGGATAAGGCTGAACATTTTTTCACTTGTTATTTACAGTAAGATAGATACATTCACCAACTTTTATTAAAATAAAACCATTTAAATTGGGTGTTCGGATTTATATGTCACTTAGTATAATATGCATATTACAAAGTCAAGGCCTACTAATACTATATTAATACACACTATGATAATGTGTAGGTATGTGGACAAGTTATGAATTTTCGATTTATTATTTGAAATACGTATCGTGTGTTATATTTCTGTTAGCTTATAAAATGTTCAACCAAACGAGAAAAAATATACAGGGTGTCCCATTAAAAAAACTAAGTTTGATTTATAGCTAAAAATTGACACTTCAGAGCAAAAACTGTGTTGAAGGCCAGTTTTTAACGCTGCGATATGTTAAAGGATAAAGGAGATGTGAGGGAGGTCACAGAAAGCAAGACTTTCAATTTCGCCCTGTATCGCAGGAACAAAAAGCCATACTTAAATTTTATTTACACCATCTGTCTTTCCACAAAAAGTAGCGCAGTATTGCGAAAACGCAACTTTGTGTCTTTACTCGTAAGCGCGATATCTCGTAATGTCATCGAAAATGGGACACCCTGTACATCACGAATAACTATGTCACTCATTTCTGCCAGTCTGTCTGTAGATGAAATTTTCACTCAAGGTTACTACTTTGGCAAGGACAAAAACATTTGGTAGTTTCTGAAAATCCGTCTAGTGGAAAAGACGGAAAAAATAAAAATCGCCAAAACTTCTTTGTTGAACGCTTCAGAGGCGCCTGATTATTTTCTGATTTTTTTTTGTAGGATTTAAAATTGGGATGTGGGGGTCATAATGGGTGGGGAGTATGCTTCAATTTTTTGGACGTTAGTATATTTACACGTTTTCAACTCCAGTAATTCAACGCACCTAATAGTGCATACAGCTCGACAAGTGCAGAAAGAGATGCGAATTTTCGGTGCGCCTAGCTACTATATAATTACAACGTAAAGTTTCATCAGGACAAACTAGGGAGGTTATAGCAAATGTTATATTCTTTATGCAACGGGAAGCAGAAGGAAATAAACCTCTTAAAGATTTGAAGAAAGTTCAGGAGCGTGCAGCAATGGCCAAGGGAGTTAGTCTATCGACATTAGGAGGATTTCTCGCGAAATGAAATCTGTTGAAGAAGGTGTTTCGAGATCTTTTTCGACACCAAACAAAAAAAGACGAAGAGCCACTCCGAAATCTGATTTCGACGACTTTGATAGAGGATTGCTTGGTCGATCTATAATGATTACGGAAGAGAAGGTTCCAACTTTGCGGCGCATGCACAGGAAATTTGTTCAAGAACACAATTAACTACACTGCATCACACGAAGCCTTACGGAAAGTGATAACGACAATGGGATTTCGTGGGAGGAAGGCCAGAACTAATAGAAGACTTCTTATGGACAAACAAGAGATTCAGCAGCTCATGAGAAATTTTCTCAGAAAGACGAAAGGCTATAGAGAAAAAATCGTCCTATAATTTATATGGACATCCATACATCACATACGCATGGAAAGAGTTGGAGCGATAATACCAATGAGGGCCTTTACAGGCCAGTTTCAGAAGGACCAAGATTTATTATTGTGCATGCTGGTAGTGAAAACGGTTTCTTGGAAAATGCATATCTAATATTTAAATCCAATAGTAAGTTGGGCGATTATCATAGTGAGATGAACTGTAGTAACTATAAAAATGGCTTCAGTATAAACTGATTCCCAACCTATCACCAAATAGTGTGGTTATAGACAACGCTCCGCACCACAATGTTTAGATAGACAAATGTGCTCTAAGAAGGATCATATGAAAGAATGGCTAAGGCAAAAATGCATATATTTCACTGACGACATGTTGAAAATTGATTTGTATCGCCTTATCAAAATGCATACGCCGGCATATGTAACTTATGAAATAGACAGAATAATGGCTGAAAAAGATCATTCTGTTTTGAGCTTGTCACCATACCACCCCGACTTGAACCCAATTGAGTTGGTAGAGGCATCTTTGAAACAATATGGGGATGAGAGAAATGTAGATCTTAATCTCAAGACTGTCGACAAACTTTGCGACGACTTTTTCTCGTCTTATCCCACAGAATAACGGAAAAAGCGATGTGACCATGCCAAAGGTTTTGAAATGCAGTATATGGAAATGAAACCAGCACTCGACATAGCTGTGGACTAAATAATAATAAACCTAGACGAAGATAGCGATAGCGAAACCGAATATTTAAGTAGTAGCTCAGATTCCGATTCCGAACTTTCAGGATTTGATCCTATGTGAAAAGTCATAAATCTATAAAATATTGCCAACTGTAACTACTACGATGTTAGTTTTCTGACCTTACTTTTCACTAGATTGTTTATTAATTGAAATTATTAACAATTAAAAATAGAATGAGTACCAATCAATTTCAGTGTCATAGCTGCATAGCGTGCAATACTTATTTTAAGGAATAAATTGTTTTGGTTTCCTTTTGACACATGCAAACAATTTCGATCAAACAAAGCAGATTAATTTAGGACGCAGACTGTACCACTCCTCATATCTCTTCCTACACTTGACGAGCTGTACTTTATACTTCATACATTTGGCCTAAAATATCTTTGACATACTAGCGTCACAGTCCCCCCTCCGATGAATGTCGTTTAGTCATTGCAGAGATACCGAGACAAATTGTTTAGAAGCTGGAATTCTTGTTGAAGCTGATTATAATGGGTGATTTTTTTGATAGTATCTTTTTGGCAACACTGTTTTTGACAGATGACGCGTGAATCGTGTCTTGTGTCATTGTCAAACTTGTTCAGTTTGGTCTATAATTTAACCATGAATCGACTTACGAACGAACAATGCTTGGAAATTATTGAATTTTACTATCAAACTTCATGCTCGGTTAAGAGCACTGCTTCCAATTTATGGGCCTACTATTTGGTCGGCCTACTGAGGGAGCTATTCGGAAGCTTGTGACTAAATTTCGAACCCAGTTTACATTATTGGACATTAAACCACCAACACGCAGACGTAGAGTGAGGAAATATTGCGGCTGTATCCGCCAGTGTTAGTGATGACCGTGAAATGTCGATTCTCCGCCGTTCGCAGCAATTGGGCCTCTGTTACTCCACTACGTGGAAAATTTTGCGACAGGATTTGGGTGTAAAACCTTATAAGATACAGCTGGTGCAAGAATTGAAGCCACACGACATCCCACAACGTTTCCCATTTGGTGAATGGGCGCTGGCAATGTTGGAGGAAGATCCACATTTTTATCGAAAAATTGTGTTCAGCGACGAAGCTCTTTTCTGGTTGAATGGGTACGTTAACAAGCAAAATTGCCGCATCTGGAGTGAAGACCAGCCAGAAGCATTGCAAGAGCTACCAATGCATCCCGAAAAAATCACTGTTTGGTGTGGATTATGGGCCGGTGGCATCATCGGGCCGTACTTCTTCAAAGACAACAATGGCCGGAACGTAACTGTGAATGGCGAGCGCTACCGTGCGATGATAACAAACTTTTTTTTGGCCAAAATGGAAGAGCTGGATTTGGCTGACATGTGGTTTCAACAAGACGGTGCCACATGCCACACCGCACACGAAACAATGGCCCTATTGAGAGGCGAGTTCGGTGAACAGTTTATCTCACGTTTGGGGCCCGTCAATTGGCCGCCTAGATCGTGTGATTTAACGTCGTTGGACTATTTCTTGTGGGGCCATGTTAAGGCTAACGTCTACAGGGATAAACCAGCAACGACTGACGCACTGGAAGTCAATATTGAAGCATCTATTCGTGAGATACCGGCCGATATGTTGGAGAGAGTGTGCCAAAATTGGACCTTGCGCATGGGCCATCTAAAGCGGATCCGCGGCCAACATTTACACGAAATAATCTTTAAACATTAAATTATATCAACCGTTATATCGACTCAAATAAAGATTTAATCGTTTTTTCAAATTTTTTGTGTTTTTTTTGAAAATCAAATCCTATACCTCTTAAAAAATCGCCTTATACATCCTGATCGGCTTATACTCATATATGAACAATATTTGGGTCTTTGGCCTTGCGCTGAGGAGCTGCGTAGCTCAATTTTGACCTAGCATTCAGATGATGAGCATATTTGCGAGGTATGAAACTTTTAATCAGACCTGGATGATTTGAATTGTTGGCCAATTTATGCGTAAAGTTACACAGGTGAAGCAGTCTTTTTTTCATGTTGAGCCATTCGCAATCTTGTTGTTGTTGATTTCGTGTGATATAGGGGTATATGTACATACTTCCTGATTTCATATACCAGCCTACAACAGTTATTTTGAACCTGTTGTATTTTTATTATATCAGCACTAGCCTAACATCGTGCTGATTATGCAACTTAAAATTATTGGTCCATGTACAGGCGATGCCTTCTATTGGGCCTGTTTTGATTTTATATTTATTTACTCATATTGTTTGTTATCTTTGTACATTGAGTGAATAAATATTATTATTATTATTATTTTTTTTTTCATGCTCATAGTCCTCACGTATGGTGGTGTACTATCTTTGAGGGGGAGTTCACTCCAACCAAGGATAGTTTTTACAGAGACAGTGCCTTTCTCACAATATGACACGTTTGTAAGATAACGGCTTTTTGGAATAGTATGTGAAGGCCGTTTGGAAGGTCCAAGGTCTTTAAGCTTGAGGAGACTTGTATGGTAACAGCCCTTTCCACAGAGATAACAATGGGTACAATCTGCACTTCCCTTAGCTTCCAAATCCTCTTCATTTCAATCGCCAGGTTCTGGTATTTAACAGATTTTTCACGCTCTACCTTGAGGATGTTGTGTGTAAGCGGAATTCCAACCTCAATTATCTGTGCATATTGGTTGCTTTTGTCTATCAGGACAATATCGGGACGGTTAAAGTCTACAGTTTTGTCGGTTAGAAATGGCCGATCCCAATAGAGTATTACATCTTTTGATTCCAGAACTGGCTCAGGCGTGTACTTGTAATATGGCGGAGGAGATTGTACCAAGTTAAGTTTACGAGCTAGCTGTGAATGGATTATTTCTGCAACCTGGTTGTGTCATCCCAAATAATCGCCAGCTGCCAACGCAGGACAAGCTCCAGTAATACTATATGTTCGATGGTTTCGCCCGCCTGGTTGCACTTCCTACATTCATCTGGGACGTTGGATTTGAGAATATGTTTTTCATAGTTTTTTGTTTTTATTACTTTGTCCTGGATGGCAGTTATGAACCCTTCCATTGTTGGATGGAGATATCCCTTTCTCAAATAGGTGAATGACAAAGCTTTATCTATGTTGTCACCTCTCAGTTGGCATGGGTAACGGCCATTGAGAATTTCCTCCTCCCAGCATTCTCTCCTCCTAGTATTCGATTCCGAGGCCGTATTTGCTTGAGGTTGCCGAAAGCTCAAAGGGGTAAATGAGTCATCTGCCTCCACTACAGCAGCTATCTTATTATTATTATTATTATTATTATTATTATTATCCCTGACAAGGACGAAATAGAGCCTCATGCCTTATAATAAATATGACAACACTGCGGAGGGTCGATCGGTCATAACGGAGGGTGGACCGATCAAGCAAATCGCAGTAAAACCGACAAAAAGGGGCCACGCGACTGATGACGGTTTTTTCGGGGGTCGCCGTTGACCTGACGCGATTCACTAATTCACTGACGCACACGTTTGGCATAAGGGTATAAGCAATGTCCAGCTCTGCTGGTGCATGAGACAGATGTGGGGCCGACTGCCCGGTCACTATCAGAGGGGGAATACAATGCACGTTTTATCGATGGATGAATATTAAGTAATGTCTGATGTGTGGCATTGGCAATCGACAAAAAGGTTGCCGTAGTCAAATAAACCTTAGGGCCACATTACAAATATCAGGAAGCAAATCTGGTTTGAAACAAATTCTATATTTGTTATTGTTATTCCAAATATAAATGGTCGAATACTGGATTTAATTTTAGGAAATATCGAAATAGAAGTCCTCAGAGATAATACACCTTCAGTTAAAGAGGACGTTCATCATCCTGAACTGATCATGGAATTCATTATATCCGGATCTCCAACGAAATTCCCATTTGCTAATTCTCCACGGTTTAACTTTCGCAAAGCTAACTTTCCTGAATTGTACACAGCTTTGCAAGATGCTAATTGGACGGAGGTGATCAGTGCAGTTAATGTTGATGTCGCTTGTACCGCCTTGTATTCAGTTATCAATAACATCTTTGAGGGCCATGTCGCTAAATGTAAAAATAAAATGTTTTCGTATCCCCCATGGTTCACACGTGAAATTATACTTAATATCAAGAAGAAGGACATAGCAAGAAGGAACTGGAAACGTGACGGTACTAAGTTTTCTTATGATCAGTTCAGTAATTTTAGGAGGCTCATTAAGAACCAGATCAGTGTTGCCTACTCCGCTTACGTCCAATCGGTTGAGGATGCCATTGCCAATGATCCTAGCAAATTCTGGTCATTTGCCCAGATCAAAAAACAGCAATCTAGAATCCCCCCAAGGATGACGCTTAACGGCAATGTCTGCGATACGCCTCAGGATATAGTGGACAGTTTTGCTACCTTCTTTTCAACAGTTTTTATCCCGTCTGGTCTACTAGGGTCATCTCCCCCAACAAATAATTCTACCGATATTATTTCTTTAAAAAATATAAGTGAAGAAAACGTAATTAGGGCTTCGAAAAGATTAAAGAACAAAACGACGTCTGGATGTGATGGTATTCCAAGTTTTTTCGTTAAAGATTGCATTCATATACTAGCGAAACCGCTGGCTTCCATATTCAACCTAATTCTAAAATCAGAGACATATATCCAAATATCTGGAAGACCTCTAAAATATGTCCTATTCACAAAAGTGGAGATATCTCTGATATTTCCAACTATCGCCAAATAGCAATCCTGTGCAATTTCAGCAAGTTGTTTGAGATCATCGCTTATGAAACGGTTTACTGCTCGGCCAGGGGTGCAGTCTCTATTAAACAGCATGGGTTTATGAGAGGCAGATCTACGGTCACCAACTTGGCTCTAATTACTCAGTACATTTCTGAAGTACTGGACGGTCATCTACACAGATATTCAGAAGGCGTTTGATCAAGTTGATCATTATGCACTTCTGGATAAGCTTAAAACAGTGGGTATGTCTGATGCAATGATGTCGCTCATGAATTCATATTTGAGGGATAGAAGGTTATTTGTCGAATATGGTGGCCATAGGTCGAGTTACTATCGGGCCACGTCCGGGGTACCTGAAGGGTCAAATCTAGGTCCATTTTTGTTTTTGATATTTATTAATGACTTGTCTTTTGAACTGAAGTGTTTCCATTTGTTTTTCGCTGATGACCTTAAAATCTGCACGTCAGTCAAGACAGTCGAGGATTGAGTCATGTTGCAAGATGACTTAGCTCTAATTTCGCCATGGTGTTCACGAAACTGTCTACGTCTGAATGTTTCGAAATGTAAAGTTATGACTACAAAAAAGGTTAACTGTTTAATTTATGATAATTATAACATCAATGGTCAGGTTATAGACAGATGTACCTCTTATAGAGACCTTGGAGTCATTTTTGATACCAAGCTAATGTTTACTGAGCATATACTCAATATCTCGTCGGCTGCCACTCGACTACTTGGTTTCTGTATTAGAAACTGGAAGGGTTTCTCCAATGTTGATACATTAATGACTTTATTTTTTACTTTTGTCAGGAGCAAGTTGGAGTATGCGACTCTGATCTGGTCTCCTATATACCAAAATTCTGTCGTGATCCTTGAGGCCATTCAACGTAAAGCTTTAAAGTATTGTCACCTTAAATGCACAGGTTCTTATCCAGAAAGAGGTTGTGACCATAGTGCCCTATTAGAGTTTTTCATTTTGGATTCACTGTCAACAAGACGAAACAAGTTTGCTTTGTCGTTTTGTATGGCCTCATTCACAATAAAATTGACTGTCAAAATTTACATGAAAAAAATATGTTTCCGCGTTCCAAGGCTAGGGAGTCGACAACAAACAGCATTCTATTGTGAAGCTGGCCGTACAAATGTTATGACAAAATCGCCAATTAATCTCATGTGCTGCGTCATGAACAGTGTTACTGAATCGTGTGATATTTACAGTGACAGTTGTGCATCGATTGTTAACTGCTATAGATCATCCAATCTTATTTAGAATGTGTGATACTATAGATTTAATCCAAGAACCATGTCTTTTTAATTGTTATTGTTTTCAGCATTTCCTGTAATTGGGTTTCACCTGTTGGAAATAAATAAATAAATAAATAAATTTCTGGATAATTCTCGTCTTCTTGTCTTTTTAAAACATACCTAAATGACTTACTCCATCATATGTTAAGTGTTTGTGTAGCATACACTGATGACATATCATTGACATGTGGAGACCATCCCTAGCTGTGCTCAAGTGAAGAGCTGCTGATGATCTAGAAAAAGCAGAAAAATGTTTCACTGCTAATTATCTACGAAGACCAGACTCAAAATGTGATCTTATCTACTGAATACGAGGGATGTTTTTTAAATTTTGCATATAGAGACATAGTAGGCCGCGCGGATCGAACGTCAGTACTGAATCCTAACTTCACTCTTTAGTAAACTTAAATTCAAAGTTTCACAAAAATACGTGCAGTGTTCTCACTACAGTGTCACCAAGTTATTAGAAAAATGGAACTCAATCGATAACATTTTCGCGCCATAATTTATTATTTATTAACTTTCAGAGACAATTATCGCAACAAGAATCCCAACTAGCAAAGTAGTGGTATAAGCTTTTGGTAAAAGAATCGTTCAGCCATAAAAGCTCTCTATTGTTGTTGCCTGAATACCAAAATGCAGGCTTAATGGTGTGTGGAATGCAAATTTGCTTTCTGCAACATATTTGCTCTAAAATGAGGTGTTTAAAATATTCTTATAGCATAGTTATACAACACCTTATAGGGCAAATTCTTAACTGTTGCATAAACGTTTATACAACTATTTTATACGGCATATTTGCAAGTTAGTCAAAATGGTTGTGTTGTGGCATCCATGGTAACGTTTATAAAACAAACCCGAGCCTTGTTGTTTTGATGTGCAATTTACTACCTTAGCCAACAAATTGCTCCCAACGGAAGCACTTATACAACTGTTGTTTAGTAACTGTTAGAGGCTGTACATAAGCTAAATATGTTGGTAAACAGCATAACCTAACTTTCTGCTGTCATATTTTTGTTAAAATGCCATAACCAATGTTTTAAGACAAACAACGCATGCATATTGGTTCAAAAGGTTTTATCAACTGTTCAAACAGAAGATGTAGATCTGGTACAAATTCTGGGTAAATCATTCGACTCTGTCGGTATTTCATTTCAGACATTTGTCAAATTGTTGTATAACACCTGCAGGCAACACCAAAATATTCTAATAACCTAAAGACAACATGGACGATGCCATGATTGTACACAACCACCCGCCATATTGTGCGAACATTATTTATTCCTCTATTTAATATTAAATAATTATGTTTCAGTTCGAAATTACAGATATAAAGTGATAAACATTAGTGTAATTGTGTCTAAATATAGGATTTGTGGAAGATTTAACGCAGATAAGTTCAGTTTTCCATCTTACAAATCTAGGCATACTTTTGATCATTGTCAAAATATGAATCAAATACGAAGCCCGTAGAAATTGGGTAACTAATTTGCACGATAATCACAATAAAATTTGCTGCGCAAGTAATTCAATAGCCCTATATCAAAGTGTAGAACTTTATCATATACCTGTGTATGAAATTCACAATGGCCGATATGTAAGTAAACAAGATGACTGTAATGTGTTATTTATATATTCTTCACTTCGTCTATACAATACATAAGAAATAGTTTTTTTGCAATAAAGTAGAATCACGTAACAGAATAGTTGTATAGTTGACAAAAACTGAATCTTGCACTGACGCAAATGTCCTATAGCGGCTGCAAGAGGCTTACACTTTTGTTTTATAACTATTACCTGCAGCTCTTATACAACCTCTTAAATGACTGAAGTGTCCTATTAGGTGTGCCCATTCAGCTTGTATAGCTGTTCTAAGAGGGTTTTGCCAATGTTCTTACAGTATACAATGCTGTTTAAGGAATATTTGCAACTCTAATAGGAGTGATAATTGTTAGTTGGGATGCCTTGCTGAGTTATGGTCTGTTTTCCGCATCGAAGCGCCACATCAGTCGACAATTTCCCGGGTGAGTCTTAGCGACGATCCCAGGGTGGGTGCACCAAAAATGTCAGTCACCCAGGAAAACGTCGATGCTGTGCGCAAACTCATCATTGAAGATAGACATGTTAAGGACTGCCTCTAACTTCGTTATTCATTCATTCTAGCCGGTTTGCCTAGTGGTAATACTCTGTTGTATTGTCTAGTGTACCCCACTAACTTACCTGAAACCTATCGGCATATAGCTTCCAAATACTCCAGAACGAATGAATCATATACGATGAATGCTGAAAGTGTGCGGCTTCTCTCCGATAGAAGACGGGGTTAGGTCAACCATCGCACAAGCATATGTAGATACTTCCACGCTCACATATTCATGATCTGACTAGATTTATGGTGTCACACAGCCGACTAACACTTAACAGATACCCAAGATAATACTAATGCAATCCTGCGCTGTATTTGATATGCTAAATAATAGGCAAGTGGAATTGTGCATATGAAAAGCGATTAACAAGGTGAATATTGTTATGAATAAGGTCGATAACTATATGAAACCTAATTCGCTTACACTTAACAAGCTGCAGTCGAACTTTTAATTTTGACGACCAAATCAAATCAAGAACAAGAGAGGTCCTAGGATTGAACCTTGTGGTACCTAAATTTGAAATAGTTTTTTCTACAACCACCTGTTGCTATCTGTATTTAAAATATGATGCTAGTAAACGTACTGCCGGGTTATCAAATCGAAGACAAGTACACTTGGCTAGAAGTAGATCATGGCTTTTGGTGTCGAATGCCTTATTAAAATCGAGAGAGAAAAGAACTGCTGTCAGGCTGTTATCCAAATTGTAAATTGGATCATCAACGATAACAGATAGTGCAGAAACAGTGCTACGTCCTTTTCGAAAGGCGAACTGCTCCTCAGGCAATATATTGTTAGTATAGGTAAATTCTGAAATGTTCTCTTATACTTTGGAAACAAGTGGTAAAAGGCTGATAGGTCTTAAGTCAGTAACTTGTGCTGGGTTGTTGGTTTTAGGAAGTGGCATAGCTAGCGACACTTTCCATATTTGGGCATAATATCTCGTCTCTATGCAGCAATTCAGGACGTGAACCAAGATACTAGAAATGGCTGGAAGGGATGATTGTATCAATTGAACAGATAAGCCATAATACTTGACTTTGTCTTTGTATAGTGTGGGTTTTGCTGATTGAAGTTCTTTTCTTTCAAAATGTATCTAAGGTATCTAAGCGTTTGGCCACAATGAGATATTTTGAGTCTAAAAAGTAGACACATCCTTCACTTTTTCTATAGACTAAACCGAAGCCGTTACGTGAGTCTTTCAATGCACTGTTGAAAACTTAAATCGTAATGACTAATTTCATTTGAAAGAAGTATAGCAAATTTAAATTGGTTCTCTTCCAGCCTGCGAACTTAATATACGTTTTTTATAAGAAACTAGCGCCAAAAACGAGGATAAACTGCGTCTTCATTGAGAAATAATCTTGGATAATCAGTTTGAGGTTATAAAAATGCAATTTTGGGGCAAACAGAGAATGCTTCAATTAATCTCCTTTCTTTTTCAATTTAACTGGATTATAAGAGGCATATTACACGGACTCTGCGGGCGGTCCATACACAGTTTAATAACTAGAGTCGCTTGACTCGTGCTATGTACCACTCCAAGATCACACCTATGGAGAGAGGAGACATATTTTTAACGCATGGTACCGCGTTTCATCAGTACAGTAATATGTATTTTAAAAATGGTCGATCGTTCCAAATTTCACGAAGTTATGAATGAAGAAGCCTTTGTTAGGTACATGTTTTTCTGACCATTTAGGTATTGCATTTCATTTTAATTTGAAAACTTTAAAGCCTGTTAGGAAGAGAATAAACTACAGGCCTGTCACTGATGAAGGTCTTTTCAAATTATACAGTAAAATGTAAACAGACGACTGGATCTTTTTGTCTGGTATTAGTTTATCGCTGATTACTAAACTCGAACGATTCATAAACATCTTAACAAATAATGTGCTGAGTACTTGCCAATCAAAGGTTAGTATCAGAGGGTCCTCGCAACAAAATCAACTGGTTTGATCACGAATTGGCTCAGATGAGAGAGAATTTGAAACTAATTAATAAAGATAATCCCCAGGTAGTATCAAAGAAAGAGATTAATCTATTCAAATCTAAGTACCGATCAGAAATCAGAATTGAGAAAAAAATGGTCATGATAAACATATACGTAGAGCGTCAAATAAACAAGCAGCTATGTGGAATGTGATTAAAGCCAATGGTGTGCAATCATCAAAATCAATCGTCTACTCTCAACGCGAATGATTTAAAATCTTTCCTCGTCAGCATTGCTGAAATCATTATTGCTGAAATTCCAGCTACCCAGTCGAACTTCAAAGATTCTATACAGACTAGTGATACACTACATTTCAGCTTTCGAACTTTTTCATTCAATGATGTCCGAGACGCAATCAAAAGCTTAAAGAATTCTAAAAATAAAGATCCTTATAACATCGACGTTAAAATTATGAAGACCTTAAATAACTTGATAGTATATCCTATAACAAAATTGATAAACATGTGTATGCTGCCCTATTGAAACATGCAAAGATTCTGCCACTCTTCAAGAAAGGATGTGAGAATGAACCATGTAATTTCAGGCCCATTTCTATAATACCAATTACACTGGACAACAAATTTTAGTTTTTTAATTGTATCTTGTGGGAAAAGTGCACTTCTTTGTTAATTTTGGGGCGCTGAATCCAAAAATGACAATGAAATAAAAAAATTAGTTGCGGTTTAGAAAAAAAACTTTTTATTTCTAAGGATATATTAAAAAAAGTAACAAGATTCATATACTTATAAGAATCACTATATGCGCTGTCTTTTTGCTGTTCTTCTATGGATCGTTTCTGGAGCATCTCTACCAAGAGTCCAACAGTAGTCTGCAAGCATGGAAGGATTCCACTTTCCCTGGTACCTTTTTTCCATTGTTGAAATATCCTGATGAAAACGTTCGCCGTGCTCATCACTTACGGCTCCGCAATTGTCAGGAAAAAAGTCCAGTGAGTATAGGAAATGTATCTTAAGAGACATATTACAGCCCATCTTTTGATACGATGACAGCATATTTTTGACAAGGGTTTTATAGTTGTCAGCTTTTCTATTTCCCAAGAAATTAGTGACCACCAGACGGAAATCATTCCAAGCAGTTTTTTCAATACCTGTTAAAGTGTTTTCAAACTGTGTATCTTTCAAAATATTTCGAATCTTTTTCCCAACAAAAATACCTTCTTTAACCTTTGCCTCACTTAGTCTTGGAAATTTCTGACGTAGGTATTGAAAAGCTGACCCATCTCTATCTAATGCCTTGACAAAGTTTTTCATTAGGCCCAACTTGATATGCAGTGGTGGTAATAAAATTTTGTTCGAATCTACTAATGGCATATGCTGTACATTTTTTTGACCTGGCTCTAGGAATTGACGAACAGGCGAGTTTTGTATGGTGTAATGAAGTGCCTTTGCCCGACTGTCCCATTCACACAAAAAACAGCAAAACTTTGTGTAGCCTAGCTGCAGCCCAAGTAAAAGTGCAACAACTTTCAAATCGCCACAAATATGCCATTGGTGCTCATCGTATTTTATGCATGTCAATAGGTACTTCATATTGTCATATGATTCTTTCATGTGAACTGCATACCCTACAGGAAGAGATGGTAAAATATTTCCAATATGCAATAACACTGCCTTTGAACTCAATGTTGAACTGTCTAAAAACAATCTCCATTCTTCTGGGTTATAGTTTATATTTAAAGCCGCCAGTAAGCCGTTAATGTTACTGCAGAAAACCAAGTTATTCTCCATATTGAAAAATGGTTCTTGTGGCGTTTACGAAAAACACATACCGAAACATCGTCTTCTAACAAGTTCCACTGCTGCAGTCTTGATCCAAGTAACTCTGCCTTACATTTTGGACGTTCTAAATCTCTTACAAGATCATTTAATTCTGACTGTGTTATTTTGTGCAGTTGGTGGCATGACGTGCTCGGTATAAAATCAGGATCTCTTGACGTTGATGGCATATCTTCTTCCTGACGAATCACTCGATCGCCATGATCTGATTCGTTTTCTGATTCGCAAGTGTAGGATTCTGGGGGTTTTGGAATAGGATGGTATGTTTGGGTAGTTAATAACCGATTTTTTTTTCTTGGACATACCTGTGGCTTCTCCAACACAAGGTACCATGCAAAAGTAACAATCATTAATATGATTTGTAGGCTCTCTCCAAACCATTGGGACAGCAAAGCGCATAGACCGTTTTTTGCCATTTAACGAGCTCCTCAGACTTGAAGCACATGTACTATATTACAGCAGATGTGGGGTGTCCACTGTTTGTCTTGATCACCTAGTTTACAACCGAAATAAAGCTGATATGCCTTTGTTATTAGTGGAGTAATAGACCGTCTCTGAGACGCAAAAGTCACATCACCACACACGTAACAAAACTGATCTGGATTGTTTACATACTTTCGAGACATCTTGCATGAACGCTGTCAGCCAACTGAGGAAAAAATGGCTAATATAAAACAATATAATGTACACGTATGTATAACGTAACACAATCATGCCGATTACATCATCTTTCCTTGCCGAATATAAAAATGTAGCACGTGCATTCTTGTGAATTACAGTATATTAACACTGTCACAGCAGGGATACATATAATTACCGTATCTCTAAAACTTGAACTAATATTGAAAAAATAAGTTTCATTCCGGTTTTAGCACATTAAAAATAGTAATATTTTGTTGATTTTATTTAGGATATTTTTTCGCTGTTGATCAGTGTTATAGCAAAATTTTTCGAAATACTTCTGAAGAAACAGATATGTGAATACTTCGAAGGTAACAATTTATTCTGTAACAATGGATACCGTACCAACAGATCAACGAAAGCAGCAATAAACGATTTTATAAGTTTCATCAACAAATGTCTGGAAGACAACGTGTTTGCTCTCGCTACCTTCTATCATCTTACAAAAGCATTTTATTGTGTCCAACATCACATTTTGATTCAAAGGTTGTCGCTATATGGTTTTAGAAATAACAGCCTGTCCTTAATTTTTTATCAGACAGAAGACAGTATGTTAGTTTGCAAATTGTTTATCTAACAATGTATAAATTAAGCACGGCGTTCCCCAAGGAAGTGTCTTGGGACCGATTCTTTTTTTGATTTACATTAATGATCTGCCAAACTGTAGTATCAATCAATATATATTATTTGCGGATAACACAACATCAATACCCTCCAATAGTAACTTTGACCATGTATTACTCGATTCTCAGCAGCATTTCGACAACATTCAAAACTGGTTTAATGCCAACAGTTTGTCAATCAACATAGCGAAAACTCATTCTCTTCTACTCAGTACTCGTCCACATAGAAGTAATTTAGTAGAACCCGTGAAATTTCTTGGAGTGATTATTGATGCAAGCTTAACTTGGGAATCACACATCAGCTCTTTGTCAAAGAAGTTATCTAAAATAACATATATGATACGTAGTTTATATACCTACGTAACAAAATCGACTTTACTGACAGCCTATTATGCTTACTTCCAATCTAACTTGCAATACTGCATGCTGATGTGGGGTCATTCATGTCACGTATCGAAGGTGTTTGCTGTTCAGATACGATGCTTGAGAAGTGATGCAACGGAAACTCCTAAAAACAGTAAGTGCCTTAGAACAACAAATGAGGAGCTAAAACAGGAAATAAAAATATTATATGAAAAAGTTAATTCATACAGTCAGTTATTAATAGAAAAAGATAGATTGATTGAGCAACTTGTGAACGAGAACACTAGATTTCAAAATCAGCTGAATTTATTGTCGACAAATATTACTGAAAAAGAAACTGTAGTTGACGCGCTCAAGAAACTGAATACTAGGATTGACATAATTGAAAAATCAAGTATGACAAGCACGTCGTATTCGCAAATTGTAAAAAAGACGTATGCTACAAAAAGCAAGGAAATCCCATTGAAAAGCATAGTGATTATACCAAGCCAGCAACAAACAAGCCTCAAGACGCGTAAAGATCTAGACAAAAACTTAAGCTTGTCTAAACTTCAAATCAAAATTGACGACGTGAAGAATTTTAGAAACGGTGGTGTGGAAATTAAGGTCCACGAAAGTAATCATGCCCAGTTAAAGGAAGAAATTCAGAAAAAATTGCCAGCATCGTACCAGGTGTCTGAACCGAAAATGTTTAGACCTAAAATCAAAATCGTGGGCTACCATACAGATGAACGAATTACCGAAGAAGAGATAGTAGAAGACATGACAAGACAGAACCATTTCATAGAAAAAGAAGATATTAAGATAACTTTTATTAAGTATATTGCACAAAAAAAATTTATATTATTTACGCAGAGGTCACAGGTAATTTATTTAAACAGATTTTTGAAGATTATAATGGAAAAATTCTATTAGGATTTCAAAATGTATCTGTATACAAAAATAATGAAGTGTCTCAGTGCACAAATTGTTTCCGATTTAATCATTCTGGAAAAAAATGCCAAAATCCTAAAGTGTGTGCTCAGTGTGGAGAAAACCATGACACTTCCTTTTGTAAGCAGGCACATTCGAAATGTTGCAACTGTTTGTATTCAAATCACCAGTATAAAAAATCTTACAGTACCGATCATCTTCCGACAGACAAAAATTGCCCGGTGTATGAATTCTTTCAACAAAGACATATCTCACGAATTTTATTTTGATTATTATAGAATTATTTAGAATACTCAAAATCTTTTCTAAATTATGCACGATTCAAGTACTCTTAATGGCTGGTAGTAAAATGCTTATCGGACACTTGAATGTACGTTCCCGCATGTCTAGTTTTGATGCTATTGTAAATTTAATAGCATTAGAAAATTTTGATGTATTCGCTGTTACAGAGACGTGGCTAAATGAAAATATTATTGATGATGTGGTTAATATTAGCAACTATTGTTTCTTGTGATAGAGAATCTCGTGGTGGTGGAGTTGGAATCTATGTTAAATCAAATTTACATGCCGAAAAGGTAGATATTCATACAAATTTTGGTGATTTTTTCGAAAGCATTTGGGTTAAATTGGTTGCGGGTAAGTGTGAACTGTTAGTAGGTGTTTTGTACCGACCACCCTCTAAAAACATACAACAATGTGCAGATTTATTAAATGGTTTCCTACCCAGCCTCTCGTTGTATCATCATAACATCGTGATATTGGGAGATCTGAATATGAATTTTTTTAATACAATATATTCTCACTGAGTTTTGAGCTGATGGGGTTCACACAATGTAATTGTGGATAAATAAAGACGTCTACTATTATTATTATTATTATTATTATTATCTTAAATTATTGTTCATCTAAGTTTTAGACTAGGTTTTATCAAGTTTTTTTTACCTTTTATTGCCACTTTATGTTTTACGCTTGTCTTATTTTCGTATTGTTTGTTGTTTTTACTTACTCTTTTATGTTCTACTCTAACTGACCTGTACAAACACATTTTTGTGCAATAGTACCAATAATTATTATTATTATTATTATTATTATTATTATTAATAAAATAGGATATTATGCTCCTCAGGATGAGTTACGCCTTTCAAGATGTAACTATCTACAATACACATTACGAATTTCGTGCGACTTGAAAACTTCTTTGCAGGAGTCAAGTGGCTTCATAACAGAAATGAATCTAACGATTGTTATTTGGACCACAAATATAGTATCTATTTCACATGATTTCCCCCATTTCACTACGTTGTAAGCTATACAGATATAAGGGCTTTTTCATTCAGAAGATCTTTTACCTGCAGTATGCCAAAATATGCTTTATTTAAATTTAATGTTCCGAGTAATTTACAATAATCAAATAAAATATGGTAAACTCTATGCTGTTTTATATCAATTTTGACTAGAATTAGCCATTTGTTTTGGCACCGAGAAGAAGAGAATTCCGTTTAATACACTATGAATTTTGGAATGAAGGTGACTGAGGCTTTTGTGGTGTCATCTGCAGACATACGAGGTCTGAACGTTGAGTGATGAGACTGGCAATGTAGCGCATGCTCTGGCAACACTGAAGGCGCCGGGCTTAGAGGAGAGACAGGGGCACATGTGGTCTGCCGTCAGTACAAGTTTGAACTCGCTCGAGTCATTGGTTGTTCATAGTGATTTTCTTATCGTGTTCTTAAAATGAGTGACATCGATTTCAAGCAACGGCTTGCTATCAGATTTTCCTTCAGACTTGGCCACAGTGCAGCGAAAACTCTTGCTAAGCTTCAGCAGGCCTACAGAGGTAGTGTTTTGTCAAGAGACCAGGTGTTTCCTGTTTTCGCAAGTTGGCTCCACGCCTGCTTGGATGCAAATTGGTAATTGCTGAATTTCTCATAAGTCTGGACGTTTCATCTAAATTTTGATCACGGGGAGAAATCGCGGCGCGGATCGCGGTGCGAATCCCGAAATTTGTTCCTACAGATGTTCGCGCCTGTTTCACAGTATAGTTCGCGCTCTTGACGAGTATGGATGGTAGAATTTCTACTGCTGCTGCAGGGCTACTTTGCGCTTTGGCAATTTATAATTACGCATATACAGGGTGGCGCATCGAAAACGAAACAGACGCATTTACTGGCAGCTCAGTTTTTTTTTTTGGAGAAACGCTTAGACCCGTCGATTTTGTTTTCGAGGGGGACACAAGTTTGGCAAAAATCACGTCAACACGTGCAGCCCCCTGGGCGGGGGTGACACCAACCCTAAAATCTTAAATGGAAAGGGGGTCGAGTGATACCTTATTTTGAAGGTCTTATAATTCCCTTTATAATGATGTAAAATATATGATGATCGATACTAAAAGATATTAGATGCTCAAATAGGTTCAAGAAAGAGCTGAGGAGTCTGTTAATAGAAAGATGCTACTACTCAGTAACCGAGTTTCTTTCAGGGTAAGAGTGATGCACCAAAAATTAAATAGGCAACTATGGCTGTATATATATGTGTATATATGTATATGTATGTGTGTCTATATATATGTATGTGTATATATGTATATATATGTATTATGTATGTGTATATATGTGTGTATATATTTACTCGTATATGCGTACCTATTATTTTTTTTCTATTTTTATTGTACTTACTTCTTTTACACCTTAATCTGTTTATTATTATTGTATCTGTTGTTTTCTCGATTAAACTGTGTTTTTTTCCATTTTTAACCGACAAATTTATGTATTTATACTTAACTATATTTTTAATTTTTGTAGATAATAATGTACTCATAGAGATATGCCTGACGAGTCTTATATCATTTTTATGATCCGAAGACAATAAAGCATCTATCTATCTATCTATCTATCTATGAGAGTAGTTTTGAAGATTTATTGATTTAAAGCTTAAAGTACATCAGTTTGCAGTACTTTCAGAAGAAATTTGACTAAAAGGCGAACTGAAATACGCCGCGATAAAAACGCTGGAACAATCGCATTCGCTTCGCACAAGTCTGAGCCTGTCCGTAAACCGCCGCGTTTTAATCTGATCGCGAATTCATCGCCGCGAAATTTTCGCAGCCAAAGCGAAATAATCGCGGCGAAGTATTCGCAACGAAATTCAGAGCGAAATTCGCAATCTATTTCGCCTGGAGCTCGTCTTCAGAAGAAGAGGAGGCACTTCTATTTCTTGCTTTAGAAAAGGAACAAAATGCACGGTAAGTTATGTTTATTTAACGCCATTTGATAGTTGAGTATATATTAAGTTTAACGAAGTACATAAAACAAATATTTTCAATTTTGTTTAGGAAACGAAGGAAGTGGGTACATGATATTAACTTGGAACGAAATAAATTTGGGGAATAAAATGCCTTGATGCCACAACTTCGGCTGGATGAACAGCGCTTTTACTTATATTTTAGAATGACTCCAGAGTGTTTCGATGAAATATTGAACTTGGTGAAAAATGAAAGACGAAAATCTGACACAAATTATCGTGAAGCTATTTCGCCAGAAGAACGACTTGCTATTACACTCAGGTAAAAAAATTATATGTATTAAAATTAGTAGGCTTATCGAATACGAAAACTTCAGGGATCGTGAAATAAATATTTTATTGTAATAATTGGACTACATGTTGCCACTAGGATTAACTGTTGCTAAATAATTTGCCTCCTCTGTTGGGTATATTATTGGAGTAAACCCAGTGCCGCTTGGGAAGAACGACATACTACTATCATACATACTTGCAGAATTCTGGGTAGACGCTGAAGACATTTCTTCAATATGTTCAAATTCTTCATGCGCTATTAATTCGGCTATTTTTAGTTTTATTCGGGCTTGACGCTTTAAGGGAAGTGTTTTCACAGTCTGTGCATGTGCCAAGAAAAGTGAATCAATGGCCTCGTTCTCTTTTTTAGGTTTTTTACCTTCAAAATAATTAATGAGCTGTTGTACAGACGAAAATGGTGGTTCATAGCGTTTTCTGCTCGTTTTGTATTTTGGTGTAGTTGCAGTCTGCGGAAAGGTGTGCCCTGGAGTAGTCACTGCTGTAGTCTTCAATGAAGAAGGTGGTGCTGTCTGTGTTGCCGAGGCGTTCTGTGCATCTTCTGCATCTACATCAGCATTTTCATCTTCTCCATGGCTGCGGTCTTCCAAATTTTCGGTTTCTACATTTCCAGCCCTTTCCTGATATGTATTTGAGTTAAATTCGGCAGTCTCATAATGTATGACGTCAATATCTTTTACATTAGACGACGTTTTGGCAAATGCCAAAAAAGGACGGGAAAATTCCATGTAGTCAGCCCACTGCCATTTCTTTATGTTGCCCACTGCTTGGCCGGTCTTTGGTTTGATAGATTTTATATATTTTGCAAATGTGTCTCTGATATTCTTCCACCTTTTTTTTACTTCATCACCTTTTTATAGATTCCTTGCCACTGGTGACACCTTCTATACCATTGGGCATAGCTTTCGAGTTGGCTTTACAACAGTGACTGCAATCGTAACCGAAGTCTGTGAAGCGATATGCAGACATATGGAACATATATATTTACCAGAACCAACAGAGAATATATGGAAAAAATGTGCTGAAGAATTTGAAAATAGATGGGGATTTCCCAATTGCATTGGCAGCGTGGACGGTAAACATGTAACAATCAAGAGACCTAACAACAGTGGCTCCAATTACTGGTGCTATTTACATAAATATTCAATAGTACTTATGGCCATTGTTGGCCCGGACTATAAATTTATATGTGTTGATATTGGTGGTTTCGGAAAAAATAGTGATGGGGGTATTTTCGAAACCTCAAACATGGGAAAACGATTTGAACAAAATTTAATGAGTGTCCCTGCACCTAGATTTCTCCCTGGTCAAAATGAAATCTGCTCTTACGTCTTAATTGGTGATGAAGCATTTGCTTTAAAACCATACCTTATGAGACCATTTCCTTATAAGCAGACTTTAACAGACGTCAGAAAAGAGAAATACAATGTAAGACTTTGTCGAGCTAGAAGGGTCGTGGAAAATGCGTTTGGTATTTTGTCTCAAAAATGGCGAATATTTTACAGGCCATTAGAAACTAAAGTAGATACTACTGTTCTAATTGTACGTACGGCATGTGTTTTACACAATTTTTTACGAAGTAAAAGTGGCGATGACAAATATTTTCAATTCTTAGATCCCCCAGAACCCGTGCTTGGAGCTTTTACTGATATAGCAAATGATCCTCGGCGGGCAGCAAGGCTAGCATTTTCTACTCGTGACAAATTCGTACATTATTTTAATTCTGATATGATAAAAATATGAGGTACATACCATTTGTATTTAATTCTTTTCCTATTTCCATCCAAACCTTGTCTTTCTTTCTCACATTCCTGTATTCATTGTTCGACAAATCATACAAACAAGGATACTTTTTCACTATTTCTATCAATAATTCCGTTTTTGCCATTGCGAATTTTTGAAGAACGGCGTCAAAAACGCGGTCAAAGGCGAACTGAAATACGCCGCTATAAAAACGCTGGAACAATCGCATTCGCTTCGCACAAGTCTGAGCCTGTCCGTAAACCGCCGCGTTTTAATCTGATCGCGAATTCATCGCCGCGAAATTTTCGCAGCCAAAGCGAATATTTCGCGCCGGTTTGTGGGATGCTTAAGCGAGTGGGTCGCGAGTAGTTCGCGGCTTCGCGCTGAGTCTGGAGAGGGTATTAAATTAAAGGGGCACCAGTAGAAGAATTTTTTGAGCAATGTCTAAACGGGTTTGTCGCCAAAGTTGTATGTTAGTATCCATATAATTTATATTTGATAGTATGGAAGCCGAGGCTAGAAGACTATATTCTCCAATATCCATTCTTCGTATTCTTCTTTTCTAGTTAGGTTCTATTTTTGGTCTACGTTGCGCAGCTAACCAATCGATAAAGAATCGTAATTGTGGCGATAGTCACGACAAAAAATGCATAATTAGTAGTAATAAGTAGAAAAGACAATTAGATAAACATGTGGTTTGTATAGATAAACGATTCCCACATTCCACTATTGCTCAACAGCCTGTATTACGCGCGATTTTGTATCGTCCGAAAAGGGCATAGAGGCCCGTTACAACACGACGGCAACCTGCTAGAGGATTCGCAATAAAGTTTCAAATAAAACGAGCGCAATTTAGTGATGTAAATAGCGCAAATTAATGATCCTAAATTGATACATTAATCAAATTGTTGCTGTGCTCTTGATGTATCAAAGACCTGCTTACAGAACACGCTAGAATGGTTAGACCGACATCCCATTTGTCGATATAAGAAATTCGTTGGAATGGAAACACATTCGGATCCGAAGATGCTGTAAGGACCTTTTACTTACTACGCCAACTGGAGAGGAAGCATTGCAATCGCGAAAAAAATCGAAATTGAGATACGAGGGCTGTTTCAAAAATACGGTCCATTCATGAGTCACAAGGAATTTTTTGACTACAACTATGAATGATGACTTAAGTGTCTTTATATCCTCACATATATTTTTCAGAATTTTATAACCCTTAAATGTACCACTCATGTACATTGAGTCAGTTTTGATGGCGCATTGATATACAAGAGACACGGACTGAAAAACTGACATACCTTGCAGATAACTTTAATCAACAGAAAACTTGTGAACTGAAGATTGAATATTGTCGCTAGTTTAGTACTTCCTTCGTTTAGGTGGTCGCAGATTTTGAAGATTAATTAAAAAATGTTTTTTTCTGTCCATATAGATACCACCGTTTCGTCAGCTAATATAGGGTGGGCCATCCGTTGTTTTTTTTAAATTGGTATTAAATCTACACTGTTCAATAATATGTAACGCTCGATAGTTTATTCAAAAGAATACACCTTCCGATTATTTATGAAAGTCAATTCCAGCTAAATGGCTGAAGCGACTGGCCTGACAGTAGTCCAGCCACTTAACCCAATGTTGAAGCACATTTTCGATAGTTTGTGGGTCTATTTCATCAATAGCTCGACGGACATTTTTCTTAAGAGTACCCATTGTTTGAGTAACAGTTCCCCATAGGAAGTAATCCATGAACGTCTCCAAAATGACTGATAACGCGATGACCGAACTTGTGTTTCTGCACTCACTTTGAAAATAGTTTCTCAATATTTCCCACCTTTGTTCAATATTAAAACGATCCATTGCTCACAGCGGAAGTTAGACACAATCTATATGTCAATATGTTGAGCATGGAAGTGTTGCCAACCGTCAAAATAATACCAACTTAAGAAAAACCCATGGCCCATCCGTTGCAACGTTGGAGTTCGCCGTGAGGAACACTAGAAAGTTTCCTCCGGAGTTTTCTGTCTCAGTTCTGGAAACTCTATATTCAAGATATGTACGCAGCTAGTTACAGTATTGTGTCCACACTGTGTAATCTATGTTAACAGGATCAAACGTCTTTACAGAAAATGTTTGAAATATCCTTATTTTAAGAATACCGGTGTATTTCCTGTCCGAGGATTTGATTACTCTTTGCTGCTTAATGAAGCAAAATACAAAGCAGATTGTTTTATTGTGATTCTACTATAACCAATACTTTGACAAAATCACCTGTTTCAACCATTTGAAACTAATACTCGAATGTAACATCTATGACATTAATTTCTCTCTTCTCTCGCTTGTTTACAAACCAACTTTCCAAAATCGCATTCAATATCTTTACCTATTTTTTCTTTGTTATTCAATTGCTTGCTTTTATACTAAGTGACATATAAATCCGAACACCCAGTTTAAATGGTTTTATTTTAATAAAATTTTGTATAAGTACTTATGAAGCATAATAAGTAAATGTTAAAAATTTCAAAATGATTGCACTGCTTTAAAGCCCTTTGACCTTTAATAACACAGATCAACAGCCAAAAAATATCCTAAATAAAATCAACAAAATATTACTATTTTTAATGTGCTAAAACCGGAATGAAACTTATTTTTTCAATATTAGTTCAAGTTTTAGAGATACGGTAATTATATGTGTTCCTGCTGTGACAGTGTTAATATACTGTAATTCACAAGAATGCACGTGCTACATTTTTATATTCGGCAAGGAAAGATGATATAATCGGCATGATTGTGTTACGTTATACATACGTGTACACTATATTGTTTTATATTAGCCATTTTTTCCTCAGTTGGCTGACAGCGTTCACGCAAGATGTCTCGAAAGTGTGTAAACAATCCAGATCAGTTTTGTTACGTGTGTGGTAATGTGACTTTTGCGTCTCAGAGACGGTCTATTACTCCACTAATAACAAAGGCATATCATCTTTATTTCGGTTGTAAACTAGATGATCAAGACAAACAGTGGGCACCCCACATCTGCTGTAATACATGTGCTTCAAGTCTGAGGAGCTGGTTAAATGGCAAAAAACGGTCTATGCGCTTTGCTGTCCCAATGGTTTGGAGAGAGCCTACAAATCACATTAATGATTGTTACTTTTGCATGGTACCTTGCGTTGGACAAGCCACAGGTATGTCCAAGAAAAAAAATTCGGTTATTAACTACCCAAACATACCATCTGCGATGAGACCTGTGCCTCACAGTGACGAAAATCCTATTCCAAAACCCCCAGAATCCTACACTTGCGAATCAGAAAACGAATCAGATCATGGCGATCGAGTGATTCGTCAGGAAGAAGATATGCCATCAACGTCAAGAGATCCTGATTTTATACCGAGCACGTCATGCCACCAACCGCACAAAATAACACAGCCAGAATTAAATGATCTTGTAAGAGATTTAGAACTTCCAAATTGTAAGGCAGAGTTACTTGGATCAAGACTGCAGCAGCGGAACTTGTTAGAAGACGATGTTTCGGTATGTGTTTTTCGTAAACGCCACAAAGACTTAGAACCATTTTTCAATATGGAGAATAACTTGGTTTTCTGTAGTAACATTAACGGCTTGCTGGCGGCTTTAAATATAAACTATAACCCAGAAGAATGGAGATTGTTTATACACAGTTCAACATTGAGTTTAAAGGCAGTGTTATTGCATATTGGGAATATTTTACCATCTCTTCCTGTAGGGTATGCAGTTCACATGAAAGAATCATATGACAATATGAAGTACCCATTGACATGCATAAAATACGATGAGCACCAATGGCATATTTGTGGCGATTTGAAAGTTGTTGCAATTTTACTTGGGCTGCAGCTAGGCTACACAAAGCTTTGCTGTTTTTTGTGTGAATGGGACAGTCGGGCAAAGGCATTTCATTACACCAGACAAAACTGGCCTGTTCGTCAATTCCTAGAGCCAGGTCAAAAAAATGTACAGCATATGCCATTAGTAGATTCGAAAAAAAATTTATTACCACCACTGCATATCAAGTTGGGCCTAATGAAAAACTTTGTCAAGGCATTAGATAGAGATGGGTCAGCTTTCCAATACCTGCGTCAGAAATTTCCAAGACTAAGTGAGGCAAAGGTTAAAGAAGGTATTTTTGTTGGGCCACAGATTCGAAATATTTTGAAAGATACACAGTTTGAAAACACTTTAACAGGTATTGAAAAAACTGTTTGGAATGATTTCCGTCTGGTGGCCACTACTTTCTTGGGAAATAGAAAAGCTGACAACTATAAAACTCTTGTCAAA
Source organism: Acanthoscelides obtectus (assembly GCA_963669975.1). Taxonomy (NCBI): domain Eukaryota; kingdom Metazoa; phylum Arthropoda; class Insecta; order Coleoptera; family Chrysomelidae; genus Acanthoscelides; species Acanthoscelides obtectus. The sequence goes on from CAVLJG010000004.1 coordinate 11,152,032, forward strand.
AATATGCTGTCGTCGTATCAAAAGATGGGCTGTAATATGTCTCTTAAGATACATTTCCTACACTCACACCTGGACTTTTTTCCTGACAATTGCGGAGCCGTAAGTGATGAGCACGGCGAACGTTTTCATCAGGATATTTCAACAATGGAAAAAAGGTACCAGGGAAAGTGGAATCCTTCCATGCTTGCAGACTACTGTTGGACTCTTGGTAGATATGCTCCAGAAACGATCCATAAAAGAACAGCAGAAAGACAGCGCATATAGTGATTCTTATAAGTATATGAATCTTGTTACTTTTTTAATATATCCTTAAAAATAAAAAGTTTCTTTTCTAAACCGCAACTAATTTTTTTATTTCATTGTCATTTTTGGATTCAGCGCCCCAAAATTAACAAAGAAGTGCACTTTTCCCACAAGATACAATTAAAAAACTAAAATTTGTTGTCCAGTGTGTGTGGATGCACCCTGATGTGCTACGCATTCTCCAACGCCGCTAGGCATGCTTCTGATCAGGTGGTCAATGTCCTCCTGTGGTATCTCATTCCAGGCAACCACCAACTCCTCTCGAAGTGCTCCTAGAGTCTGAGGAGGTCGTTGCAAATTGAGCAATCTCCTACCCATCATATCCCACACGTGCTCAATTGGGGATAAGTCGGAAGATCTTGGTGGCCATGGTAACAATGTGACATCGTTATGTTGAAAGAAGTCTATTGTGACTCTTGCAACATGTGGTCGGGCATTATCTTGTTGGAAAGTTGGATCTGCCAGGGTGTCAAGATAGGGTAAAAGATGGGGTTCTAGAACTTCGTGGATATAACGCCGCGCGTTCATGTTACCTCTGATGAAGATTAAAGGTGACCTGGAACCATAAGCTATAACACCCCAAACCATAACTCCAACAGTGTGATGAACATGTCTTTCAACAAAAAACTGTGGATTCCTCCTTTCACCACCTCGCCTTCTAACCCTGGCACTACCATCGTGCATGCCTAAACAAAATCGAGCCTCGTCACTAAAGACAATATTGCTCCATTCCTGATCCCAGAGTGACCGTTGTCTGCACCACTCAAGGCGATTACGTCGGTGTTCTCGAGTTAAAGGGAGGACCCAGTGTGGCCGGTATGAAAACAAGCCAAAACTTCTCATTCGTCGGCAAACACTTCGCATGCCAATAGGTCTTCCGTGTTCTGCAAACCATCCATTTGCAATGGACCTGGTAGTGGAGAAACGGTCCCTTAAGGCCAATAATCTTAGACGGCGATCTTCACGGCCTGTTGTTCTACGGCGGCGTCCAGTGCCCCTTGCTCTTTGCGTACGGACTCCTCGAAGCCATGCTTGACAACACTTAACCACAGTGTCTACACTTCTTTGCACTCTAACTGCAATTGCCCGAAAAGAAAGTCCAGCTTCCCGAAGTCCCACTATACGGCCCCTATCAAACTCACTAAGTTGACGAAATCGTACAGGTGTCCGTACTCTAGGCATCGTAACCGATCGTAAAGGATGTCAAGAACCAAAATCCGCCAACGTTGATTCTTTACTGCGGCTGAAATATTCATTTTTAGAGCGTTAGTGAATCAATAAAAAGCAGTATAAAAACCGGAATGTCCAACTGATAAGGCTGAAAATTTTTTCACTTGTTATTTACAGTAAGATAAATACATTCACCAACTTTTATTAAAATAAAACCATTTAATCTGGGTGTTCGAACTTATATGTCACTTAGTATATATAGGTTGTTTTTTCTTTCTATGTTAGATCGGCTTCAAGAATTTCCTGTTATTGCGAGCGTACGTGACTATTTGGAAATAAACGTATATCTATCTGTCTATCTATGGAGTTTCCTTCTTTTGTTAAGATTTGTATAATTGCCACTCAATCCTACTAATCCCATCGAATGATGATCCTTCCTTATATCCCAGCCTTACGAGATTGTCAGCTGTCTCGTTTCCCTGTATGTCTTGGTATCCATATGAGACGGACGTTATTTCCATCATCTATACTAAGTGACATATAAATCCGAACACCCAGTTTAAATGGTTTTATTTTAATAAAAGTTGGTGAATGTATTTATCTTACTGTAAATAACAAGTGAAAAAATTTTCAGCCTTATCAGTTGGACATTCCGGTTTTTATACTGCTTTTTTTTAATTCACTAACGCTCTAAAAATGAATATTTCAGCCGCAGTAAAGAATCAATGTTGGCGGATTTTGGTTCTTGACATCCTTTACGATCGGTTACTATGCCTAGAGTACAGAGGCCTGTACGATTTCGTCAACTTAGTGAGTTTGATAGGGGCCGTATAGTGGGACTTCGGGAAGCTGGACTTTCTTTTCGGGCAATTGCAGTTAGAGTGCAAAGAAGTGTAGACACTGTGGTTAGGTGTTGTCAGGCATGGCTTCGAGAAGGCCGTACACAAAGAGCAAGGGGCACTGGATGCCGCCGTAGAACAACAGACCGTGAAGATCGCCGCCTAAGATTATTGGCCTTAAGGGACCGTTTCTCCACTACCAGGTCCATTGCAAATGAATGGTTTGCAGAACACGAAAGACCTATTGGCATGCGAAGTGTTTACCGATGAATGAGAAGTTTTGGCTTGTTTTCATACCGGCCACAATGGGTCCTCCCTTTAACTCGAGAACACCGACGTAATCGCCTTGAGTGGTGCAGACAACGATCACTCTGGGATCAGGAATGGAACAGTATTGTCTTTAGTGACGAGTCTCGATTTTGTTTAGGCATGCACGATGGTCGTGCCAGGGTTAGAAGGCGACGTGGTGAATGGAGGAATCCACAGTTTTTTGTTGAAAGACATGTTCATCACACTGTTGGAGTTATGGTTTGGGGTGCTATAGCTTATGGTTCCAGGTCACCTCTAATCTTCATCAGAGGTAACATGAAAGCGCAGCGTTATATCCACGAAGTTCTAGAACCCCATCTTTTACCCCATCTTGACAGCCTGGCACATCCAACTTTCCAACAAGATAATGCCCGACCACATGTTGCAAGAGTCACAATGGACTTCTTTCAACGTAATGATGTCACATTGTCACCATGGCCACCAAGATCTCCCGACTTATCCTCAATTGAGCACGTGTGGGATATGATGGGTAGTAGATTGCTCAATTTGCAACGTCCTCCTCAGACTCTAGAAGCACTTCGAGAGGAGTTGGTGGTTGCCTGGAATGAGATACCACAGGAGGACATTGACCATCTGATCAGAAGCATGCCTAGGCGCGTTGGAGAATGCGTAGCACATCAGGGTGCATCCACACATTATTAAAGGTCAAAGGGCTTTAAAGCAGTGCAATCATTTTGAAATTTTTATCATTTACTTATTATGCTTCATTAAGTACTTATACAAAATTTTATTAAAATAAAACCATTTAAACTGGGTGTTCGGATTTATATGTCACCAAGAACGTTTTCACAATTCCACGTGAACTTCTATGTTGAATAGTCAAGTGCAAGAATAGGGGTCGTGGAAGAATTTGACAATCTAGGCATTATACCCTCTTTGGCGAGTTGCATACTGTATGTCTTTAGAGCTGTCATTAATCTTCACGCGGACGTTGAATGTACGCGTTCTATCGAAGAGAGATGCAGATGAAGATTTAGCTGGAAAGAAGAAGAGGAGAGAGCTGACCCCTGCGATTGTGTAGCTAGATAGAATAGAAGAATGATGAGGCATACGCATGTCGTATGTCAGCATCCGAGGAACAAACGGGTACTAATTAGAGACCGATGAAGATGCGATCATCGAAGATGCTACCTTCACAATGTTGCTTTCAGGAGTAGATTTTTATGTTTTGGGGATTTACAATGTTTGTGAGTCGCGTACCTGGATCTGGAAGAGGTGCTGATTTTTTTATACTCGTGAAGGTGTGAAATCACAGTTTTGCTTGCAGGAGTAGATTCTTATGATAGAGGATTCACAATGTATGTGAGTACTATACTTTATCTGAAATCACTTGAAATAGCATAAAAACCTTTGGTCAGCGCGTCCTTTGTAATTTCATGACGTATCATAGGCGTGCGGTCATTTATTTAGAACGATTTAGAACAATAAATGGATTTTACTATCTTCTTATTTTTTTGATTTGGGATAAAAAATACTTATATTGGGAGTTTAATTTATGTTGACTGAAAGTTAAGAAATGGAAAAATTACAGAATTTCGACGTTTGACATAGGCAAATATTTACATAGCAGGTAGGTATATAAAAAGGTATATAAAGACTTACATTATAGGTATTTATATATCATCCTCGCCTTCGGAGCTGTCGCTAGAGTCATCTTGTAGAGGAATTACAACGGGATTTACAGGAGGCAAAACACAATATTCATTTTCTTTTTCAATAATATGCCTAGAACACTGCTTCCATAGGTCTGTGGTAGCAATATGAGATACTGCATCTCTTATTGTGGCTAATAGCGATTCACTTAATTGAGGGGTCTGATTATGTTTTCTTACTTTTTTTTTAAAGCAGCCCAGACCAACTCAATCGGGTTGAAAATGCAGTAATAGGGAGGTAGACGTAATACTTCATGGCCATTTTGCTGAAGCAGATTGTCAACAACATACTCTTTTTCAAATTTTTGTCTTTTAATAAGATCCAATAATATGGCTTTGGTTGATTTTTGTGGTATTTCCATTCTCCTATCCTTCATAAAATCAATAATGCCTTGTTTTTTTGTGCCTGTATTCGGAATTTTGTTTTTCTGTCGGGAATGGTATGGCGCATTGTCCTTAATAATCACTGAATTTGGGGAAATGTTTGGTATTAACTGCTGCTCTATCCACTTTTCAAATAAGTTGGAGGTCATGTCCTCATGATAGTCGGCACATGATTCTTTGATATTTTTGGCAGATAACAGCAAGGCATTAGGTATAAATCCATTTTCACTGCCAACATGGAGAATAATGATTCGTTTTCCACGGTTGCATGGTGCATTTAAAATGCACTTGTTGCTGTCGTCAACCCAGCCGTACTGCACAACATCATGGGTATCATACCACGTTTCATACAGGTAAATCAGATTTCTTTTCTGCTCTCTATAGATTTTAACTTTGTGCAAAAATTCTTGGCGCAATTCAACGATTCGAGATGACTCCATAATCACCATTCTTTTATCTAATTTTTTGTATTGAAAACCACACAGTTTTACAATACAGTGCAGTGAGTCTAAGCATTTCTAATTATAAAAATCTTCAGGATAATATTTTAATTTATCCCGTATCATTTCCAACGTGGGCACCAAATTTTCTTTATAAAATCCGTATATTATACGACGAATATCTTCCTGAAAATCCACGTCTATTCTTTTTAATTTTTGCCCTATGCGCTTTCTGTGGAAGGAATGGTTGACTACATCTCCCCTTTTTATAACCCGATAAATGGTAGACCGACTGATTTTTGTCAGGATACAAATTCTGTTTAAAATTTGATTTTGCGAGGAATCTGGATTTTCGTTTTTCAGACAATCATACATATTTAGGATTACTCTTTGGGTCTGTTCCTCTAAATCTTTATGAAAGAATTCTGCCTGCACAGGTTCATCAACCATCTCCTCGTGGCTTGGAACATTTTCCCAAGGTCTCCAAAGAGCCATATTTAGGACACACAAGAACAATCAACACAACAATTAAATCAACAAGTAAACTGAGTATTCAAAAGTCAAAAACATACAAACTAATAAAATCTATGAAAAAACACGGACAGCCTAAAGAAAACACGTTTATTCACCGCTACACGGCACTGGCTAAACTGTTTCAATTTTCAGTAGCCACCTGCACTTGTCCGGAGCTCTGAAATACACGCTTTCTCATTGGCTATGTCCACGCATAGGCGTGCTTTACTCCACGTGGACCGGTGAAACTGCCTTTGATCTTATACGGGGGATATTTGCTGCGAAATTTGGCGATTTTTGCAGCAACAGAGCGTGTTAAATATAGATATATAAAACGCACCCGGTATTTCACAGTGTTTCAAGTGACTTCAGATAAAGTATAACTGAATGTGGAAGAGGTACATATTTTTTTTCATGCTCGAGAAGGTGTGAAATAAAAGCAGCTAATCTTCAGAAGGTTTGGTAACTTTTTCAAAACCTAGACGATCTCACACTTCGGACACAGGAACAAGGAACAATCGGGTACTAATTTAAAACCGAGATACAGATTTTTTTGATGCTCGACACGCTGTGAAATCAAAGTTGATGATGTTCAGAAGGTATGGTAACTATTCAAAGACCAAGATGTTCTCACACTTCGGGCTGAACAATGATGAATATGGAATCAAATACTAATTAGATGCGATGGAGGAGGTGCGATCATGGAGGTTGTTGCTTTGAGAATATTGATTTTGGATATAAATGCTTGCGGTTGAGAATCCACAGCTCTACAAAAGTACTACCTGGGTTTGAAGTTTTCTTCATACTCGTGGAGATGTGAAGCCAGACCTGATATTCTTTAGAAAGTTTGGTAACGATGCTCAAATCTAGAGGGTCTCACACCTTGGGTAAATGATGAGTATGATGTAAGGAACTCTGTAAAATAAATAATAAAGTTACTTTTCAATGTCTCCCCAAAAGGTAATTTTTTCCGTCTTCCGTGTTCTGCAAACCATTCAACCAATAATCTTAGGCGGCGATCTTCACGGTCTGTTGTTCTACGGCGGCGTCCAGTGCCCCTTGCTCTTTGCGTACGGCCTTCTCGAAGCCATGCCTGACAACACCTAACCACATTGTCTACACTTCTTTGCACTCTAACTGCAATTGCCCCAAAAGAAAGTCCAGCTTCCCGAAGTCCCACTATACGGCCCCTATCAAACTCACTAAGTTGAAGAAATCGTACAGGTCTCCGTACTCTAGGCATCGTAACCGATCGTAAAGGATGTCAAGAACCAAAATCCGCCAACGTTGATTCTTTACTGCGGCTGAAATATTCATTTTTAGAGCGTTAGTGAATTAAAAAAAAAGCAGTATAAAAACCGGAATGTCCTACTGATAAGGCTGAAAATTTTTTCACTTGTTATTTACAGTAAGATAAATACATTCATCAACTTTTATTAAAATAAAACCATTTAAACTGGGTGTTCGGATTTATATGTCAGTTAGTATATTTGTACTGAACCCCAAGGCAACAAAAGGAGACGACGTAATAATAGCAGTCACGATCACCGAGTTGCCGCATTAGAAGTATGAGACAATATAGTGAATTCTGCAAATGACAGATTTCAATCCATCATTTGGTAGCCGCATCCATTTTTTCCTCTATTAGAAATTATTGTTACAACTCCTATGTCAACATCAGAGACTGAGCGAAATTGATCAACATTGAAAAGAATCAAGACTTTTCTTCGTAATACTATGACCCAGGATCACGTTACAGCGTTGTCGATGCTGTCCATTAAAAAGGAATTTATTTCGACCATGGAAAATTTCAACGGGAAGGTGATCGACTAATTTGCTGCCAATAAGGAGCGCAGGATCGAACTGGCATATAAAAAATAGGTAAGTTCGGATTTGCAGAACACCTGTTTTATTTTGCCACGAGCCGCCACTGTGTGAGTTCCTGGACATTTGAGTCAAAAATGTTATTTTGAGACAGAAGCGATTACAAGAAAGGGCCAATCACCCTAGAACCTGATTTGGGGTTGTTAAAGAGCACTAGGAATCAATTAATCGAACGATCAGGTTAATAACCAGGTAATATTTGAACTTAGTGTCTGGCTCAGAGCACGGGAAAGCATTTATCCTGGAGCATGCCCAAAAATCTTGTATAGTTGAAGATACAACTGACTGAAGGAATACCTACTTGAAATAGAGGATGAATGTGGCCTCAACTGCAGACAAGGTAATAAAAAAGTCATCCTTTCATGTCCTTTGGCAAACCTAGAGTAGAAGCAAGGGGTTTTTATAAAGTATCGGGAACTGTACCAATCAGGATATAAATCCACACTGCTGAGTTACTCTAAGCGACGTAAGATAATCCTTAAAGTACCTTCGGAGATTTTAGAAAACGGCTCCTGCAGCAAAAAAAAACAATAGACACTCTCTAGCTGTGTGATGTCATGGCTTCAAAACTGCCTTTTTTCATCTTATATACCGTTGTTGGAAGTAGTATCAGTATATTCAAACCACGTACCTGACAAAGTGCGTGGGCGTTTGTAATGAGCCACTAAATTCCTTGTTCTTTGTGAACTTACATGTGTAGGGGATCTAAAGGTTGTTATTGCTACTACTGTTGTTATGTTTGCCAGCGATTTCTATCTCTAGTTGTTACAACTTCATTTGTTGTACACGGAACCGCATGGTATACGGAGGTGATTTAGTTTAATACTTTCAATTACGACTAGATGGTGTATTGTACCTGTACTGATATTATAAGATGACAAATTTAATGAAGCTCGCAGTGAAAATGATTCTATTTGAAAGCAATTTTGTATACCAGATATACAGATGCTGCGTCCGCAACATGCTTCTTATGAGGTGATTTACGTCTTCTTGACGGCAAATGCATGAAGAAAACATAAGGTCAGTAAACACTTATTGGTTACAAATGATTTCGCTGCCCTTCATGTAGAATTTATTTCAATTATTTTTGGAATGTTGGAAATGAAATAGTTTCTTTTAAACTAAGATCTAAGGAATTACATAATTTGCATATTGAATATACAGAGTGGCGCATCGGAAACGAAACAGACGCATTTACTGGCAGCTCAGTTTTTTTTTTTTTTGAAAAACGCTCAAACCCGTCGATTTTGTTTTCGAGGGGGACACAAGTTTGGCAAAAAATCACGTTAACACGTACAGCCCCCTGGGCGGGGGTGACACCACCCCCAAAATCTTAAATGGAAAGGGAGTCGAGTGATACCTTATTTTAAAGGTTTTTTAATTCCCTTTATAATGATATAAAATGTACTTCAGTTCAGTAGTTTTGAAGATTTATTGATTTAAAGCTTATATATAACTAATACATCATCATTAGTGGATATCAATACATTTGGCAGCAAAGTAATTTAAAAATGAAGAATGAACTGACCCGTTAGGCAAGTAAAGGTTGAAAATGGCCAGCATGACTCTCCATGCAATAATAAAGATTTTGGTCAAAACGTTGCCGCACATTTTGCAATATTTGAGGAGTAATTTGGAGGCACTCATTCACAATTCTTTGTCGCAGGTCTTCTAGTGATGTTGGCTGAGTAGCATAGATTTTGCTATTTGAATGACCCCACATAAATAAATCCAAAGGTGATAAATCTGGCGATCTTGGAGGCCAATCAATGGCACCTCTTCTACCAATCCATCGATCTGGAAAGGTCTGATCTAAATATTGTCGAACACGTAATGCGTAATGTGATGGGGCACCATCCTGTTGGAACAAGTAAAAAAAAATGTCATGTCTCTATACCTAGTTCTATAAATCATTCAAACTATGAAGTTAAAACCGGAAGTGGGGTGTGTAATGCCTTTGTTGATTTCTTTGCAAGTGTATCAGTTAAATCTAAACATTTTTATTTAAACAAGGATGCTAGTCCTATTGATGTTACCTTAATATCCATTGAAAAAATATATCAACAAATAGTGTCCTTAGAAATTAAAAAATCAGTAGGCCCTGACGGCATACCTTCTGTATTTATAAAAAACTGTTCCGCTAGCTTATGTTTACCACTTCACCTAATTTTCAAACTATCATTAACTCAAAGAGTCTTTCCAACGAGATGGAAAGAAGGTGAAATATTGCCTATTCATAAAGGAGGCGATAGACATCTTGTGGAAAATTATCGACCTATCACTAAACTTTGTATTTTCTCAAGAATTTTTAAAAAGCTGATTTATGATCCTATCTTAAACATTACAAAAAATATCATTACGGAACACCAGCATGGATTTTTCCCTAAAAGATCTGTAGAGACGAATTTGATGAGTTTTATAGAATATGCCTCTCACGCAATAGATGAAAAACTGCAGGTGGATGTTATTTATACCGACTTCAGTAAGGCTTTCGACAAGATTGATCATTCTATCTTGATGGAGAGACTTGCTGAAGTGGGTGTAGATGGTCCATTATGGCAGTGGCTAGCATCGTATATAAGTAATCGTAAACAAGTAGTGATTATAAATGGGTATCGTTCGGAGACATTCTTAGTAACTTCAGGCGCACCACAAGGTAGTCACTTAGGACCATTGTTATTTAACATATACATGAACAACCTTACTTCTGTTTTTCATTTCAGTAAATATTTGTTATATGCTGATGATCTAAAGATATTTACTATTATTAGAAATGTAAATGACGGTGTAAAACTTCAAAGCGATTTGGAATCTGTGCAAAAAGTATTGCACTGAAAACAGTATCTTCCTGAATTTAACAAAATGTCATTACATGAGGCATACTAGAAACATAGCGAACACTATAGATTTCAGATATAAGATAGGGACGGCAGAACTGGAAAAGCTTCATGTAGTAAAAGACCAAGGGGTATACATTGATGAGAAACTTTCATTCATCACCCACGTAGAGCATATCGTAAATGATGCAAATAGAACACTAGGGTTCATAAACAGGACATGCAGAGAATTTACGAACCCAAAAACGCTTCTTTCATTGTACTACGCTTATATACACAACAAACTGATGTTTGCATCAGTAATATGGAATCCGTCTTTATAGTCAGGATAGAAAGAATTCAACACAATTTTTTGAAGATGTTAGCACATAAAACTCACCAACCTGTTACAGATCATCATTATACGCAAATTATGAAACAGTTCAATATGATTTCCTTAAAAGATAGAAGAACGATTTCTGACATTTGCTGTGTCCATAAATTGTTGAATGGCCTCACTGACTGTCCGGATCTTTTGGCAAACTTGAACTTTAACACTCCTGATAGAACGTTTAGAACCTATCATCTGTTTAGAATACCGTTTCGTAGAACCGATCTTGGTCTTAATTCCCCTTTGGTCAGGGCTCAAAAAAATCATAATAATTTCTGTAATATAGATTTATTTAACATTAGCTTGACCTCCCTGAAAAAGGCTTTAAAGTATGAATATTACAGCTCTATGGCAGACTAAAATAGAAATGTTTTATTTTTTTACATAACTCAAGTTATCACCTCCAATATCATTTCTGGTATAATTTCAATTTAATTTTGATTTCAGTTTTAATTAAACGTAAGTAAATATTAAATTACGTATACTCCTTTTATTAAAAAAGTGAAATTAATAGTTTATTGCCTATAATTAGAACTACTCACTCAGTTTATGTTGTTACAACAATATCGGAGGATAAAAAAATATTAATATTGAAGTATTCAATAATGTAATATATGTATATGTATACGATATTTTATGTAAGTTTAGTTTTAGTTCACTGAGGGTGTGTGTTGGGTTTACCTGTTAACACCCCAAACTGTATATAAATAAATAAAACATCAACCTATTCGCAATGTACCACCGATCGTTCTGATTTTCAATTATGGCCGTTAATGCAGGATCTATGGCGTCTTCCAGTAATTCCAAATTCATTTCACCGGTTAAATTTCCAGGTAAGAAAAGAGGACCAACTAAATGATCGCCAAAAATACCAGCCCAAACATTTAATTTTTGTGGCTGCTGTGTATGAACCTCATGATAAATTCTGGGGTTAGAATCGGACCCATATCGGCAGTTATGACGATTTACTACGCCATTTAAGAAAAAGGAACATTCGTCGGAAAAGTAAGTTTTGAATAGAAAATGTTCATCCTTTATAATTCGTTCACTCATATATTCACAAAATTGTAATCGCCGATCAAAATCGTCTTCATTAAGTTCTTGTACCAGGTGAATTTTATACGGATGAAAACTATGGGCCTTTAGAATCCGTTGGACAGTACGTCGACTAACACCACATACAGTCTCCAATTTGCGGGTACTTAACATAGGATCTACATAAACTTGCCCTAAAACGCCCACTTCTATTGCTTCGTTCCTTATGGGATTTTCAATGCTGCGTTTTTTATTGGCGACTGACCCAGTTTCCCAAAATTTAGCTACAAGTTCTAGAACATATTTTCGATGCACGTTACTATTCTCATGTCGCTCATTAAATATTTCTGCTGTTCTATTAGGGCACTGATTATTTCCGAAAAATATTTCGATAATTTCAACCCTTTATCATGGTTAATTTATGTAATAAAGCGTTACAAGTTATTTTAGCAACAAATTTTGGTCAAATCAATCCCAAAATATGTACTAAATTCCTATTTAAAATAAGTACGAGATATTTCCTTATCTTTCTTCAAGAAATAACTGTTTTGCCACAAAAAAACGCTCGAATAGCTATTTTCAACAACAAAATGACAAACAAACCATGGGCCTGGTGAAGAAAAGCATTTACTTATTACGTAAATTCTTTTAGTCAAATTTCTTCTGAAAGTAGTACAAACTAATCTGATGTACCTATTAAAGTCTACTTTAAGCTTTAAATCAATAAATCTTCAAAACTACTGAACTGAAGCTCATGTATTTTACATCGTTATAAAGGGAATTGAAAGACCTTTAAAATTATCTCTGGAACCCCCTTTCCATTTAAGATTTTGGGGGCTTAGGGGGCTGCACGTGCTAACTTGATTTTTTGCCACACTTGTGTCCCCCTCGAAAACAAAATCGACGGGTCCGAGCGTTTCTCAAAATACAACTGAGCGGCCAGTAAATGCGTTTGGTTTTCGATGCGCCACCCTGTATGTAAGTGGAGTTTAAGCAAATAAAGAAAATCTATCTATCCATCTATTAAAAATGGGTCTCTTAAGACTTTATATGGATTCTATCGCACTAGGTGAAACTACGGCATTTAGGCTTTGCCTTTCTGACGGCTCAAGCGTGAAAAAATTAAAATTAACTTTCAAGGAACATCGCTACCGTCCGATTGTTCGCAGGACATCCGGCAGCGGAGAAAGAAAGACAGTGAGAGAGAAGAAGAAGAAACAGTTCAGGTCAGGGGTCAGTGGTCAACGTTGTGCTCGGAGCGGTGCGTGGGAGCAATCGCACGGTTTCTGTTGCCGCTTTACCGCGTTGCCGCTAGCCGCCTCCGCCATTGTTACGCGATGGACTCTCAAAGACGGGCGGCAGCCGCGTTTCTTTTGTTTTCAGCTGATAGCGCGGTGCTCAGCCACCGGAAGGTCAGCAGGCCATGAGAACGACGCATCCAGGCTCTCATACGAGGGATTATTTTTTAGCTATACAAGATGTCTAAAAAAGTACGGATACATTCATAAATTCACGGGTTCTACTCTTTATGTGTGGTTGACATACTACTTAAATTCCTCTTCTGCTACTATAGCAGAGCATGACTCCTTCTAAAGCAGGGTTTCCCAACCTACTTTTTTGTTGAGGCTCCACGGACTATAAATTATATTTTCATGCCCCCCTTTAATTTTTCAATAAGTACAAAAAACGCACATTATATAGGTACAAAGGGGCCGTTCAAGTATTACGTAAGCAGATTTATTACAAATATTTACCACCCCATCCCCCTTGTCAGCAAAAGTAAGCAAAGCTTTTACCCCCTCCCCCATGCTTACGTAAACCTTTGTCAATTAACGTATTGTTTGTTTTTAATACTATAATTATAACGTTATAATTATAATTTGAAAAATAAGAAAATAGATTTAGGATAGAGATTATATTTTACTGATACGGTATTCAACATAGAGTAAAGAACAAAAATATTATATCTTACTAACATAACAAACTTATTTTAAATTTTTGGTACATATATTAAACTCAAATTAACAGTCTTCAGTCCATGAAACCCGAATCCATGAAGTTTTCGATGACATTAGATTGCTTCGATTGCTGCTCAGTGTTGTGAGTTTGCTCGCTTTCATCGGATTTTGGAATGTCTACGTCGTTCTCATCGAGCCATTCAACATCATGGTGCTCTAAATTTTGAATAATGCACATCAATTCATTAGCACGACGAGCAGCGACTTTTACAGGTCTAACTTTCCTATCAGTGTGCAAGTTTACTTTTTTATGGATATTTTCGATGTGACGATTTAGGGACTTGACGGAAGCATGATAAATACCACACGTTTTGCATGTTCGACTTGATAGCCTTAATTTTACCGTCGGACAAAAATAATCGTAAGGCATTTGCAGGAAATCTTTGAGTGAAGCACTTAAGCGTAGAACTAAATTGACTGGAAGATTAAGAAATTGCCCTCCTTCATCCAAAACCAAGTCATCAACCGCTTGTTCTACTTTTACAGGTGGTGGAAGAAACCTATTGTCTAGTAATCTAAATAGGCCACTTCTTGGACGACACCATTCTGTATTTCTACATTTTATAATTTGAAGCAAGTATTGGCTCTCATGCACATGTTCTGAATACTATTTAATGTCTGGAAAATCAGGAAGATCTTGTTTACCTGCCCCATCATATTTTGCATTAACATTATAGCCATCAATTTCCAATGAACTCCATACTTCAGCTAATACACTTCCTGCAAATTCGAAATTAGATCTGTCTAAATGTTGAGACAAAAATGGTCATGAGGCAATATTAAACCAGCCAGTTCCCGACTAATAGGAGCCATTCTGCTCTCTACTCTGTTATACGCACTTCTTCCAGGAGCATTGGGAGCTAAAAACGATGCATCGAGATCATGTCGCTTAAAGTGTTATATAGCAAACCCTATGACTTTTTGATCACGTAGATTTTCATCTGGCCCTCCATCAACCGTCATGATTACCACTGGTCTTACTAGTCCATGGTCAGTTTTAGCTAATGGTCGAAACTCTTCAAGTTCGAGAAGCGTCGCGAAATCCTGAGCATGAGTATTAGCAGTAGATGAACTATGCTTTCCACTTCGAATAGCGATGTATGTTGGTCCAGAATATCCAACGGCTTACGGTTGTCCTAGCATATTGGAAGTGATTTTGATACCAGCATAAACAGATGGTATTAATTTATGACGCTCAGCGATTACCCAATCATGATCAGGCAATTTGATTCTATATTCCATGTGCATTAGAAGAGATGCTTGCTTATTTGCCGCAGTTACGCCAATAGGGACTCGAGCTTTATCATCTTGAGATATGAAAAATACTTGATCTGGTCCAAGTATGGATGCTATGTTCTCTAAACAATGGATTGATGTTTCAGCGAACTTGCTATCTAAGCGGCTCTTGTGGTGATCAGTTTGAGCCCGAATGAGCTTAACAGGGACTGTCGATACATGTCTTCGTCCCTCTGCAGAATTAGATTTTCTGGGAATCAAACGAAGATATGTCCCACTGCGACTAATGTCAAATCCTATTTTACGTAATTCTTGTGTGAGTTCATCAAGAGATTTTACGCTGCGCATTGATTCCGTCCGTCTTCTATCATCTGCTGCACTCCCAAATAAAGCTATGTCCGCGATTGTTTTCAATAGTGAATGTTGATTGCTTTCAAGATTAGGACGTCCCACTGAATCCCTCAGATATAGTCTTTTTTTTATTTCTGGATTTTCATGACAAATATCTTCTAAGTTTCTTTTCATACCATCCCTGTGTTTCTTCGGAGCAACTGCGTTTTGAACCTTCCTATTTAAAGATTGTTTTGTTGTTTTTATTTCCTCGCGCAACTTAATGATCTGTTTTTCAACTTTAGCACGGCTTGGCATAGTATGTCTGGCAGAATACAAAGCATTCAGATTTTTTTCGAGTAGAGAAATCTTATTTTTCATAGCTTCCTGAGAAGATTTGCTCTCTGTTTATCTGTATTTTCATAAATTTCGCATTGCTGTTGTGATTCATTAGCGGGTTTTATTTTATATATATATAGTTTTCTACTTCTCCGTGTCAGAACTCTATTTTGAGGTTATGTCACAAACATCTATTTGCATCAAATTGTGCTTGCTTTTGAGTTATATCATGTTTTATCAGCCTGAAATTTCCTACAATTTAAGAAGAAAACATATCTTCACAATAGGAGAGCGCTGACGCTGAAACGGGACAAGTGTAATCTAGAAATTTTTGAAGGAGAGAAAGGAGTATGACAATCAAGGAGGCCATAAACGCGCCCTACAATTGTAGGGACGACTGACGATACGGGCCTAAGAAAACAAACATTTTGAAATATTTTACCAGGCAACTCTTGTTAAATCTGCCTTCAATCCGTACCAACGCCAGGATCCACGGATTTGGCCAGATTTGTAGGCTCTGAAAGTAACAGCGCTAAGTTAGAAATTAAGTAGAAAGCTTCAGGAAACAAACAAAATTACAGTTACAGTAATCATGAAATTACGTATTGGTTGTATCGAGTTGAAACGAACTGTAAATGGGAAAACGATAATAATAACTTGAAAAAATAATTTCAGCCATCAACAAGTAATAGAAAAGGATATTTTTCCAGTCGTGTCTGTATATAATTACATAAAAAGTTCTCGGAGGTCTGAGGTGACTTCACCTTAAGCTATGTCTCCAATATAACAAGCTGCACGCATATGTATTGGGTACACGTTGTTTGAAATTTGATGTCAATGTAGATGATTGGGGTTTTGTTACTCGGATTTCCATTGTCTATGAGCTTTCTTGGTTCACGATGTTTCGATTTATGTCATCTTCAATCGCCATCTTAACTAGCGAACATGCCCCTTTCTTGATATTTTATTCCGTTTGATGATGTGGCCGGTGGTTGGTTGTGACGTGTCCCTCGTTCCGGTTGTGAGATCTTGATATCAAAGCATTCTGTGGTGCTTTGTCCAAGTGAGATCTGCTACCCCAGATTTATTCGTTATTCTTACTGAGAGTGGTCTTTTGGTTTTCCCATCTATGTCTCTCCACATTCAAATGGCACCTTGTATACACAATCCTTGGTTGAATGTTAATAGGTTGTGTCCTTGTGAGGATGCTGCGAAATGTGGTGTTCCTTGAAGAAGTGGTTTCGATTTGGTATCGTCTTCATATTCTCCTGATTGCATCACTTATTCCCCGAATATACAGGGTGGCGCATCGAAAACGAAACGGACGCATTTACTGGCAGCTCAGTTTTTTTTTTGGAAAAACGCTCAGACCCGTCGATTTTGTTTTCGAGGGGGACACAAGTTTGGCAAAAAATCACGTGAACACGTGCAGCCCCCTAAGCGGGGGTGACACCAACAATAAAATCTTATATGGAAAGGGGGGTCGAGTGATACATTATTGTAAGGGTCTTTCAATTCCATTTATAATGATTTAAAATACATACAGTTCAGTAGTTTTGAAGATTTATTGATTTAAAGCTAAAAGTAGACTTTATTAGGTACATCAGATTAGTTTGTACTACTTTCAGAAGAAATTTGACTAAAAGAATTTACTTAATAAGTAAATGCTTTTCTTCACTACGCCCATGGTCTGTTTATCATTTTGTTGTTGAAAATAGCTATTGGAGCGTTTTTTTGTTGCAAAAAAGTTATTTCTTGAAGAAAGATAAGGAAATATCTCGTACTCATTTTAAATAAGAATTTAATACATAGTTTGCGATTGTTTTGACCAAACTTTGTTGCTAAAATAACTTGTAACGCGTTATTACAAAAATTAACCATGGTATATTCCACCGCAGAAATTATCGAAATATTTTTCGGAAATAATCAGTGCGCTAATAGAAAAGCAGAAATATTTAATGAGCGACATGAGAACAGTAACGTGCATTAAAAATATGTTCTAGAACTTGTAGCTAAATTTCGGGAAACTGGATCAGTCGCCAATAAAAAACGCAACATTGAAATTCCCATAAGGAACGATGCAATAGAAGTGGGGGTTTTAGGGCAAATTTATGTAGATCCTATGTTAAGTATTCGCAAATTGGAGACTGCGTGTGGTGTTAGTCGACGTACTGTCCAACGGATTCTAAAGACCCATAATTTTCATCCGTATAAAATTCACCTGATACAAGAACTTAATGAAGACGATTTTGATCGGCGATTACAAATTTGTGAAGATATGAGTGAACGAATTATAAACTATGAACGTTTTCTATTCAACACTTGCTTTTTCGGCGAATGTTCCTTTTTCTTAAATGACGTAGTAAATCGTCGCAACTGCCGATATTGGTCCGATTCTAATCCCAGAATTTATCATGAGGTTCATACACAGCAGCCACAAAAATTTAGTTGGTCCTTTTCTTAATTGGAAATTTGTACTGGTGAAATGTATTTGGAATTACTGGAAGACGCCATAGATCCTGCATTATCAGCCATAATTGAAAATCAGAATGATCGGCGATACATTGCGAATAGGTTGATGTTCCCACAGGATGGTGCCCCACCACATTACACATTACGTGTTCGACAATATTTAGATCAGACGTTTCCAGATCGATGGATTGGTAGAAGAGGTGCCGTTGAATGGCCCCCAAGATCGCCAGATTTATCACCTTTGGATTTCTTTATGAGGGGTCATTTAAAAATCAAAATCTATGCTACTCAGCCAACATCATTAGAAGACCTACGACAAAAATTGTGAATGAGTGCCTTCAAATTATTCCTCAAATATTGCAAAATGTGCGGCAACGTTTTGAGCAAAATCTTTATTATTCCATGGAGAGTCATGGTGGCCATTTTCAACATTTACTTGCCTAACGGATCAGTTCATTCTTCATTTTTAAATTACTTTGCTGCCAAATGTATTGACCTCCACTAATGATGATGTATTAGTTTTATTTAAGCTTTAAATCAATACATCTTCAAAACTACTGAACTGAAGTACATTAATTTTATATCATTATAAAGGGAATTGAAAGACCTTTAAAATAAGGTATCACTCGACGCCCCTTTCCATTTAAGATTTTGGGGGTGGTGTCACCCCCGCTTAGGGGGCTGTACGTGCTAACTTGATTTTTTGCCAAACTGGTGTCCCCCTCGAAAACAAAGTCGACGGGTCTGAGCGTTTTCCAAAAAAAAAAACTGAGCTGCCAGTAAATGCGTCTGTTTCGTTTTCGATGCGCCACCCTGTATGATAGAATTAGTGTATGCTATAGTTCATTCCGCGTGTTTCTGCTGTCGTTGGTGTTGTTTTCTTTTAGAGTTTTATTTATCAGTCGACCAGTCGAATGATTTTGCGTAAAAAACTAGTGAGACTTTTATATGTCTTATTCTGCTTTTTTCTCCTGTCACCATGCCATTGCCAGCTTTTATCTTTGAGCCTCATGCTTTCAGCTGACTTACCTGAAACTAGTTATAGCCTCTTTTCACTGTGAGCGTAGCAGAGGAGGTAGATTCACAGTGTATCATCTTTTCTAGGCAAGCATAGTAAACATGCTTATACTCGTAATTATACGAATCGCTGGCTCATGGCGCGTTGTATATTCCAGAAGAAAGTGATAATGGAAACGCACCTTAAGCTTTACTCACAAATCAGTTACATTTGAGTGATGTGCCGCAACCGTTTGATTACACCTTATAAAATCTGAAGATGACTTCTCATCTTTGTTATCCCATCATCGGATGGCAATAACACCTGTTATTATAGTAATCGGCGTATAATGGTCATTTTCTTAATCATGATGAGCAGACAATGATGGGTGACTGACACTCTGGTGATGATAATTTCCTTAATGATTGCCAGCTGGGTTGGAATATATGAAGAGTTGAAATGCATGCT
This sequence comes from Acanthoscelides obtectus, assembly GCA_963669975.1. Taxonomy (NCBI): domain Eukaryota; kingdom Metazoa; phylum Arthropoda; class Insecta; order Coleoptera; family Chrysomelidae; genus Acanthoscelides; species Acanthoscelides obtectus. The sequence goes on from CAVLJG010000004.1 coordinate 11,171,649, forward strand.
ACTTACCGCCTTGTTATTAATAATTCATTTTTTGGGAGTATAGTTAGAATTGACGGTAGTATTATTTTATAATGCTAAATTGACAATGCAGATCTTTGCCTATTGTAGTACGACATGACGTCATGTAGTCATTCTAGGGAGACGAATCCAGCAAAAAGTTAATGAGGCTGCAAGAATGTACGAATTCCTAGTAAGGCATTGCAAATTGTTTACCAGTGGTGAGGAATGTTTGGAAGCCTTATTATATATGCTAAAAGAGGAAGCCAGGAAAGATGCAAAGTCGTTTCCGGAAATATTTGTATTTGGAAGTTGACGGAGCCTTTTCGTCCAGCCAGTTTCTAACTATTCTCGAATAATGAGCTGGACAACCATCAAGCTGGAACCAGGCCAATCTTCTTAAATCTAACATAACATCATCCCACATATTTGCATGTTCAGTCTTTAAAAATTCCCAGAAGGTCGCACCATTTAACCTTGCAGGCAAAAGGTAGGGTCCAAATAGTCGATTACGGTAGATACCAATCCACACGTTCACACTAAATTCATGCTGAAAATTTCTTTCCCGAACTGCATGCGGATTTTCATGCGACCAAATATGTTGATTATGAAAATTTATCACTCCACGTCTAGTGAAGCATGACTCATCGGTCCATAAAACGTTACTTAAAAACTCCCTATTATTATCAGTTCTATCAAGAATCCTCTGACAAAATGTGATTCTTCGTTCTCCGTCCCCTGGCTGTAGTCCTTGCACAGGTTGCAAATGGTAAGGACGTCTATGGTCATTTCTAAGAACACGGTGAACATGGCCTGCTGAAATTCCCAAGGCACCAGAAACTCTCCTAACACTTCTGGTCGGATCTCACGCAGAATCATACGGGTAAATCTGCTATGACGAACATTTATGTTTTGATCCCTTTGGAGATTTCCAAAACCATTTTCAATTATTTGGCGATGCACTCCTACAAATACTGTGCGAGTTGGATGTCGTCTGTTTTTCTGGCTGCTTCTGCTGCGTTTCCATTAATTTACAAAGCCATACACAAAATGAATATCCGCTAACTCTTGATTGGAGAATAAAAATGGCATTTTTATAAAACTTACAAAAAAAAAAACAGGTAAAAGAAACTAAATTTCGTGCATTCACAATTTCAAAAAAACGTTTCAGATTTCAACAGACAACAAAACTAACTGTCAACTAATTGACGTTTAACCTTATTCTGCTTTCAATAACAAAAATATTTGCAGGCTCAGCCTACTTCTAAAAATTATCGAGATACTGACTTTTTAAAGTTATTTTATCATAAATAATTAAAAATGCATCGAACCTTAAAAATCGAAATATCTAAAAAACGGCTAACTATAACGAAAATTCACAAGAGAGCTTTTTTATGTTGAAAAGTGCGAAGAATAATTTTTTTTATTCAAAACGCAAATAAATTGCACAAAGAAAGTTTTTTTGTCATTTTAATACACGACAGGTACAGTAGAGAGCGCCCTCTAGCGGCTACAGTAAAACTATGCCCATTGTTCGTTTTGTCGTACCAAAAAACCCTTGTATAGCAATTTTCACTGTTATACATCAAATATTGTTCGAAATATTTAAAAAAACCTATTTTAGAAAGTAAATTTAAACACCCTGTATTTCGTAAGCCACGCATTTATTGACCCATGTTTATATAGACTTTATGCATTAATTTTAAAAGTTCTATCGAATCTTAAAGTTATGCCACAATAAACTGAAACACCCTGTATACATGCTGATACTCTACTAATATTTGATAATTCATTTATCATCTCCATGATCTTTCTGTTAGATGATACTGTCCAAAAGTGATAGGTTCAGGTCTAAAGAGCTAAGGAAACGAATGTGTCAGGTTTATCTGAAGTTCAGTAACGCCATTCAAACAAAAAGCTTAAGCGTACAGAGTTTTGTTCACGCTGGATACCGAACCAACAACGTTTGGGACATACACTTCTGATAATCAAGCATTTATATGCATATAGCTTGAAGAGAACAGTATTTTGGCATCAATCAATATAGTACAGTCATTATAACATTGAATTTGTGAAAGTTTAGTAGCGACAACGTCTCCCTAGCTGCTGAAAACTTGGGACCAATTACAAAGCTTAAACGTTTTTCTATCGGAGTGTCAGTGTTAGTTTATGATTTCGGCTTTCATTCTCTCCAGTTCAGTACGTATGTGTCGTAAATAAAAGCAATGTCCCATGATGAATTCTTGAGCAATAAATAGCGAAACCACCCATTGGTGAAACCTTTTTTCTTCTTCGGAGTGTGCCAGGATATTGAATTGGAATTGTGGTATTAACATCATAGACAATAACTATGAAAAATTTCGTGCCCAAGACTACACCAGCGAATTTTGAATCCTACAGAAGGAAAAAGAAAGTTATTTTCTACGCTACCGACCTTTTTGAACATCTATTACATTTTTGAGCAAGGTACACAATTTTACATAAATCGCTGATCTTGAGAAAATTTTGTTACAGTTATTTTTGGAGAAAAATTGATTTGAATATTTAAGGTAAAATCCGCAAAACAGAATTCATAATTATATCCAACACATTGTTGATGTTAATAAATTAACTCCAAACCTATTTTAATCTCCATCTAATCAACCACGAACGGGTAGAGTCTGCGAAAAGTTGGATTTTAACAATTTCACAATTTTGTTTTTCGACCAATACTGCTCGACAAAATGTTGGAACGAAACAATTTCAATTGGTGAATTTCGAGATGATAAAATCTTAGGAGTAATTACAAAGAAAGTTAAGGGGAGATTATCATTGAAAGGTTCGGATCATGATCAAGAAAAGTTCTTGACAGCATGAATGTGAGGATTGGAAATCATTTTGGAGAATACATTAACGTGTAAAAATCAGTCAGAGAAAATTGACTTACGAATTCTGAATGTTTCTAACAAAATAAATACAGCAGACGCTCGATAACGTAAACACGAGATAATGAAAACTTGCGCTAATGTAAACACAAACTTCGTTCTATAGGATCAAACGGAACGCGCGATAACGTAAACAATGTGTACGCTCGATAACGTAAACAACTCTCGGCGCTGAAGCCTCGATGATTTATGTCGGGCGTCGGGGAGTCCCCGATTTATGATGTAGAGTGTAGGGGATTCACCTCTGCGATAAAATACGACAAACTCGGTCAGTCGTATGATCGTTTAGGATACGTTTATACGTACGTATGTATTTCATTTTTGAACTTAAGTGAATACATTGCACGCGTTAATATATTTTACGACTATGGAATCCACATCCTATAAAAGAAAGTGTTTAAAGTTGAGTGAGAAAGTGAAAATCATAGACGAAGCTGCACTAGGTGCGGGAGTGACACAGTTAGCAAAAAAATATGGAGTATCGAAAGCAACAATCTGTAAAATTAAGCGTATGAAAACTCAAATTTTACAAAGAACGTGCAATACATTTGGAGGTCCGAGGAAAACAAAAACTTTAAAAAATACGAAGGGACCTAAAATGGAAAATTCCCTGCATAAGTAGTTTTCAAAACAACGGGAAATCATGTCCCAGTTAGTGGCGAAGTACTTAAACAGAGAGCGAGACTGTTAAATGAAAAACTGAAAGAAACTAAAAATTTCGTAGCTAGTGATGGCTGTCTACAACGATTCAAAACAAGATATGGAATTCGACTGCTGTCTATATCTGGTGAAAACTTATCAGCACAACCACAATTAGTCCAACCATTCAAAGAAAAATTGATGAAAACAATTACCGAGCTAGATTTAATAATGGAACAAGTTTACAACGCAGATGAAAGTGGCCTTTATTGGAAAATGTTACCAGAGAAAACCTATGCTGCATCATTTGAAAAATCTTCCCCGGGAAGAAAGCCGGAGAAACAACGAATAACGTTTCTAGCCTGCACTAATGCTAACGGTTCACACAAAATAAAGCCACTGGTAATTGGGAAAGCAAAAAATCCGCGCTCATTTAAAAATGTTAATATCGCTGTTGATTATGATTGTTCAAAAACCGCTTGGATGACTAGCAGTATATTCCTGAAATGGTTCCACAGATGCTTTGTCCCTCAGGTATGACAATCAATTATCACAAATGCTCTATTCATAATTTGAAGATGTGTTTTCAATTTGTAGGTAAAAGGTTTCCTAAAACAACAGAAGCTTCCAATACTATTGGATAATGCACCAAATCATCCTCCCGAGCAACAACTGAGGAGCAGGGATGGGTCAATTTTCGTCATGTACATGCCGCCCAACGTAACACCGTTAATTCAACCGATGTACCAGAATATAATAAGACTCACCAAACTATACTATAGGAAGTTTCTACTTTCGTCTGTCTTATCAAAGAATCCTGAAAACTTATCTGAGGCTTTAAAAAAAGTAACATTACGAGAAGCTGTTTTAGATTTACATATGGCCTGGAATGAACTTAACCAGCAAACTATTCAAAAATGTTGGAACAATCTCTTTTATACCAATAATGAGGATGATGAAGAAGGCGATGTCCCCTTAAGCGTAATTAGAGAACGTTTGCGATCCAATAATGATAATGTTATTAGTGTGTCATTGGATGTTGTTGATTTATTGAAAACAGTGAATCCCAACATTGTTTGTACTCCTGCTGATATTAATTTATGGAACGAAGATAAGCAGACGAATGATGCTGATAAGGAGGAGGATCTGGGCAGTGAGGATGATGAGAACGATCCCATTGAAGTCAGAAGTGTAGTGACTGACGCGCAAGCTATACAAGTTTTTAACCAAGCTTTAGATTGGGCTGAAAGAAAAGAAGTTTCATATACGGATATTTTAGTTCTTCGTAAATTACGGGCGCAGGCATTGGAAGACAATGCTTAGCGCAAATTTACGCAGACAAAAATTGTTAATTATTTTTCTTCTGATTAAAAAAATACTTATCGCTGTTAGAATATTTGTTTATTTTGTTATAAATAGTATGTATTAAACGTTTCTTTTAATAAATCAAATATTATATAAATCATGTTCGCTAATGTAAAGATTTCGATAATGTGAACCACACTTGGATTAAATTAGTTTACATTATCGAGCGCCTGCTGTAGTATTATTACGACAGAACACGAGAGAATGAATGTTAGAAAATTACATGGCTTTGTAGAAAGTCAGTTATATGTAATTTCGTTGTCAAGGCCTGTTCTTTCGCCTGTAGTTGCCGTAAACCAAAAAGCACTATCATGTAATTTACTGCGTTTATACTCTGCAAAAACTGATTTACTGCTTTTTTTCATGGTTTTTACACCAATTTATCAAAGCAAAAAATGCAGTAATGAAGAATTTTGTTTCATTTTAATATAACTTCATTCATATTGAAAGTTTAATATTTTTGAAATTATCCTCTTGGAGCAAAAGTAACTATTTATGAGGATAAATACTAACTCGTACATAATAGAATTATTACACAAAAACACCTAAATAAGTAAACAGATACGTTATAAAAATGTATGTATATATATACAGACAGAGAGAGAGAGAGAATAAAAGCAATATGGTTTAAAAACTACTGCCTTTTCACCTTGATAAATTGATTTACTGCTTTTAAGCTTAGGAAATTGTAATTAATATTGTATATTTGAAAAATTTAAAAGAATTACTATCGTCAAATAACGTGATCAATGATATATTTTGTAGTGATAGTCAAAAGAAATTTACTGGGGTCACAATCTGAAAAATGCACGAAATGAACCTTACATTTTTTCAGTATACTTTTGTAGATGCGACTAAGTATTGAGACTTGTACTGTTACTATAAATGCTTTTCTAAACTGACTGGACTAAAAGGGGAGAGCCAACCAAAGAGTTTTTTGATAATTAGGAAGCCGAGTAAGGTCCGAACGCTTTATCGGAAGCGCGCGTGACGGCGCAAGCTCTGACTGGATAATCAGGGCGTTCTTTAAGGACACTTTATTAGATTGGTGACCACTTTCGGTTAAGCAGATTTCTTTTCATTGCCCTCAACCGGGCTGCCGGAGATTACTTTTATGAAGAGTCTGATCCGATGCCGTCTACTCAAATGTGCTTTGTTCAGAAGTTCCTTTATCGATGATATGAGCAAAAGGAAGGGGTTTCCTAAATAGTAACTTTATCTTTTTTAACTGTACAATATACATTATTCTCTATGATAGTTCAACAAGTTAAAACGTGACAAATACTCGTAATAGCAGATTGTTCAGTGACATGCAAAGTACCTCAAATCCTTTGACTTTGGTGGATTTGGCCTTTCTCCAATATAAAACTTTCACAGAGTAGTATTTTGTTATTAGCATCTTGGTACTGTCAAGCTCCGAGAACCACCTGGAAAGGACCTACCAGGGGTCCAATCGTACCTAAAGTGCTTTGATCTCGGTTGTTTACCCTTTCTTCAATACAAAAACCTGTACAAACGAGCTTTACCTCAGAGTCATGTCTTGTATCATTAGCGTCTCGATAGTACCATTCTCCGAGTAGTTTCTGAAGAGGACCTACAAGGGGCCCAATGGGGTCAAGTATTTTGAACTTTATTTATTACCTTCAATACAAAACTTCCATGTATTTTGGTCTTGGTTGATCACACTACCTTCAATACAAAACTTGTACAAACTCGCGATACCTCAAAGTACTATCTTGTATTATTGGCCTTTTGGTACTATCAAGCTCCGGGGAGTCCCTGAGGAGAAACTAGAATGAACCTAAAGTGCCCCAAGTACTCTGATCTTTCTTCAATACAAAACTTGTACAACGCGATGCGATGATACCTCAGAGTCGTATCTTGTGTCATTAGCTTTTCGCTACTACCTTCCCTGAGTAGCTCATGAAATGGCCCAATGGGCTCCAAGTATTTAGATCTGGGGTTATCACATTACCTTCAATACAAAATTTGTACAAACGGGGGATACTTTAAAGTGCCATCTCGGTACTGTCAAACTCCGAGGAGTGCCTGAAGAGGGCCTATAGAGTTTTGATCTTGGCTGATTATCCTTTTTCCAGTATACGACCAGTACAAATAGGCGATACCTCAAAGTACTATCTTGTGTCATTATGATCTCGGTACGACCACGTTCCGAGAAGCCTCTGAAGAGGGACTATAGCTTTTCGATCACTGTTGAATTACCCTTTTCCAATATAAGACCTGTACAAATGGGCGATACCTCAAAGTACTATCGTGTGTCACTAGCATCTCGGTACTGCCATTCTCCGAGTAGCTTCTGAAGAGGACCTACAAGGGGCTCAATTGGGTCCATGTATTTTGGCCTTGGTTGATCACACTACCTTCAATACAAAACTTGTACAAACTGGCGATACCTCAAAGTACTATCTTGTATTATTGGCCTTTTGGTACGATCAAGCTCCGGGGAGTCCCTGAGGAGAAACTAGAAGGAACTCAAAATGCCCCAAGTACTCTGATCTTGGTTGATTACCCTTTCTTCAATACAAAACTTATACAAACATGCGATGATACCTCACAGTCGTATCTTGTGTCATTAGCTTTTCGCTACTACCTTCCCCGAGTAGCTCATGAAGGGGCTCAATGGGCTCCAAGTATATAGATCTGGGGTTATCACATTACCTTCAATACAAAATTTGTACAAACGGGGGATACTCCAAAATACTATCTAGGTACTGTCAAACTCCGAGGAGTGCCTGAAGAGGGCCTATAGAGTTTTGATCTTGGCTGATTATCCTTTTTCCAGTATAAGACCAGTACAAATAGGCGATACTTCAGAGTACTATCTTGTATCATTAAGATCTCGGTACGACCACGTTCCGAGAAGCCTCTGAAGAGGGCCTATAGCTTTTCGATCTCTGTTGATTACCCTTTTCCAATATAAGACCTGTACAAATGGGCGATACCTCAAGGTACTATTGTGTGTCACTAGCATCGCGGTACTGCCATTCTCCGAGTAGCTCCTGAAGACGACCTACAAGGGACCCAATGGGGTTCATGTATTTTGGTCTCGGTTGATCACACTACCTGCAATACAAAACTTGTACAAACTGTCGATACCTCAAAGTACTATCTTGTATTATTGGCCTTTTGGTGCTATCAAGCTCCGGGGAGTCACTGAGGAGAAACTAGAAGGAACCCAAAGTGCCCCAAGTACTCTGATCTTGGTTGATTACCCTTTCTTCAATACAAAACTTGTACAAACATGCGATGATACCTCAGAGTAGTATCTTGTGTCATTAGCTTTTCGTTACTACCTTCCCCGAGTAGCTCATGAAGGGCCCCAATGGGCTCCAAGTATTTAGATCTGGGGTTATCACATTACCTTCAATACAAAATTTGTATAAACGGGGGATACTTCAAAGTACCATCTCGGTACTGTCAAACTCCGAGGAGTGCCTGAAGAGGGTCTATAGAGTTTTGATCTTGACTGATTATCCTTTTTCCAGTATAAGACCAGTACAAATAGGCGATACCTCAAAGTACTATCTTGTATCATTAAGATCTCGGTACGACCACGTTCCGAGAAACCTCTGAAGAGGGTCTATAGCTTTTCGATCTCTGTTGATTACCCTTTTCCAATATAAGACCTGTACAAATGGGCGATACCTCAAAGTACTATCGCGTGTCACTAGCATCTTGGTACTGCCATTCTCCGAGTAGCTCCTGAAGAGGACCTACAAGGGACCCAATGGGGTTCATGTATTTTGGTGTTGGTTGATCACACTACCTTCAATACAAAACCTGAGGAGAAACTAGAAGGAACCCAAAGTGCCCCAAGTACTCTGATCTTGATTGATTACCCTTTCTTCAATACAAAACTTGTACAAACATGCGAAACATTGATTACCCTTTCTTCAGTACCATTCTCCGAGTAGTTTCTTAAGAGGACCTACAAGGGGCCCAATGGGGTCCAAGTATTTTGAACTTTATTTATTACCTTCAGTACAAAACTTCCATGTATTTTGGTCTTGGTTGATCACACTACCTTCAATACGAAAATTGTACAAACTGGGGATACCTCAAAGTACTATCATGTATTGTTGGCATGTTGGTACTATCAAGCTCCGGGGAGTCCCTGAGGAGAAACTAGAAGGAACCCAAAGTGCCCCAAGTACTCTGATCTTTCTTCAATACAAAACTTGTACAAACATGCGATGATACCTCAGAGTCGTATCTTGTGACATTAGCTTTTCGCTAGTACCTTCCCCGAGTAGCTCATGAAGGGGCCCAATGGGCTCCAAGTATTTAGATCTGGGGTTATCACATTACCTTCAATACAAAATTTGTACTAACGGGGGATACTTCAAAGTACCATCTCGGTACTGTCAAACTCCGAGGAGTGCCTGAAGAGGGCCTATAGAGTTTTGATCTTGGCTGATTATCTTTTTTCCAGTATAAGACCAGTACAAATGGGCGATACCTCAAAGTACTATCTTGTATCATTAAGATCTCGGTACGACCACGTTCCGAGAAGCCTCTGAGGAGGGCCTATAACAGCTTTTCGATCTCTGTTGATTACCCTTTTCCAATATAAGACCTGTACAAATGGGCGATACCTCAAGGTACTATTGTGTGTCACTAGCATCTTGGTACTGCCATTCTCCGAGTAGCTCCTGAAGAGGACCTACAAGGGACCCAATGGTGTCCATGTATTTTGGTCTTGGCTGATCACACTACCTTCAATACAAAAATTGTACAAACTGGAGATACCTCAAAGCACTATCTTGTATTATTGGCATGTTGGTACTATCAAGCTCCGGGGAGTCCCTGAGGAGAAACTAGAAGGAACCCAAAGTGCCCCAAGTACTCTGATCTTTCTTCAATACAAAACTTGTACAAACTTGCGATGATACCTCAGAGTCGTATCTTGTGTCATTAGCTTTTCGCTACTACCTTCCCCGAGTAGCTCATGAAGGGGCCCAATGGGCTCCAAGTATTTAGATCTGGGGTTATTACATTACCTTCAATACAAAATTTGTACAAACGGGGGATACTTCAAAGTACCATCTCGGTACTGTCAAACTCCGAGGAGTGCCTGAAGAGGGCCTATAGAGTTTTGATCCTGTCTGATTATCCTTTTGCCAGTATAAGACCTGTACAAATCGGCGATACCTCAAAGTACTATCTTGTGTCATTAACATCTCGGTACGACCACGTTCCGAAAAGCCTCTGAAGAGGGCCTTTAGCATTTCGATCTCCGTTGATTACCCTTTTCCAATATAAGACCTGTACAAATGGGCGATACCTCAAAGTACTATCGTGTGTCACTAGCATCTCGGTACTGCCATTCTCCGAGTAGCTTCTGAAGAGGACCTACAAGGGGCTCAGTTGGGTCCATGTATTTTGGCCTTGGGTGATCACACTACCTTCAATACAAAACTTGTACAAACTGGCGATACCTCAAAGTACTATCTTGTATTATTGGCCTTTTGGTACGATCAAGCTCCGGGGAGTCCCTGAGGAGAAATTAGAAGGAACCCAAAGTGCCCCAAGTACTCTGATGTTTCTTCAATACAAAACTTGTACAAACATGCGATGATACCTCAGAGTAGTATCTTGTGTCATTAGCTTTTCGCTACTACCTTCCCCGAGTAGCTCATGGAGGGGCCCAATGTGCTCCAAGTATTTAGACCTGGGGTTATCACATTACCTTCTTTACAAAATTTGTACAAACGGAGGATACTTCAAAGTACCATCGAGGTACTGTCAAACTCCGAGGAGTGCCTGAAGAGGGCCTATAGAGTTTTGATCTTGGCTGATTATCCTTTTGCCAGTATAAGACCAGTACAAATTTGCGATACCTCAAAGTACTATCTTGTATCATTAAGATCTCGGTACGACCGCGTTCCGAGAAGCCTCTGAAGAGGGCCTATAGCGTTTCGATCTCTGTTGATTACCCTTTTCCAATATAAGACCTGTACAAATGGGCGATACCTCAAGGTACTATTGTGTGTCACTCGCATCGCGGTACTGCCATTCTCCGAGTAGCTCCTGAAGAGGACCTACAAGGGACCCAATGGGGTTCATGTATTTTGGTCTTGGTTGAACACACTACCTTCAATACAAAACCTGAGGAGAAACTAGAAGGAATCCAAAGTGCCCCAAGTACTCTGATCTTGGTTGATTATCCTTTCTTCAATACAAAACTTGTACAAACATGCGAAACATTGATTACCCTTTCTTCAGTACCATTCTCCGAGTAGTTTCTTAAGAGGACCTACAAGGGGCCCAATGGGGTCCAAGTATTTTGAACTTTATTTATTACCTTCAGTACAAAACTTCCATGTATTTTGGTCTTGGTTGATCACACTACCTTCAATACGAAAATTGTACAAACTGGGGATACCTCAAAGTACTATCTTGTATTATTGACATGTTGGTACTATCAAGCTCCGGGGAGTCCCTGAGGAGAAACTAGAAGGAACCCAAAGTGCCCCAAGTACTCTGATCTTTCTTCAATACATGCGATGATACCTCAGAGTCGTATCTTGTGACATTAGCTTTTCGCTAGTACCTTCCCCGAGTAGCTCATGAAGGGGCCCAATGGGCTCCAAGTATTTAGATCTGGGGTTATCACATTACCTTCAATACAAAATTTGTACAAACGGGGGGGGGATACTTCAAAGTGCCATCTCGGTACTGTCAAACTCCGAGGAGTGCCTGAAGAGGGCCTATAGAGTTTTGATCTTGGCTGATTATCCTTTTTCCAGTATAAGACTAGTACAAAAAGGCGTTACCTCAAAGTACTATCTTGTATCATTAAGATCTCGGTACGACCACGTTCCGAGAAGCCTCTGAAGAGGGCCTATAGCTTTTCGATCTCTGTTGATTACCCTTTTCCAATATAAGACCTGTACAAATGGGCGATACCTCAAAGTACTATCTTGTATCATTAAGATCTCGGTACGACCACGTTCTGAGAAGCCTCTGAAGAGGGCCTTTAGCATTTCGATCTTCATTGATTACCCTTTTTCAATATAAGACCTGTACAAATGGGCGATACCTCAAAGTACTATCTTGTATCATTAACATCTCGGTACGACCACGTTCCGAGAAGCCTCTGAAGAGGGCCTATAGCTTTTCGATCTCTGTTGATTACCCTTTTCCAATATAAGACCTGTACAAATGGGCGATACCTCAAAGTACTATCTTGTGTCATTAACATCTCGGAACGACCACGTTCCGAGAAGCCTCTGAAGAGGGCCTATAGCTTTTCGATCTCTGTTGATTACCCTTTTCCAATATAAGACCTGTACAAATAGGCGATACCTCAAAGTACTATCGTGTGTCACTAGCATCTCGGTACTGCCATTCTCCGAGTAGCTCCTGAAGACGACCTACAAGGGACCCAATGGGGTTCATGTATTTTGGTCTTGGTTGATCACACTACCTTCAATATAAAACCTGAGGAGAAACTAGAAGGAACCCAAAATGCCCCAAGTACTCTGATCTTGGTTGATTACCCTTTCTTCAATACAAAACTTGTACAAGCATGCGAAACATTGATTACCCTTTCTTCAGTATCATTCTCCGAGTAGTTTCTTAAGAGGACCTACAAGGGGCCCAATGGGGTCCAAGTATTTTGAACTTTATTTATTACCTTCAGTACAAAACTTCCATGTATTTTGGTCTTGGTTGATCACACTACCTTCAATACAAAAATTGTACAAACTGGTAATACCTCAAAGTACTATCTTGTATTATTGGCATGTTGGTACTATCAAGCTCCGGGGAGTCCCTGAGGAGAAACTAGAAGGAATCCAAAGTGCCCCAAGTACTCTGATTTTTCTTCAATACAAAACTTGTACAAACATGCGATGATACCTCAGAGTCGTATCTTGTGTCATTAGCTTTTCGCTACTACCTTCCCCGAGTAGCTCATGAAGGGGCCCAATGGGCTCCAAGTATTTAGATCTGGGGTTATCACATTACCTTCAATATAAAATTTGTACAAACGGGGGATAATTTAAAGTACCATCTCGGTACTGTCAAACTCCGAGGTGTGCCTGAAGAGGGCCTATAGAGTTTTGATCTTGGCTGGTTATCCTTTTTCCAGTATAAGACCAGTACAAATAGGCGATACCTCAAAGTACTATCTTGTATCATTAAGATCTCGGTACGACCACGTTCCGAGAAGCCTCTGAAGAGGGCCTATAGCTTTTCGATCTCTGTTGATTACCCTTTTCCAATATAAGACCTGTACAAATGGGCGAGACCTCAAGGTACTATTGTGTGTCACTAGCATCTCGGTACTGCCATTCTCCGAGTAGCTCCTGAAGAGGACCCACAAGGGACCCAATGGGGTTCATGTATTTTGGTCTTGGTTGATCACACTACCTTCAACACAAAACTTGTACAAACTGGCGATACCTCAAAGTACTATCTTGTATTATTGGCATTTCAGTACTATCAAGCTCCGGAGAGTCCCTGAGGAGAAACTAGAAGGAACCGAAAGTGCCCCAAGTACTCTGATCTTGGTTGATTACCCTTTCTTCAATACAAAACTTGTACAAACAGGCGATGATACCTCAGAGTCGTATCTTGTGTCATTAGCTTTTCGCTACTACCTTTCCCGAGTAGCTCATGGAGGGGCCCAATGGGCTCCAAGTATTTAGATCTGGGGTTATCACATTACCTTCAATACAAAATTTGTACAAACGGGGGATACTTCAAAGTGCCATCTCGGGACTGTCAAACTCCGAGGAGTGCCTGAAGAGGGCCTATAGAGTTTTGATCTTGGCTGATTATCCTTTTTCCAGTATAAAACCAGTACAAATGGGCGATACCTCAAAGTACTATCTTGTGTCATTAACATCTCGGTACGACCACGTTCCGAGAAGCCTCCTCTCTATAGCGTTTTGATCTTGGTTGATTACCCTTTTTCCAGTATAGGACCAGTACAAATGAGCGATACCTCAAAGTACTATGTTGCGTCATTAACATCTCGGTTCGACCACGTTCCGAGAAGCCTCTGAAGAGGGCCTATAGCATTTTGATCTTGGTTGATTATTCTTTTTCCAGTATAAGACCAGTACAAATGGGCGATACCTCAAAGTACTAACTTGTATCACTAGCATCTCGCTACGACCACGTTCCGAGAAGCCTCTGAAGAGGGCCTATAGCTTTTCGATCTCTGTTGATTACCCTTTTCCAATATAAGACCTGTACAAATGGGCGATACCTCAAAGTACTATCTTGTATCATTAGTATCTCGGTACGACTACGTTCTGAGAAGCCTCTGAAGAGGGCCTATAGCTTTTCGATCTCTGTTGATTACCCTTTTCCAATATAAGACCTGTACAAATGGGCGATACCTCAAAGTACTATCTTGTGTCATTAGCATCTCGGTACTATCTGTTCTATAGAAGCCGTAGCAAGAAGCCGCAAAGGCGGCGTGATACAGAAACACTTTCCAATCACCCAACAGAGCCTATCCGCGGTGCTACCAGTACGACCAGTAGGCTCTCACGATTGTGTGGTGCTACCATAACATGAGTTGTTGACGACTATTTCACTACTTGTGTAATTATGCCGCAAATCCCTATCGCCGGACGTAACTTTCTTTACAGAGACCACAGATCCGTGGAAAATAGGTCGAGAGCTGATGGAAATTGCGGCATAGATAGAAAATGTAGGATCAAGTTTCCGTAACAACAAATTGCGCGTTTTTTGCTGGTACATGTGCTGCTCTTACGTATACCAAAGGACAAATCATTTCTGCTGATCGGAGTCCAGATCACCAAAAACATGATTTGACACGAACACATCTCGTCAATAGCGGCATTTGCTTAGAGGTAAGAAGTACTTTTCATGGTAACAATGTGACATCATTATGTTGAAAGAAGTCTATTGTGACTCTTGCAACATGTGGTCGGGCATTATCTTGTTGGAAAGTTGGATCTGCCAGGGTGTCAAGATAGGGTAAAAGATGGGGTTCTAGAACTTCGTGGATATAACGCTGCGCGTTCATGTTACCTCTGATGAAGATTGAAGGTGACCTGGAACTATAAGCTATAGCACCCCAAACCATAACTCCAACAGTGTGATGAACATGTCTTTCAACAAAAAACTGTGGATTCCTCCTTTCACCACGTCGCCTTCTAACCCTGGCACGACCATCGTGCATGCCTAAACAAAATCGAGACTCGTCACTAAAGACAATACTGTTCCATTCCTGATCCCAGAGTGACCGTTGTCTGCACCACTCAAGGCGATTACGTCGGTGTTCTCGAGTTAAAGGGAGGACCCAGTGTGGCCGGTATGAAAACAAGCCAAAACTTCTCATTCGTCGGTAAACACTTCGCATGCCAATAGGTCTTCCGTGTTCTGCAAACCATTCATTTGCAATGGACCTGGTAGTGGAGAAACGGTCCCTTAAGGCCAATAATCTTAGACGGCGATCTTCACGGTCTGTTGTTCTACGGCGGCGTCCAGTGCCCCTTGCTCTTTGCGTACGGCCTTCTCGAAGGCATGCCTGACAATACCTAACCACAGTGTCTACACTTCTTTGCACTCTAACTGCAATTGCCCGAAAAGAAAGACCAGCTTCCCGAAGTCCCACTATACGGCCCCTATCAAACTCACTAAGTTGACGAAATCGTACAGGACTCCGTACTCTAGGCATCGTAACCGATCGTAAAGGATGTCAATAACCAAAATCCGCCAACGTTGATTCTTTACTGCGGCTGAAATATTCATTTTTAGAGCGTTAGTGAATTAAAAAAAAGCAGTATAAAAACCGGAATGTCCAACTGATAAGGCTGAAAATTTTTTCACTTGTTATTTACAGTAAGATAAATACATTCACCAACTTTTATTAAAATAAAACCATTTAAACTGGGTGTTCGGATTTATATGTCACTTAGTATATATGAACGTATTGATCATCCACTTAATGGAATAGAATAAATAGACTTTAGTTAGCTCTAGGGTGCCCACCAGCTCTTGGACTATGTCGGCTAGGTATCAGCGTTAAAGGTAAAACTCTACTTCATTCAGGCATCAGCCGCGCATTCCCATACAACTCACACGTGTTATAATAGAACAATGGGACAAAATGGTATTTAATGGTACGACCGACGCAGTACATCTCTTCTTGTGCGGCTCTCGAGATTCTACCAGGCCATCGGGTACTACTGCATGTGTCCCCGTCTTTTGCCGTTGTCGAAGCGATCTAGCAGCGGCTGAAAGAAAGAATAATGAGCTATAGTACCAATCAGGATCTCTTATAATGACGAACTCATTAACAAGGTTCACATTTTTGTAGGTGTTAATAAAAGCCCGTTAAATGGTACGTAATATACTAAGTGACATATAAATCCGAACACCCAGTTTAAATGGTTTTATTTTAATAAAAGCTGGTGAATGTATTTATCTTACTGTAAATAACAAGTGAAAAAAATTTCAGCCTTATCAGTTGGACATTCCGGTTTTTATACTGCTTTTTTTTTAATTCACTTACGCTCTAAAAATGAATATTTCAGCCGCAGTAAAGAATCAACGTTGGCGGATTTTGGTTCTGGACATCCTTTACGATCGGTTACGATGCCTAGAGTACGGAGACCTGTACGATTTTGTCAACTTAGTGAGTTTGATAGGGGCCATATAGCGGGACTTCGGGAAGCTGGACTTTCTTTTCGGGCAATTGCAGTTAGAGTGCAAACAAGTGTAGACACTGTGGTTAGGTGTTGTCAGGCATGGCTTCGAGAAGGCCGTACACAAAGAGCAAGGGGCACTGGACGCCGCCGTAGAACAACAGACCGTGAAGATCGCCGCCTAAGATTATTGGCCTCCACTACCAGGTCCATTGCAACACACTGTTGGAGTTATGGTTTGGGGTGCTATAGCTTATGGTTCCAGGTCACCATTAATATTCATCAGAGGTAACATGAACGCTCAGCGTTATATCCACGAAGTTCTAGAACCCCATCTTTTACCCTATCTTGACACCCTGGCGGATCCAACTTTCCAACAAGATGATGCCCGACCACATGTTGCAAGAGTCACAATACAGTTCTTTCAACATAATGATATTACATTGTTACCATGGCCACCAAGATCTCCCGACTTATCCCCAATTGAGCACGTGTGGGATATGATGGGTAGGAGATTGCTCGATTTGCAACGTCCTCCTCAGACTCTAGAAGCACTTTGAGAGGAGTTGGTGGTTGCCTGGAATGAGATACCACAGGAGGACATTGACCACCTGATCAGAAGCATGCCTAGGCGCGTTGGAGGATGCGTAGCACATCAGGGTGCATCCACACATTATTAAAGGTCAAAGGGCTTTAAAGCAGTGCAATCATTTTGAAATTTTTATCATTTACTTACTATGCTTCATTAAGTACTTATACAAAATTTTATTAAAATAAAACCATTTAAACTGGGTGTTCGGATTTATATGTCACTTAGTATACTAAGTAATTCATGAAAACCGCTGGACTTACAGGGTGATCCAGAAAAACTTGGCAATATTTCTAGAGTAGAGAGTATAAATATCCAAAGATAACATGAAGGTTCCTTTAAACGCGTTATACAGGGTGTAAATTTCTACGCCACCGATGATCCTGATTAAAGACAAAATTGTTTAAATGACGCTATGGGGAGTTAGGATTACTCTCCTAATTTACTACATGCAATTTCCAGTCTCTAAACTCTGCTATCTTCAGCGTACTTACAAAGTGTTACACATGAAAGTTGAAGATGAGGCTTCTATACGGTTTTTGCCTCAAATATTCGAATCAATTTTTCTTCAAATGGAGAAGTGTGAGAAACATTTCTTAAAAGAGCGATTCATGTAAAAGGGAATAGATACCTCATTAATAAATGGCGTTAGGTAGGTTGACTCTGCATATTCTATATTCTATATGCTAAAAAATTAGCTACGAACATGTACAATATAAAAATTAAACCGATCAAACCAGTCAATACAATTAGTTCATAGACTGTTTTTCCTGACCTACCGGTAATTACCGTCCACCTGGCAACGTTGACCCTTCACAGTTCGTCAGTTGCGGCATCGCCCACCGAAGTACCGCCGAAGTACGAGCACAACAGTGAAGCAGACCGTTACGACGAGCGCTGAGCCCAGATAGCAGGAGGAGACGCGCACTAAAAAAATGTTATCTCAAGTTTTAAAGACAAATGTATACTAAGTGACATATAAATCCCAGTTGAAATGGTTTTATTTTAATAAAAGTTGGTGAATGTATTTATCTTACTGTAAAAAACAAGTGAAAAAATTTTCAGCCTTATCAGTTGGACATTCCGGTTTTTATACTGCTTTTTTTAAATTCACTAACGCTCTAAAAATGAATATTTCAGCCGCAGTAAAGAATCAACGTTGGCGGATTTTGGTTCTTGACATCCTTTACGATCGGATACGATGCCTAGAGTACGGAGACCTGTACGATTTCGTCAACTTGATAGGGGCCGTATAGTGGGACTTCGGGAAGCTGGACTTTCTTTTCGGGCAATTGCAGTTAGAATGCAAAGAAGTGTAGACACTGTGGTTAGGTGTTGTCAGGCATGGCTTCGAGAAGGCCGTACGCAAAGAGCAAGGGGCACTGGACGCCGCCGTAGAACAACAGACCGTGAAGATCGCCGCCTAAGATTATTGGCCTTAAGGGAACGTTTCTCCACTACCAGGTGCATTGCAAATGAATGGTTTGCAGAACACGGAAGACCTATTGGCATGCGAAGTGTTTACCGACGAATGAGAAGTTTTGGCTTGTTTTCATACCGGCCACACTGGGTCCTCCCTTTAACTCGAGAACACCGACGTAATCGCCTTGAGTGGTGCAGACAACGGTCACTCTGGGATCAGGAATGGAACAGTATTGTCTTTAGTGACGAGTCTCGATTTTGTTTAGGCATGTACGATGGTCGCGCCAGGGTTAGAAGGCGACGCGGTGAAAGGAGGAATCCACAGTTTTTTGTTGAAAGACATGTACATCACACTGTTGGAGTTATGGTTTGGGGTGCTATAGCTTATGGTTCCAGGTCACCTTTAATCTTCATCAGAAGTAACATGAACGCGCAGCGTTATATCCATGAAGTTCTAGAACCCCATCTTTTACCCTATCTTGACACCCTGGGAGATCCAACTTTCCAACAAGATAATGCCCGACCACATGTTGCAAGAGTCACAATAGACTTCTTTCAACATAATGATGTCACATTGTTACCATGGCCACCAAGATCTCCCGACTTATCCCCAATTGAGCACGTGTGGGATATGATGGGTAGGAGATTGCTCAATTTGCAACGTCCTCCTCAGACTCTAGAAGCACTTCGAGAGGAGTTGGTGGTTGCCTGGAATGAGATACCACAGGAGGACATTGACCACCTGATCAGAAGCATGCCTAGGCGCGTTGGAGAATGCGTAGCACATCAGGGTGCATCCACACATTATTAAAGGTCAAAGGGCTTTAAAGCAGTGCAATCATTCTGAAATTTTTATCATTTACTTATTATGCTTCATTAAGTACTTATACAAAATTCTATTAAAATAAAACCATTTAAACTGGGTGTTCGGATTTATATGTCACTTAGTATAATTTCTTACCCCTAAAAACTTTTTCAAAAATAATCAGGATCCAAATCCGCAGTACCTTCCAAATTATAGACGGGCCAAGGATTGGTACACAGATAGACAGAAAAGAATGTCATGGTTTTTCATGATGTACACGTTACATAACAACCAAAAAGGATAATATTTTATTTTCGATTTTCTTTGCGATTAAAATACCTCCCTGACCAATGGCGTTCGTGGTAAAAATTCAGTGGATGTTTTATACGCCAGTAGCGTAGAAAATAATTTTTTTGCTCTTGTGAGAATCAGAATTTCCTGATTTCTACGCCACTGCTGCAGTGTCAAGGCACGAATATTTTTGTATACATGTACAAAATTTTACATCTATATCTTAGTCCTCTCCAAAGATATAATTTTTGTTTCGGTTTCGAAATGAGAATTTCAACACTTTTGGTAAGGGAGTATTTTGGAGTCCATGTGTACATGAAATTTCGGTGTCATTTTTCAATTTATGTTTGCCCCAGAAATACTGGATCACTCTGTATATATGTTTTGTCCCAGTTTCAGCATCGACCTCAAGGTAATCACCTGCTCAGGTTAGGCACCAAATATTCCTGAACTAGACCTTAATCAATTATAGGCATTGGCAGACGCTGGGTCAATACTGATTTAGACGACTGTAGTGGACTAAGAAACAGACACAGAACTTATTAATAAAGGAACTCATTAGCACAAGACCCTAAGAGCAGCGTTCACATTGCTTTAAAGTTCATGACTGCTCCTCGTACACATACGTCTTTCGGCAAATAGTCCCATTCCTGCTATGGTTCAGTTACTGGAATCTTACATTTAATCATTTTGTTTTGTTTTTATTTATGTACTCGTATAAGTAGCGTTGGGGAATGCCCTACATCCTCTGTGCAACACAAGATTGCCCGTTCGCATGTTTTTGCTTATTCATTTCGTTTCCTACCCAGCCTCTCGTTATATCATCATAACATCGTGATATTGGAAGATCTGAATATGAATTTTTTTAATAACAATATATTCTCACTGAGTTTTGAGCTGATGGGGTTCACAAAAATCGTAACGGAAGCCACCCGTGTCACGGATAGTACTGCAACATTAATCGATCCAATATTTTTAAATAATCCTCAAATATGCAGCTATTCTTCCGTCATGGACATTTCGGACCACAAACTCGTATTTTTTCATTTTGACATTCGATCTTACAAAAGAAAACAAAAATTTATCACAATCAGGGATTTTAAACATTTCAGTGAGGATGATTTTCTTATCGATCTTTCTACATCGGGCATAGATGAATTATTTACGAAATCTAATATTGATGAGAAGGTAATGCACATTACAAGCGTTATCGTGGAAACCTATAATAAACATGCACCTTTTAAAACTGTAAGAGTTAATAAGCCACCATCACCTTGGTTAACAAATGAACTGCGCACTGTTCTTGATGAAAAGAATACTGCACAAGCTTTATACAAAACTAATAAGACCGTGGACGGCTATAATAACTTCAAATCGCTTAGAAACCGTGCTCTTAACATGATCAGGAGCGACAAAAAGATATATCGAAAATTTGGCAAATGAAAATGATTCAAAAAAATTATGGAAGTCTCTCAAACAACTTGATATAAATTTTCGTAGTAAATCAACCCTTCCGGCAAGTTTTAATGACCCTACCAAAATTAATGATTATTTTATGTCTGTTTATGGCTATAAACCTGTTGATTCACTAGTTTGCGAAAACTATTTCAAAAATAAATTGAGCTCTGAATATATTTTTTCATTGAATAAGACGTATTACAGGCAATAGGGAGCCTAAAATCTGATGCGAAGGGAATTGATGGTATATCCCTGTCAATGATCCAGCTTTGCCTGCCAGTTATTCTCCATCACATCGTCCACATCTTTAACGACTGTTTGGAAAAAGGCTACTTTCCAAACACATGGAAACAAGCTCTAATTATTCCAATTCCTAAAAAAATGAAACCCACTCAGTATAATGATCTCAGACCTATCAGTTTATTACCAATTTTATCCAAAATTTTAGAAAAAATTATAAAGTTCCAATTGACCGCTTACCTAGAAAAATTCTTTATACTTCCCGACACTCAATCCGGATTTAGAAAAAATTATAGTACAACATCTGCCCTACTTAATCTGCAAGACAATATTTTAAGTGCCTTAGATAAGAGAATGGCACTATCCTTAATTTTTATAGACTATTCGAAAGCCTTTGACAACATCAATCATAAATTATTACTTGCTAAATTAAATTACATAGGTCTTGACAGTGTATCCCTTCCTTTTTTTCGACAGTTACCTTCATCAAAGAACTCAGTGTGTTTTTCTCAATCAAGAAATGTCTCAAGTGACAATAATTCCCTCAGGCGTACCTCAGGGCTCTGTATTGGGGCCGCTTCTGTTCCTCATATATACGTTCGACTTAAGCAAAAGTATTAATAATTCTCAGGTCTAGTCATTTGCAGACGATACGCAATTGCTTCATTATTTTAACCCAGATAATGTCAATAATACTACTCAAATTTTACAAAACGATGTTAACAAATTAATTAAATACTCTTTAGATCACAATCTACTTATTAATCCACAAAAATCTAAAATGTTATTATTTTGCGCACAAAGAAAAACACAATGTAACACAGCTCTTGAACATTCAGATAAATAACCAAATCTTGCAATTTTCTGATTCTGCAAAAATTCTTGGTGTTGTTTTTGATACAAAATTAAGGTGTATTGAACATGTTAAAAGTCTATCTCAAAAAACCTACCTACGGCTGCGCACTCTTATAGCAAACAGATATTTACTAAATTTTAAGATGCGTAAAAAACTATGTGAAGCATTGGTCATATCTATACTAAATTATTGTAATATCGTATACTATACTTGTTTAGACAATTTCACTAAAAACGTCATTCAAGTTATTCAAAACAATTGTATACGATTCATTTTTGACGTAAATTTGATCATGTATCGGAGAAATATCCCGTTCTAAACTGGTTAAAAATTAATGACATGGTCAAGTATCACTATTCAGTTTTTGTTCACAAATTGCTGCTCACGTCTAAACCTTATTACTTGAAGGAAAAAATTTCATTTAATAATGATGTTCACTGTAGAACTCTCAGAGAAAATAATATTAGAATACCCCTGCATACGTCTACACTTTTTAAACGCAGTTTTTCTTACAATGTTGCTATTATTTATAATAACCTTCCTAAAGTATATAAAGAATTTTCATTACCTGTCTTTCGACAAAAAGTTAAAATATTATTATTCAACCCTCCAAACATATAATTTACGTAATTATTCATTTCTTTTTTATTCCATCTTTAATTCAGATTAATAATTTTTTGGTGCATTTGGGTTTGGAAAGTATGCCTTTTTCTCTTTTTTTTAAATTTTACTTTCGATGTAATGAACCAAATCTGTTTGTGGATAGTGTATTCTTTTGAACATCTGCTAGAGACTATATGGTTAAGTGTAAGAGTAGCAGCATGCTAAACTTCGCCATATAAGTCTGACATTTGGCTATACTACAATGTAATTGTGGATAAATAAAGACGTCTATTATTATTATATATATTGTTATTATTATATAAGACAGCTTTATTTCTTACACAGTATCACTCACTGCCATAAATTTGTAAACACCGACCAAAAAATTAAACATAATCATTATACCAGGTACAAAATTCGTGGCACAGTAGTTCCTCATCCGCAAAAATCTATAATGCAGCGATCATATCTCTATTTAGCGCCTAAATTTTATGAAATTATACCTAAAGACTTAAAAGATTTACGTTTCGGAAATTGTTTCAAAAGAAATTTAAAAAAGTGGCTACATTCTATATCTAGGACTGAAATTCATAAACTCATAAATACGAACATCAACTAAATACATAATCTACTGTAGCTAATTTTTGTCCTTTTTTTGTCATTTGCATTCTACAGTTTCAACTTAAATTATTGGTCCATGTACAGGCGATGCCTTCTATTGAACCTGTTTTGATTTTATATCTATTTACTCATATTGGTTGTTATCTTTGTACATTGAGTGAATAAATATTATTATTATTATTATTATTATTATTATTATTATTATTTCTGAGGCCTTTTCTACTTTGTCTCTTGTTTTTATTATTAACTTAAATTAAATAAGCGATATTTCATCCGATAAGGCTTTTCTATTTGTACACGTATCGATCGTCCTATATTTCTTGTTTGTTTGTACAGGGTGGCCGATATGTAACTGACTGGTTTGTATCTTGAATATTTGTGAAATGAATAAAAGTATGTACTTCCATTTTTTCATTCCAATCTGCCATTGAAACTTAGAAATTATGTTTGTATGAACAAATAATATCAAACAGGTATCCGCCTCTAGAAGCCGCGCAAACCTGAGCTCGCTTGATTATATTTTCCATCACCTTTTGGTAGGTTTTGGGAGGAATATTTTCAATCGGTTCCGTATTTGTTTTGTTGACATAAGTAAGTCCTATTTTTCAAAAAACCCCATAAAAAAGTCAGGAGCCGATAAATCCGGTGACCTTGGTTGCCAGTTGACGTCACCAAATCGAGAAATTAAACGTCCCGGAAATATTGTTCGCAAAAGATTCATCGTTTCCCTAGCTGCGTGACAAGTTGCTCCCTCCTGCTGGAACCACATGTTTTGCAGATTAAATTGTTGGATTTAGGAGCCAGAAAGTTTTGCCTCATATCACGGTAACGCTTCAAAGAAGTAAGGTCCAATGATACCGCCATACCAAACACCGCACCAAATTGTGACTCGACTATCATTATCAGTTATTCAAAGTTTGTTCAAATTCAAAAACCAATATAACTTACAAATTAAAAACAACCTTCAGTACAATTTAAGTAAAAAAAGCTTCAAAAATACATGAGCTTGAATGCTCTTGCTACCCTGAATAACCAAGATTGCAACAGAAATCTGAGCAAAGATACTAGCAGCAGATCTAGAACCAGCAAGTAACGGTATATGAATTGTGAAAATTCTGTATACTTTCGTAAAGGGTAAATGTCTGGATCTTGTCGTCACAAATCCTAAATTACATGTCTGCATAATCAAATCTAAAATTCATAACAATAGTACAGAAAAATACTAAAAATATAGAGTACATAAAATATGAATATCTGAAATATGATGATAGAAGGATATTTCGAGTAAGGTCAAACTATGTTGTTTAGACAATAAAAATATTGCGTAAAGGTTAAGCAGAGAAACAAGAGTACTACAATTTACTACAAAAGAATTTACTACAAAATAATAGACACCTAAGCTATAAGCTTGTGTGTGTCATACAGTATACAAATTCAATGCATGGCTAATGGTCATAAGGTATATTATAAGCAAATGTATATAAAAAAAAGAAATAAAAAAAAAGCATTAGCTAGAAACGAAATTACTGAGTTGAGTCAAGCTACCGTCGATGCAAGCATGTCAAAGTTTTTTAAGATGAACTTCTTAATTCTTTTTTTGAAACTATACTTCGAGAGGATTTTATATTCTAGGGGAAATTTATTATACAACCTAATACCATCAAACTTTATGCATTTTTGGCAAACAGATTTATTCACTCCGGTATAGGTGTAACTTATATTTATTTTAGTTCTTCTTTCATAAGCGCGGCTGGTTGGAACATTGTTTCGGGAGTGAACAAATTTTAGAGCAGCAAAAATATATAAACCTCTAACATTGAAAAGATCATTTTCAATGTAAACAAATCTGCAACTTGACCTACATGGGATACGAAAAATAGCCCTGACAATATAATTTTGCGTGGTTTGTAGTATTTTTAAAGTACTAGTGTATGCGGCTCCCCAAATACTTATCCTGTAAGTTACTAGAGACCCCACAAACGAGTTATATATTGAGAGAAGACTGTTTCTGCTCAAAATATTCCTAAGAATGAAAAACTTATGAATAATTCTCCTTAATTTCGATGCCAAAAGCTCGGCATGACTCTGCCATTTTAAATTACTGTCAACAATGATTCCTAAGTATCTAATAACTTCAACTCTTTCGACAGTGTCAGCACTATCATTTATAAATAATGTTCGGTGGTGTAATGGCATGCCTGCTTTGGTTTGAGAAAACGTTACGTACTTAGTTTTAGAGATATTAAGTTTAAGTAAATTGTTATCCAACCAGCATTTGACTTTATTTAATGACAACTCGGCATTCCGTATTGCGTCATCCCATGAATGACCAGTGCAAACTAAAACAGTATCGTCTGCATATGATATCATCTTACAGTTGAAATTACATCGAAGTAGTTCATTTATGTATATGAGCAACAGTGTTGGTCCCAAAACCGTCCCCTGAGGTACACCTATTTTGATCTTTTGAATGTTGCTTAAATCTGACCCTACCTTAACTTGCTGTAATCGATCAGCCAAATAGTTCTCAAATAAGTTCAGAACTCCACTACGCACTCCAACACTTTCTAGTTTCTTTAATAAAATTGTATGTGATACTGAATCGAAAGCCTTTTGAAGATCTAGGAAAACTGCAACAGTCTTATTTCCATCTTGAAAATTTTCAAGTACTTGTCCTGTAAGTTCTTGTAGAGATTGCTCTGTATTGCAATTTTTGCGGAACCCAAATTGATAGTTCGATATTATGTCATATTTCTCAAGAAAAGAACAAAGTTTGTTATTCAAACACTTCTCAAAAATCTTCCCAAATACATTGATAACTAAAATCAGTCTATAATTGAACATATTGTCTTTACTTCCAGATTTAAATATTGGTGTCACTATGCTTTCTTTAAATTGGCGAGGAATTACTGAGGATTTGAAACAGAGGTTGATAATTTGAGTTATAGGGTGACTGATATACTTCATGATCATCTTGATAGTTTTAGTGTGTAAGCCATCTTTTCCGGGTGCGCTATTATTTTTCAGATTACAAACTATTTGTTGTAACTCTATGTTATCCACTGGAGTTAGAAACATAGAGTGAGCAATGTTGACGACATGAGGATCTGATGTATCAAGAATTGAGTTTTGATCAATCTGACTTGTTATTTGCTCACCTATATCAACAAAATATGTATTAAAAACACAGGCTATATCAGTGGGAGCGTCCAGCTGCTGATTATTGTGATTAATTGATTTTACGTCATTTTTTTTTGTTTTGCCAGCATTAGTTACCTCATTAATAACATCCCAGCTCTTCCTATAGTTATTACCAGCTAAAATGAGTTTTTGTGTATAATATTGATTTTTAGAGATCTTAATAGGATTAGTTACTCTGTTTCTGTAGGAGATATAGGACTGTCTCAATATCAAATTACCATTATCTTTCGTCAAACTCTGTTTCAACTCATCCCTCTTCTTGATCGAAGTAAGAATACCATCAGTGATCCACGGCTTGCGTTTTCTGGTCTTACTATTTATTTTTAAATAATAAGTTGAATGATCTATGCCTTTATATAATTCATTATAGAAGTTATCAGTTGCTTTTTGGACATCACTCTCTGAAAAAACACTGTCCCAAGTCACCACTTGTAAATAATCTGTCAACTTTTTCTCATCAATTTTCTTAAATTCTTAGCTGTTTTTATTAATGATACAATTACTTCCTTTCAAATACCCAAAATTGAACAAAACAGGATAATGATCGGTCATACAATTTTCCAAAAGTATTGGTTTACACTCAATTGCTGTTTCAGAGACCTTAAATCTGTTTGCCTTCAAAAATATGTGGTCGATAATCGTAGATGAGTTGTCGGTAAAAATCATTATTTCGGGAACTAAGCTGCAGTATTGCATGACTGTATTGTCGGCCACTTGCATGGTCACTAGGCTGTAGTTCTGGGGTAAACTAAATTTTGTATGGCCGTAAATGCAGGTCTTTTTTTAAAATAGTGCATAATGACAATGCTTGGTAGACGTCTCAAGGCGCACCGCTATTCTTTCACGAACTCTCTCGATATTTTTCGGAGTACGAACACTTCGAACACGACCTTGACAAGTGTTTAACGTCACCTGTTTGTTGAAACTGACGAGTGGTGTTGACACTGGGCACATTATTCCAACCGAAATCTTGTCGTAGCTTCCGAATCGTTACAACAATCGACCCATTATTTAATTGGACATATGTACTTAAACAACTACTACGGCGCCACCTGTTGAAAGGCGTGTACCAAAGATGACAGTCAGTTATATATTGGCCACTCTGTATATGCTACTGTTTTTAACATCTGTGTATATTTTGTTTCTTTTAAATATAATTTGATATGATATTTTTGCATTTTTGTTCTGCAGTTCTGAAAAAGCCATCGACCAAATGTCCAAACGGCGAGTAAAGTGCATCAACGAACAGCTTGAACGTTATTCCACAATACGAAGGATAAGACAAGACCTGGATCTAGGTGACTGGCAACACAGGGAACTGTAAGAACCATGGTTGGACAGAGATGACAGCAGCCCGAGGGGATCATAGCAAGTCCAGGCAAACTACTGGCCAAAAGTGAATCTTCTGGTTGGAATTCTAGCAGGGCACTGAATCACGGATAACTGTCCCCCAATTCAGAGGAATACGGAAGGATCATAACTTCTTGACATGTTGGAAATAGAATGAAACTTCCCCCTCCACTTCCTAAGTGACTATATGACGATGATATCGATCATACATTGGACGTGACGAAGTTTGACAAAGAAAGGATTGATCGGATGAAAATGTGAGTCTGACGACGCTGTATAGCAATCGTACTTTATGTATAAAAAACTCGAGTGACCTGGCTAATCACCAAACCAAGATGCAAGGTGCATGCACATCCACATACCATTTCTCCGAGTTTTTCCCAGGAATGAGCGATCGGTAGCATCTAAGCATAGTATACAGACTAAAAACAGTAGACTCACTCTACCATCAAACCAGTGTCTTCCCTCCGTTACTCAAATAGCTGTGACCGCTATCAGTACCTATTTTCAGCAATGACCACCATGAGTATATACTTTGAAGTTGAGTCATTAATTTTCAGATAATGATTGTAGAAGGAAGATAAACCAAAATATGTATGTAAAAATAAAAAAAAATAAAAAAAAATGTTACCTTGTTTTATAAAGTATCCTCCCGACAAGTATTTCAGTGCGGACCTGTATTTGATCGTGCGGTCTTGGAGCACCGGCATGCCCTCCCCTGTGAGGTCTTAAGTCACCTGATTCACGAGCCCTTTGTACTACATTAACAAAGGCAGGAGGGGTTGGTTGCACTCGATTGGGAAACCGATCCGCATAAATCCGGGATGCCGCGTAAATAAGAATCATGTCCACAAGTTCAGCATTTTTGTAAACATGTGCCATTTTTGATTTCGTTTGAGCCACGCAACAGACACCACTATTCACTCACGCGTTACCGACTGACACTGACTGTATACAACTGAATAAAATAATTGTAAAAACATCGTTAAAAATTCTTTCGCTTTTTTGTTTCCGATGCGATGAACCGATAAGGCGGATTATATCCGTTGTTGCCAAACACGAGCACATAATATTATTATTGAGACAGGGCGGTACTCAAACTTCCAAAGGGCTATAACTTTGTTACTTTAATTTTACCAGAAAAATGGTAAAGGAAAAAAACATTTCTTTTGATCAGATCTACTCACTGTTAAAATAAATGACTCAACTTCGAAGTTGTATGTATAATAAATATACATAATACAGCTAATGCTCAGAAGCCAATGAAAGGTCAAGACATGTGTAGACTGATGCTTTGCTTGTGGTGTCTGGTATCCTGCCAATTTGCTAGCTGAGAAGAGCAAAAAAAGAGAGAAAAGAGAGGAGTTTTTTATTAGGTACCATGAAAGATGGGATCAGAGGCATAGCTACCTTGGGTGGCACCTGTGCTGAAGATGGTGATCTCACCCCATCGAAAGTCAAAAGCAATAAATTTATTATTATTTATTATATTTAATATTGAACAAATAACAAAACACAATACATACTAAGACAGAAAACGTATTTTTATCTTACAATTAAAACCTCTTCTTTCTAGCTTTGACAGCTGCCAACTCAGAAATAACTTCATCAAAATTTATATTTTGTAGTACCTCGTGTTCGATGGATGAAGCTACGGACACGCAAACCGTCATGTATAATTTTAGTGCAATCATAAGGTTTGGAAGATATTCTGTAAAATCCCATTCCACAATAAACTTTAAAAAATCTAGAGATACCCAAGAAACTATAACATTAGCGACTTTTAACTGTCTTTGCAGTCTTGGTATCTCCAAATGTAATTCTGTTTCTGAGAGATGTGCATAAAAATCGATAAATTTTTATGTAGCAGTTCTTCAGTATTCGCCAAACGCAAAGTATTTCTTTGTACGATCTCGAAGAATGAACCTAGGTCTTGAAGAGACTTCGATCTTGTCTGCAGATCAACTCTGAATCGGTTAAGACATTCCAACATATCTTTTTGAAGCTATTCTTTCAGTGTGAGTGCTGCAACACTGGCCATCTCACCAACAACCCGTTTTTTTCGACGAAGTCATCTTTCTGTTGAAATATCGTAGTCTTCTGATTTCTTGTAGCAATATCTATTATCTCTTCCACAATGTGACCCAGTTGTTTGTCGATATAAAGACGAAGTTCCTCTATTCTTATAGCAGTTTCGTCAACAGTTAAGGCTTTACTTTGCGAAGCACTCTGTAGAATTTTTTTTATGTTTGTACATTGTTCTTAAACTGGGTGGGTGTCAGCCCAAAAAAGGTGGGATACAACTGGCCATGGTGTAAGAAATAGACGTCTGATTCCAGATATTATAACTGGATTTGGAAGGAAGCGATGCGGATAAATAACTACGAGCCCCTTCCCAGTTCTGTTGGACCACGTCAAGATTTGTACCAAAATATGCCTTTATAAACTAAACATGACGAAACTATTTACTTCTAAAACAATTTATTTTCTCAAAAACATTTTAGATATACTCTAGTCATAAAAAATACATATACTAAGTGACATATAAATCCGAACACCCCGTTTAAATGGTTTTATTTTAATAAAATTTTGTATAAGTACTTAATGAAGCATAATAAGTAAATGATAAAAATTTCAAAATGATTGCACTGCTTTAAAGCCCTTTGACCTTTAATAATGTGTGGATGCACCCTGATGTGCTACGCATTCTCCAACGCGCCTAGGCATGCTTCTGATCAGGTGGTCAATGTCCTCCTGTGGTATCTCATTCCAGGCAACCACCAACTCCTCTCGAAGTGCTTCTAGAGTCTGAGGAGGACGTTGCAAATTGAGCAATCTCGTACCCATCATATCCCACACGTGCCCAATTGGGGATAAGTCGGGAGATCTTGGTGGCCATGGTAACAATGTGACATCATTATGTTGAAAGAATTCTATTGTGACTCTTGCAACATGTGGTCGGGCATTATCTTGTTGGAAAGTTGGATCTGCCAGGGTGTCAAGATAGGGTAAAAGATGGGGTTCTAGAACTTCGTGGATATAACGCTACGCGTTCATGTTACCTCTGATGAAGATTAAAGGTGACCTGGAACCATAAGCTATAGCACCCCAAACCATAACTCCAACAGTGTGATGAACATGTCTTTCAACAAAAAACTGTGGATTCCTCCTTTCACCACGTCGCCTTCTGACCCTGGCATGACGATCGTGCATGCCTAAACAAAATCCAGACTCGGCACTAAAGACAATACTGTTCCATTCCTGATCCCAGAGTGACCGTTGTCTGCACCACTCAAGGCGATTACGTCGGCGTTCTCGAGTTAAAGGGAGGACCCAGTGTGGCCGGTATGAAAACAAGCCAAAACTACTCATTCGTCGGTAAACACTTCGCATGGCAATAGGTCTTCCATGTTCTGCAAACCATTCATTTGCAATGGACTTGGTAGTGGAGAAACGGTCCCTTAAGGCCAATAATCTTAGGCGGCGATCTTCACGGTCTGTTGTTCTACGGCGGCGTCCAGTGCCCCTTGCTCTTTGCGTACGGCCTTCTCGAAGCCATCCGTGACAACACCTAACCACAGTGTCTACACTTCTTTGCACTCTAACTGCAATTGCCCGAAAAGAAGGTCCAGCTTCCCGAAGTCTCACTATACGGCCCCTATCAAACTCACTAAGTTGACGAAATCGTACAGGTCTCCGTACTCTAGGCATCGTAACCGATCGTAAAGGATATCAAGAACCAAAATCCGACAACGTTGATTCTTTACTGCGGCTGAAATATTCATTTTTAGAGCGTTAGTGAATTAAAAAAAAGCAGTATAAAAACCGGAATGTCCAACTGATAAGGCTGAAATTTTTTTTTAATACTCCTGAACATTTACCCGAGTATGGTAGATGGGTTGACTAGCGAAAACAGTTGGAATTAACGTTCGGTGAGAGGTTTACTCTTACTTGCTGGGTTATAAGTAAAAATGTATTTTTGACGGGGAACCGATGACTTATAATCTCCCATCTTTGTCTGGCCGATGAAGCCATATATACTTATTTGAAATTCTTGTGGTATACGTTTTGGTCACATTGGTGACCTCCCGTATACAACACTTTTGATGACATTACTACAACCCCAACCTCCAAATTTCAACTCTTACAAAAAATTTTCCGAAAATGTTCAAGAACACCTGAAACGTCAAAAAACGTTCAAGTTCAAGTAAGCTTTATTTTTTTTTCGTGTTTTTGCCTCTAGCTTTGCCAACACTAGACATATTTTCAAAAACTATAAAGCTTTTTCATCCTTCATCTTTGTGTCATCAAAATCCGAGCGTACTTTGCAAGTACAAATAGATGACGAAAATGGGTAACACGATCTTTCGTGTTGTACATTCCTTAAACATCCAAAAAAAAACAAAACGAAAATGTTCGCGATTACAATACTTCTTCGCCAGTTTCAGCATATATAGTAAAATAGAATATTTTACCTCGAGCAGCTTTACTTTTCGCGGTACGTACACTCCGGACTAGAGAAACTCGTCCGCTATCCCTAATTATGTTTTTGCAAGTCGCCGTAGCGCATTGTGGACGTAATTAAGAAATGTTGAGACAATGGCAGGTCGGGAACGAAGTGAGAACTGATAATTATAAAATAAAAGCGGAGCGTTGGAGAGCCAGAGTGAGATCCGGTGGTCAAGACAATGGTCGAGACACGAGATGCTCCCATCATTATGCGCAGGAAGTGGTTCGCCGTTCGACCAAACAGTGGGTTCAAAGTTTCTGGTTCTCACAGGTCGCGCGTTTTTACTGCCACCGTCGTTTACAATGGACAAGACGGATCAATGCGTTTAAGATTACCGGGTGAGTCTAGCTATGGAACACGTGTGCATGCGACATGCACACATTCTGGCAGTTCAGAGGGGCGAGACGATCACTGCTGGTGAAATTTGATAGCGAACGAGCTTCAAGTTCCAATCAACAAATTTTAGCAACCAATAGCTGTGAAATGTTGAAAACAAAATACTGTCAAAGTATGAGATGACAGCTTGTCATTGAAATATCACCAGTTTATTGAATATTACCAAATTACATATAATTTAGTCGGAATTTAAAAAAGTGTTCGATTATTGAATAAAATTCATGTTTTTATTTAATACTGTCGATTGTTTATTCATGTTTATATTATTTTCTTCAATTGAAAAATTTCATAGATACTGCTCGTTTCCAATTATTCATTCATTTACTTGCCGTTCATCAGCTTTGATATCCATACATGCATAGTCAAATATTTTTTGGTTGTTCAGGAACTTAAAAATAGGATTAACTCAAGTAGTGTCCTTAAGCTTCTTAAAGCAGCTGTGGTACCCCGGTATTTAGGCTTATGCGTACGCGACTGCCTCGGTATAAAAAAATTGTTGCTGATAAAATTGCATATTACCGAGCTAATAAAAATAACTCAAAATTCAAATTTCAATTTAATAAAGTGACTATTGACACCGTTGTTAAAATTATACATAAGATAAAATCAAATTCTAGTGGTACAGATGGAATAACTTTGCATATGATACTACTATGTACATATACCTGAAATTGATGTGTACTTAACGCATATTATAAACTGCTGTTTAGAGAGGGGATATTTCCCCAATCAGTGGAAACGCGCTATAGTTATTCCGCTACCTAAGTGTTCTGATCCTACTAACTATCGTCAACTGAGACCGAACAGTCTACTACCATTTTTTTTAAAGTATTGGAACGCGTTGTTTACGAGCAGCTCTGCGCCTACTTATATTCTAACAAAATTATTCCATCTAAACAGTCTGGATTTCGACAAGGTCATAATACAGCTTCGGCACTCTGTGATTTAACAGACAATATAACAATGGCACTTGATAACCAAAAAGCAGTAGCTCTCATACTTCTTGACTTTACCAAAGCATTTGACACCATTAATCACTCACTTCTTGTATCTAAATGCAGTTATAGATTTTCTGAAAAACCTCTTTCGTTTATTCAAACCTACCTTGAAAATCGGTATCAAAAAGTTCGTCTAAATCAACAGTACTCTGCGAAACAAAAAATTTGTTCTGGTGTACCACAGGGATCAGTCTTAGGACCGCTATTATTTTCATTATATATCTCAGATTTAGAAACAGAGGTAAAATCATGCAGCATACAATTTTTTGCAGATGATACTCAAATTTTCTATTCATTTAGGAGTAATAACGGCAAATAATAAAATTAATCAAGATCTTGCCCAAATTGAAAAGTTGAGTAGTAGTCATAATCTTCGTTTGAACCCTTTGAAGACAAATATGTTGGTATATGCAAATAGAACAAAAAAGAATACCTTAAAAAAGGACATAGATATACATTTGAAAGGTAATAAATTAATTCCTGTGGATCATTCGAAAAACCTAGGTATCATAATGGGTGATGACTTAAAATTTGTTGCACACGTGAACTATCTAATTACTCAGTGCTACGCTATTCTCAGAGTTTTATTTGCAAATAAGGCTAGATTACATAAATCTGCGAGAAAGCAATTGTGTGAATATTTCGTGTTTTCAAAGATATCGTATTGCTTAGTGGTTTACTATCCCTATTTAGATATTATAACAAGAAATCGTATTCAAAGATTATGAATACATGTTGCAGACTTGTAAATGATCTCAGAAAATATGATCATATATCGAATGCCATTAATGAACTCAAATGGATGAAAATTGATAAAATGTATAAGTACCATATCCTAAATCTGACTCATAAGGTTCTTTATTCAAAAACACCGTCATGTTTAGTAAACAAATTCATACGTAGAGGGAATTTGCATCGTATTAATATTAGATATAGAGAGACTTTTTCAATTCCACGACACAGCACGTCTCTATTTCAGAATACATACATTTACAATGCGATCAAATCATATAATTCTTTGGACCGCAGTTTAAAAGAAACCAACCCATTATCCAAATTCAAGAAAAAAGTGAAAGAAATTCTTCTTGATCAGCAGCGAAATCGGTTGTAACCCATAAGTGTCCTCATATTTTCCTTATGTATTTACTTGGATTATACTTTATTCTGTCGTTATTGTATACAGGTGCCTATTAATTTTCAACCAATAATTTTTTTACATCTCGTATTGTTAAGGGGGTTAGATGGTAGAATAGATGTATAATCTAAATCTCGCCTCCTGTAAGAATATTACAAATAAAAGACGTTAATTATTATTATTATTATTATTATTATCATACATCCTCATAATCAGCGTCAAGGAGGTCGTGGGTTTGTTTGTCGATCTTTTGGAACGCATGCACAATAGTGAAGAAGGAATCACAATTAGAAGATTGATATTATGTCAGTCCTAACAACACTCTAATGACCAGGAAATATACACATAATATATTATGGATCTGGAATCAAAGTCCGTGCAACACGGCTGGTCCAGAATAGGCAAAATTTGTCGTGCGAAATGTTGTCTGGGTTCTGATAAGTGTTGCTACTCGTGAGGTCCAACGTTGCAGGATTTGTCCTTTTAATTGTTACCGTTAGCGATACACGGGTTGATACACGGACCGATGCCGAAGTGCAACTAAGGCCCAGTTCACAAGCAGCGATCAACTCCTTATTAAGTGACCAGTCACTCATATTTATCACTTCTTGAATCTGTAGATCCCCTTGCAGGTGGACAGAATACACACAGGGTACTCCGTACTTAAATAACATCGCAGAAATATAGGTAGTATATAGTGATAGATCTAAACATGCCAAATCTTATAATATGTCACATTATTCTGAGGCGCTAAGTACAGGGCTGTTTTTTCCACTTTTTTCTCTCAACACCCACTAATCTGGATAATAAAATGTTTGACTATGTATACCAAAAAAAGCCAAATAATCGTGCTAATTAATTAACAAAATACGAGTAGATAGATTGCGTAAGTTTTGGTTTACAAATTGAAAAGCTTTACCCATTCACATATCTTATTTTAGCAGTTTGTGCGGAAGAACAACTTTCAAGAGTTGTCAACTGGGTTCCATCCACATTTTAAAAAATATTAAGGATTTGGGGAGCAAGAACTGAATTTAGACCTTTTTCATTTTCAGTGATAGAAAGACCTCGGACCTTGTTAACTACCAGTCCACATATTCACCTAAGCGGTATACGCAAAATATACTAGACCTTGCCTATCAGAGTTGATCAGTGTGCCTTCTTGTTTCTGGACTCGCTGACTTTGACCTTCAAACGATCTTGCACTTAATGTGGTACAAATGATACTTTGATCAGTTGTGACAAGATCTGGTATATTTTGCGTGTAGTACTTCCATATGAACGAATATTAAACCATATTTTATATCTCTAAGGGCGGCTAAAAGGTCAAAACGTGATAAAAAGAATTGCATTCAGCGGATTTACAGATATAAATAAATTCGACATGACTTTAAACAAACCAGGATATTTCCAACTACTACAAACTCTGCACCAACAGGAGGCCCCACTTCCTGAATATACATTATACAGAGTGTTCATTAGAAAACATCCCACCACGGATTTTCCTTTCACCTCTGCCGTCCAGGGTCATTCCCTTGTGAATCTTAAATGACAAGAGGTTTCAAGTGATAGCTTGTTTGCAAGGTCTTTCAAAGTCCTTTATCTTGACTTTGAGTTTATGAAATCAGTCGATTTGTTTTTGAGAAAATTAGAAAAAACCTTATTTATATTAATTTGTTCAGGTAGAAAACAGAAACACACGAATATATCACTTTTTATTTCAATAAGTGTTGCCCGTTAGGGTTTGCCAAATCTACAATTTGTTTATAATGTAAAACGGAAACTATAAACATAAACAACAATTCGGAAGATTAGACATGGCAACAACTGAATAATAACCCGAATTTTGTCCGCATTCTTTTCATCAACACGCATATCCTGGGCGAACTGTGTTTATTGTTATACCTGTTAGTTACTTGTTGCTAAGGGAAGGAAAGAATTTAGTTTGCTGTCAGTTACCTTTGTGACAATCGTGGGATAGTGAAAATTAATTTATCGATTCAGATTTTACTTCCAAAATGGTTTACATACTAGCCGAAAGAGTGGAATGAATGAATCTTGAAATTAGAGGCATTCCGGCCACCATAAGGAGCCAGTGCTTAGGCCGCTTAAGCGGGCCGTTATGCACCTCTACAATCCTTAGATCACAAGCCTCGCCCTTTTAGCGTAGTTGAGAATCGCCTTGAGTCCAAGCTCCTTGTCGTTCTGAGGGTCCAAAGTTCCAGATATTTCACTGACTGGGACAAAACTAAACTAGTCCCAAAGAAGGTCGGCATGACCAGCCCGTCAAGCCTTCTTCTCCTAGTGGATAGGATCAGCTCGGAAAGAGTTACTCAAACTGGATCTGTTGCAAATAATAAAAGTGATCATCGGAGAGTTTTGGATGAAGCCGTTCAAGTTGAAGTTTTGGGCCATTTTGGACTGAATCCTAATGAGTATTCATTACGAAAAATTATTGCTGCGACTGGTATTTTATTAAGCTCTGTACACACAGTTACTAAACTCTATAAATTTCATCCATTCAAAATGAAAATAATGCAAGAGTTAACTGAAGCAATGATGATCCATGTAGAGAATATCTGCTTCAGTGACGAATGCCCATTTTATCTAAATGAGTACGAGATTCAAAGAAACAGTCTAACTAGTTAGAATTGTTCTAAAAGTGCCATTTCTACGTAAATTACCCGAACAAGTCAAACAGTTTATTAAAACACGTACATGGTTTGCTATTTTCAAGCAAATTAGTTTAAGTTACTTTCAATTATAATGCTCATTTTGATTAAACCGAACAATTTAGTTACTATACTACAACTATTTAAAACTGTAATGACTCATACGCGTGATCAACACGTGATCAGAGCTCGATCCCGGCTTCCTTCCAGTACAGCCGTATAGCGTACGACATATGTCGTTTCTGTGGCTTTGCGATAGTCAACAGCACAGACAGAGATGGAAATAATGGCTGATTGTTCTCCGCCGGTAGGCGTCGGCAACGCATTGGAACGTGTTTCGTTGAGCGATCGCATATTGTGTGTTTTTATAAGAATTGTTGTGTGATTGTTATTGTTGTGGTTTCTGTGATTACTGTTTTGGCTATACTTAACCATGGAGAGTACAAATGGCACGAGTGGAAGTACTGAAAGCCAGGGAAGAAGTAGACGGCTTCGTAAAGCACTGAAGAGGGATGCGAAAGAAATCGTGCTCAACGTGTTCAATTATCTGAACAGAACTATGTCGCAGGGAGATGCACTGGCGCGTTGTGAAAGTACGACAGGTGTTCCAGAGTGGACCATTCGCAGGGTGGTGCATGAAAAGAAGAAAACTGGAGCTACTACTGATCCAAAGTTTAATTTGAAGGGGCGAAGGGCCGTTAAATTGGATGACGATAGCAAAATGGCGTTAAGGCGAACCGTACATCCATTCTTCTTTAGGAATGAGATACCAACCCTAATGGCTGTACATGCAGCGATCAAGGAAAATGAAATTATATCCCAAATGAGCGTCAAGGTAATGAGGAAATCCCTGCACGAAATTAATTTTCGTTACGAAACGCGTAATCGGAAGTCAGTATTGATAGAGAGACCTGAAATAGTCGCCTGGCGTCGAAAATACCTACGCGAAATGATTGAATATAGGCGACAAAGCAGAAAAATCTATTATTTGGACGAGACATGGGTAAATGCAGGTCACACAGTTAAAAAAACCTGAATAGACAAAAACGTAGTGAGTAACGGACAAGCAAGCATTGAAGGTTTGTCAACAGGTCTTCGTGGACCGTCAGGGAAAGGTCAAAGATTGATCGTAACTCATATTGGTAGCGATAGTGGCTTTTTAGAAGAGTGTGACTTGATTTTCGTCTCTAAGAAAGGAGGTGATTACCATGACGAAATGAATGTCAGCTGCTTCGAGAGCTGGTTTCTGGTTTCTTCAGCGAGTTGAGCCCAACTCTGTGATCGTCATGGATAATGCTTCCTACCATAGTCGTCGAGCCGAACGTGTACCGACTATGGGATCTCGAAGAAGTGACATGCAGCAATGGTTGCGCGAAAAAGGAATCCCGTTTGACGATTCATCTGTGAAAGCGGAATTGTATGAAAAAATTAAACAGCACAAACCTGCGAACATTAGTTACGTGGCTGATGAGATGGCCCGTCAATGTGGTGTCACTGTGCTGCGGTTACCGCGCTACCACTGTGAACTGAACCCAATACAGCTCATCTGGGCTCAAGTGAAGGGTTATATTGCGCGCCATAACACAACCTTCAAATTACCAGACGTTAATGTTTAACTTGAGACTTCCATACAGCTAGTAACGCCCGAAGCTTGGCAGAATGCTATCCGTCATGTTGTGAAGGAAGAAACAAAAATGTGGCAGCTTGACCACCACATCGACACCATCATAGAGCCAGTTATAGTCAATTTCAACGAGCAAAGTGATAGCGACAGTTTATTACTGTCAGATGTAAGTGGAAGCGACGATGAATAAAGGTAATTCCCAAATTTTTGACTAACAATATGTTTCAAACCACTCTTTATTAAGCATGTGACAAATCTAGTTCACCCATGTTAAACATTCATACCCCGCCTATGAACAGCCGACTACTGGTAGTTAAGTGATGTTCACGTGAACATCGATGAGTCATTACAGTTTTAGATAGTTATAGTATAAGAATAATTATAAAATTATTATGGGTAATGAAAATTTTCCAGCACAACTGCTTGATTGACCACGTTTTCTCAGTGTAATATGTTCAATATGCAATGAACAATGTGCTATCCACTTGTTGCAGGGCGAGGGTGTCCACTGCAGCATGTTTGTTGCTCGAACCGCATGCGTAGACGAGGGCGTTTCTTGAATGTGGTGAACAAGGCTTAAGGCTTAACAACGTGAATACACTATCGGGTCCGCTAGCTTTCTGCCGGCGCGCTGGACCAAAATTACGTTAGGTGATTCAGCGATGAGCACGTATCAAGTAGGCGTAGGTCATAGTTCGGATGGCCTGCGACTGTGAGAAATATGCCCACGGTTTCTCGAAATTTCTCTCAGTTCGGAACATCATCTACATCCTAACGGACTGCATTTGTCTTATCGTGGTAGCGCTATGTCTGTGTTCTATTTGTATGGATTATATTAGAACACTGGAATTAGACAAAAATGTTGTGAAACCTCTCTGGACCCTTATCACGTAACTGCAACTATAATTGTCAGGATTTTTGTCAAACTGCTATTGTCTATGTAGTCCAGAAGGCGATCTACTCAGAAAACATTATAATTTTTCTCATCAGTGGCGGCTCGTGGCAAAATAAAACGGGTGTTCTGCAAATCCGAACTTACCTATTTTTTATATGTCGGTTCGATCCTGCGCTCCTTGGCAGCAGATTTGTCGATCATCTTCCCGTTGAAATTTTCCATGGTCGGAATAAATTCCTTTTCAATGGACAGCATCGACAACGCTGTAAGGCGGTCCTGGGTCATAGTAGAAGAAAAGTCTTGATTCTTTTCAATGTTGAGAAATTTCGCTCAACCTCTGAGGTTGACATAGGAGTTTTAATAATAACTTATAATAGCTTTGTTGTTTCTTTTAGTGTTTCCTCCAAACTATTT
The DNA here is from genome assembly GCA_963669975.1 of Acanthoscelides obtectus. Lineage (NCBI taxonomy): Eukaryota > Metazoa > Arthropoda > Insecta > Coleoptera > Chrysomelidae > Acanthoscelides > Acanthoscelides obtectus. Next base: position 11,212,308 of record CAVLJG010000004.1, read on the forward strand.
TGTATCACGAATTTAAAAAGACACAGAGTTCCATGTAAATCTCGGCAATTATTCCGTGCATAAATGACAGACAACTCTGTATTTAAACGACTTTTTTCTAATTCGGGATAAGCCAACTTGTCATCAGGAAAATTAGTACAGTATTCGGGGAAAAAAAGGGATGCGGCTACCAAATGATCTTTGAATTGAAATCTGTCATTTGAAGTATTCACTATATTGTCGCATACTTCTAATGCGGCAACTCGACTGCTATTATTACGTCGTCTCCTTTTGTTGCCTTGGGGTTCAGTGCAAATACTTTTGACTTCATTTATTATGTCTTCAATTTTATTTCTCATATCGACAATACATTTTTCAAAATTATCGATATCCGTTTTAACTTGCGCTGGCTCGGTTCTCTTCTGCAACTGGTTGAACAAGATGTCGACGTGAGGCATGACATGATGAAAAAACCAAAACACGAAAACAGAATCGTTTAACATACGGCGAATACCGCAAGCTGCCTTGCAAACGGTTTCATTAGTAAAATTTTCTTCTATTTCTTCCATGCATTCAATGAGTGATTCTCTGTTCTCAAACACTACATTTATTGTTCGAATATTATGATTCCAACGAGTTATTGCTTCCCCACAATTCTGTACAGTACCTCTACGCGTTGGGGAGAATTATTAGAAAATCCCGGAATATTTTTCAAATCCCCAAAGAACACCCGAACTGGAGCATTTTGCGGAAGCAGCTTAGGACATAATCAGGCTTAACTGATGTACATAGCAATGCACATAGTGAGCAAATGGATATCTTTGTTTAATTTTTGCCTGTACTCCAGCATTATGCGCGCTCATTACCGCGGCTCCATCATAGCTTTCTGAAATCAGTTTGTTATGGAAATTTCCTATTAATGGATCTACGACGCTCAAAATATGTCTTGTGAAAGTATCAGCGTCACATTTTTCGGGATTCATGTAATTCCAAAAACGTTCTACTGGTTCGCCGTTAAATACGTATCTGAGAATTGTTACCAGTTGGGTTTTCTCCGAAATGTCCGTTGTTTCATCTGCTACTATCGCCAAATACGAGGCTCTGTTAATCTCTTTTACTATTTCTTCAAGACAAACTTGAAGAATACAATCCAGTAGATTATTTTGTATTTCTTTCGAAGTTCCTTCAAATATTGAAACATTTTTTATATGTTCGCTTAAGGTTGTATTAATCTCAGTAGAAAAATTAATCATTCCACGAAATATTCCCGGGCTTTCGGAGCTCTCGGTTTCGTTGTGGCCCCGTAGCGCCAATTCAAATGATCCGCAAAATTTTGCACCGAGCACCGACCGACCAATCAGATATCGTACTTCGCATTAGATCTGTACGGATCTGTATCGCGTGCAAAACTTGCTTATGCTTAAATCGCGCATTTGATTTTGTAGAGAGAGACAAAAGCAAGCGCGTGCGGCTTGTGTCGAAGTAGTGCACAGACCCTTTTCAAGTGGCCCATGAATAATGTTGCGCTGCGGTCGCGACGAAAATGACAAGTACACAATTGGTCGATTATAATGCTTTCTCAATACAAAACAGTCTCGACGTCGTATCTTGCGGGGCAGCGTTGCCGGTATTGTTTCTATTTGCGTGATAAGATGGAAAATAAATAATGATCAAGTTACTACTGCTTTTTTCTGTTAAGACAAAAGTTTTGGCAGTTCTGCAGCTCTGCAGAACCTAAGGGCCAGCCGCCCCTGTTTCTCGTACTCCTATCCAAAAAGAATGGATTAACAATTCTGCATGTTGTCAGGCCCAAAATTGTGTCAAAAATTATTGTGGATCATTTTGAACGAGAACGGTTCAAACATCAATAAGCTAGTATCACATATTCGTATATATGCTAAAATTCCTTGGCACCTTTGGAAACGCGTTCAGGATTATCTGCATGTTCACTCCCATTTTAGAAAAAGTTATCGTTTGCAGACACTTTTTGAAATCAAAAAGGGTTTGGCTGAAAGCCAAATATGCGGCTCGAGATGTATACTAAGTGACATATAAATCCGAACACCCAGTTTAAATGGTTTTATTTTGAAAAAATTTTGTATAAGTACTTAATGAAACATAATAAGTAAATGATAAAAATTTCAAAATGATTGCACTGCTTTAAAGCCCTTTGACCTTTAATAATGTGTGGATGCACCCTGATGTGCTACGCATTCTCCAACGCGCCTAGGCATGCTTCTGATCAGGTGGTCAATGTCCTCCTGTGGTATCTCATTCCAGGCAACCACCAACTCCTCTCTAAGTGCTTCTAGAGTCTGAGGAGGACGTTGCAAATTGAGCAATCTCGTACCCATCATATCCCACACGTGCTCAATTGGGATAAGTCGGGAGATAGGGTAAAAGATGGGGTTCTAGAACTTCGCGGATATAACGCTGCGCGTTACCTCTGATGAAGATTAAAGGTGACCTGGAACCATAAGCTATATCACCCCAAACCATAACTCCAACAGTGTGATGAACATGTCTTTCAACAAAAAACTGTGGATTCCTCCTTTCACCACGTCGCCTTCTAACGCTGGCACGACCATCGTGCATGCCTAAACAAAATCGAGACCCGTCACTAAAGACAATACTGTTCCATTCCTGATCCCAGAGTGACCGTTGTCTGCACCACTCAAGGCGATTACGTCGGTGTTCTCGAGTTAAAGGGAGGACCCAGTGTGGCCGGTATGAAAACAAGCCAAAACGTCTCAATCGTCGGTAAACACTTCGCATGCCAATAGGTCTTCCGTGTTCTGCAAACCATTCATTTGCAATGGATCTGGTAGTGGAGAAACGGTCCCTTAAGGCCAATAATCTTAGCCGGCGATCTTCACGGTCTGTTGTTCTACGGCGGCGGTCCAGTGCCCCTTGCACTTTGCGTATGGCGTTCTCGAAGCCATGCCTGACAACACCTAACCACAGTGTCTACACTTCTTTGCATTCTAACTGCAATTGCCCGAAAAGAAAGTCCAGCTTCCCGAAGTCCCACTATACGGCCCCTATCAAACTCACTAAGTTGACGAAATCGTACAGGTCTCCGTACTCTAGGCATCGTAACCGATCGTAAAGGATGTCAAGAACCAAAATCCGCCAACGTTGATTCTTTACTGCGGCTGAAATATTCATTTTTAGAGCGTTAGTGAATTAAAAAAAAGCAGTATAAAAACCGGAATGTCCAACTGATAAGGCTAAAAATTTTTTCACTTGTTATTTACAGTAAGATAAATACATTCACCAACTTTTATTAAAATAAAACCATCTAAACTGGGTGTTCGGATTTATATGTCACTTAGTATAATTGACAACCGCAAAAAGATGAGAAAAAAATATTTTAGCCGAATCGCTTCCAAGTACTGTCATTATAAATTCAAATTTTCCTACGTCAACTGTTTGAGTATTCAATCGTTGTAGTTCTACGTGGGACACCCTGTCTGCCGTGTTTTCTCTATGCTAGCGGTCGGTCGTAAAGATCCGTTGATTTTTGTGGTATTGAGATATGTAGGCAAAGGCCCTGTCAAGTAGCGCGTCCGGCGATGCTTGTTCGGCTGTCGTTTCTCTGGTTTCACCAAACATAATTAAACGTCATTACTCCATCGCATAGTCGGGACACTCCTTCGGATTACCATGTCTTGACCCCACTGGTCACGCTGCTGCTTGGCCGTTTTTCTCTCTCTTTGAAGCGCAGACGTTTGAAATGTGCCCGGCTTTCATAGGCCGATGATATTAGGCACATGCTTGAAGATACGTCATCTGACAAGAGGGCAGTAAAATTCATGATTAGAAAGTTTTTTCAATGAAATGGGAGATCATTTTGAGTGTCTAGCTGCTTGCAGTGGCGGCCCTAGACCATATATGGATCAATCAATCAATCAATCAAACGTCTTTTCAATGAGTCGTATTAGTAAAACAAAGGATATCCTTGTACTTGCAAATTTTGAAGTAAATCCTCCAGATGGTATTTATAATAATTTCGACGGCGATCCTGACTTTCAGTTAGTTGAACAAGGCCCAGATGAAGATGAAGGATATCATGAGAATGACGAACTTCCGCTCCGCCAACTGGGTCAACAAATAAGAAGAAACGTGAGTATTATAATAAATAGTTTTACTGAATAAAGTGTATTTATAAGTTATAATAAGTTTTATTAACGTGAACATCATAAGTTACAGGTGGTTTCTGACGCTGCATCATTGCCAATTCCGTTTTATAATATTCTTGTTGTAAAATACTTGTTCGGTTCTGCTGTAATAGCACTAGACGTTGCAGTTGTTTTATAGTGTACCCGTTGGTTTCCTCAGTTTCGTATTTCTCTGCTGCTAATTTTATTTTTTGGGGCAATGTCTTCTGAATTGCTGGCGTTGTAATACTATGGGGTTGTCCAATAGGGACGCAGGAAAGTAAACGTCAATTTGACATAGACGCCATCTTTGTTTCCTGTCACCGACATGTCATTTTGTTAGTTGAATGTTTACTATTGATCGTTATGGAGTCGTATTCGATTGAAGACCGCATTAAAGTTATTCAAGAGCACTACAAAAATGGTGCAAAAATGAAAAACACGTTTCGCGCGCTTCGTGAACATTTCGGTCGCAACAACCGCCCAAACGAAACAACCATCGGTCGTCTGGTGCGAAAATTCGAGGCAACAGGTTCTGTGGCATATCTGCCAGGCTCTGGCCGGCCAAGGAGCGTTCGCACACCGGAAAATATTGCTGTTGTGAAGGCGAGTGTGAGAGACGATCCGAAACAATCAACAACGCGTCGATCCCAAGAATTGGGCATTTCGAGAACCAGTTTGCTCCGCATTCTCCACAAGGATTTGAATGTACACGCCTACAAGATCCAGTTGACGCAAGAGCTGCGTCGGGCCGACCATTTTTCGCGCCGAACGTTCTCAGATTAGCTTTGAACACCGCCAAATTGATTCCAATTTTTCATCAAAAATGTTCAGCGCATTTCTCTTTGAATGGGACGGTAAACAAGCAAAACTGCCGCATCTGGGCGAACGAAAATCCCCGTGAGTATCAAGAGCAGCCGATGCATCTTCAAAAAGTGACTGTGTGGTGTACATTGTCGTCAAAAGGCATCATTGGACTTTACTTTTTCGAAAATGCGGACGGGGACGCCGTTACCGTCAATTCTGAGCGATATCACGTGATGATAGAGGACTACTTTTTGCCGCAACTTGAAGGAATGGATATGGACGATGTTTATTTCCAACAAGACGGTGCAACATGCCACACAACCAACGTCAATATCCATCGATTACAGTCCTTCTTCGGTGATCGCGTGATTTCGCGCAGAGCAAATGTGCCATGGCCACCAAGATCGTGCGATTTGACTCCCTTGGACTTCTTTTTGTGGGGATATTTCAAAAGCAAAGTCTACGTCAACAAACCAGCCACCCTCCAAGAACTCAAAAACAACATCATTGCCGAGATAAATGCCATAGAACCGACCATGTTGCAAAATGTCATTGAAAATTTCGACCATCGCGTGGACGTCTGTAAATCCAGTCGTGGTGAACATTTGAGCGATATTATTTTTCATACATTAATGGTATAAATGAACCTTCAAAATAAAGTACCCAACTTGATTTGAATATCAATCTTTCTTGTTTTAATATGCGTTTACTTTCCTGCGTCTGTTTTGGACAACCCCATATAACTGTTTGCTCACTGCGCTTGGTATATAGTTCACTTCCTTCTTCTTGAACACCACCAACGTGAATGGCACCTCTAATTTTCCCAATTGTAGGATTACAGTCACCTTCTATAGCTTTCAGCAGCTTTCTCTCCCTATCTAACAATTAGTTGCTTTATTACCAGTTTTTTTTTAGATCTGTTTTTTCTTCAATCTTGATTTCATGTTTTTCACTTTTTTTTTAATAAGCCTTTAGTATCTAGAGGTTTACCGAATGTTGATTCGTATTTTTTCAACATCTTCTTCCAGGCATCGTCCTTTCTCATTTTATTTTTGGAACTTGTGACTTTTGCACAATAATGAGAGCAATAGCAATTTCATCTGCGATGAACTGCAGATCGTTACCATTATTTTCTATAGTCTCCTCATCACTTGAGGATGACATGCTTATTAATTTGATAAAAAACTGTATATAGTAAAAATACGGAGCGGTCTGTGTAAGCTCTGGAGTACAACTGTCAGTGATGCTGAGTGAACGAACTCCCACGTCAACTACAAGCTGGAACAAGTCAGGACATGTCATTCAAGATACAAATACCAGTCAATCTTTTACTTCTTCTTGGAGGATTCCTCGCGAGTATAAGGTGATCATTATGAATATGAAAACAAGGATATGCTTATACTTCAACCTTTTTCTCCGAAGCAAGACCTTGCTTCCGAGGATGTGCTTCTCTTTTATGAATACGGCTCAGACATTATCTTTGCTTAATTAAGATGGACGTCTTTAAGACGTTTTTTGCTGTCTGGGGTAGTGATTCTTTCAATATTCACTGTGAAGGGACGTCGGTGACATCAGTTTTGCGAGGCCGCTTCCATTTACTAGTAAAAAAAATTAAATGAGATCAATTATGCACCAAAATATGCGTTTTATTGCTATTCAAATGATGAAAAAAAATTGACAAATACAAATAAAAATAGATGAACTTTTTGGCGTTTAGCCTCACTGCATTGTTTCATAACATCGTGGTTCTCAGGAATGACTTAATCAACTTCAGCTTTGAAAAGATTATATCAATAGAAGCTATACTAACTAAAATTGTGAGGACAGTTTTTACCGTTATGTAACTTTTAGCTATACTTCTTCCAAATTATTGTCTCAAGTGTACGATGTCTTGTATCATTTACAGTCTGCTGAACTGGATTTAAAAAGCTGGAGCTTATAGTTCGAAAAGCTGTATTTCTCGAAACTATTGTACCTAAGTCATTACAATGGTTGACAAGGTAGTCCTTTCACATGGCTTTCAAGAGCACATATTCTCTTGAAATTATGACGTTCATCTGAGATAAGAGATACTAGAAATCAGGTAATAATGGGTGATTTTTTTGCTAGTATCTTTTTGGCAACACTGTTTTTGACAGATGACGCGTGAATCGTGTCTTGTGTCGTTGTCAAACTTGTTCAGTTTGGTCTATAACTTAACCATGAATCGACTTACGAACGAACATCGCTTGCAAATTATTGAATTTTACTATCAAAATTCATGCTCGCTTAAGAGTCTGCATCGAGCACTGCTTCCAATTTATGGGCAATTTGGTCGGCCTATTGAGGGAACTATTCGGAAGCTTGTGACTAAATTTCGAACCCAGTTTACATTATTGGACATTAAAGCACCAACACGCAGACGTAGAGTGAGGACTGAAGAAAATATTGCGGCTGTATCCACCAGTGTTAGTGATGACCGTGAAATGTCGATTCGCCGCCGTTCGCAGCAATTGGGCCTCTGTTACTCCACTACGTGGAAAATTTTGCGACAGGATTTGGGTGTAAAACCTTATAAGATACAGCTGGTGCAAGAATTGAAGCCACACGACCTCCCACAACGTTTCCAATTTGGTGAATGGGCGCTGGCAAAGTTGGAGGAAGATCCACATTTTTATCGAAAAATTGTGTTCAGCGACGAAGCTCATTTCTGGTTGAATGGGTACGTTAAGAAGCAAAATTGCCGCATCTGGAGTGAAGACCAGCCAGAAGCATTGCAAGAGCCGTCAATGCATCCCGAAAAAATCACTGTTTGGTGTGGATTATGGGCCGGTGGCATCATCGGGCCGTACTTCTTCAAAGACGACAATGGCCGGAACGTAACTGTGATGGCGAGCGCTACCGTGCGACGATAACAAACTTTTTTTTGCCCAAAATGGAAGAGCTGGACTTGGCTGACATGTGGTTTAAACAAGACGGTGCCACATGCCACACCACACACGAAACAATGGCCCTATTTATTTTTTTTTTATACTCCATCTACCACGAAGGCCTAAGGCCTAAGCACCCATTGGGTACCGTGGGGCTATGGGGGATACATGGGAAAGGGGGGACGCCACACGGACTCTGGCGAGGGAACACGTGTGCATGCAACATGCACACATTCTGGCTCCGCCTACGAGAACCGCCGGGTGGTACCTCCGCGTTCGACAGTCAGAGACCATCTACCACCTACGGACAATCACAACATCCATGGCCAAGAGAAACATTTCTCCTGGGACGGGACTCGAACCCGCACAGCGCACGGCGACTGATCAGGAGACCGAAGAGTCTACTACTGCGGCCACCGCTGCTGCCTAAAACAAACACACAACATCCATGGCGAAGGCGAGATTCGAACTCGCGGCCCGGCCGGCCGGCTGATCAGTAGCACGACACTCTGACCCACGCGGCCAACCGAGGTCCCGAGGCGAGTTCGGTGAACAGTTTATCTCACGTTTGGGACCCGTCAATTGGCCGCCTGATCATGTGATTTAACGCCGTTGGACTATTTCTTGTGGGGCCATGTTAAGGCTAATGTCTACAGGGATAAACCAGCAACGATTGACGCACTGGAAGCCAATATTGAAGCATTTATTCCTGAGATACCGGCCGATATGTTGGAGACAATGTGCCAAAATTGGACCTTGCGCATGGGCAATCTATAGCGGAGCCGCGGGCAACATTTACATGAAATAATCTTTAAACATTAAATTATATCGACCGTTCTATCGACTCAAATAAAAATTTAATTCAATTTTCTAATTTTTTGTGTTTTTTTTGAAAATCAAATCCTATACCTCTTAAAAAATCACCCGTTATAAGTGTTTCAAATAGTAGTATTAAGAAATCAATCTCAGTTCGAAGGAATATTTTTTCGAATTTCAGTCACGACCCCCCAAATCAAAATAGAAGGGTTTGTTAGCTCAAGAGCCTTTCTTTATGAAACTTTCTTATGGCCATTTCTTATCGATAATAATCACACAATTAGCCACACAAGGATGATGAAATTGTTCTCTGCAGTCGATGGCCAGAAGCTCATTTATTGGGGTATTTTCCAGCCTGATGATGTTGTCCTATTGATGGCTGAAATCGGTCGTTTACACCATTTATTAATTGGTGTACACTTTGCACGCGCTTTTTTCACTCATTTGCTGAAAAAATACATTTGAAATTCATACCACCAAAGTGGGTTCATTTAAACTTCTTGTATGTCCCTCCGAAAAAATCAGCCAATAGGAATCGATTTTTTTAGAGGTTCTCATTAGAATGTGACGATATTTTATCAAGGACCATAATCAGCGCTATTGCCATGCACTAGAGAATTTCATGAAAGTTCACGACATAGCAACCCTTCTTTATTCCAATCAACAGTGTTGTTTCAATGGTGTACCTGTCTATACAGGGTGTTCGCAAAGTTGGGGTTTTCCTTTTCAGAAACAACTACCTTTGAAATAACAAAGGTAATGTGTAGTGAAACGAGGGCGACCAAGTAAAAAAAAATAAAGGAAAAAGTACTCACTCTCCAGTTGACGAGAAGGGCTAAGTACGTCTCTGCCCGAAATCATACCGCTCCAACAGAAAATGAAATCAGCTGATGCGCTACCGAGCAGACGCAGGCAAACAAGGAAGGCAAAATGTTGCGTAATGATCAAACATGAGTGTTGCGAAAGTTATTCACCCCATTACGCGTGAACGTAGATTCGTCTGTCACCAATATGCACTTCAAAAAGTCCGGATTATTGTCATGTTGATGCCACAACCACTCACAAAACCGCACTCTTGCTGGAAAATCGTCAGGTTGAAGGACTTGTACACGTTGGACGTGAAACGGATACAGCCCCTCTTCACGCAGCGTTTGCCACACTTCAGTTTTTGATGCTTGCACTTCTCTAGCCACGTCTCTAGTGCTTGTCGTTTTTTGAAACGCAATCGATTATATGGGTTCGTTTACCTCTACACGCGTGACCGTAACCGTCGGTTGAAGGTTGCATACTGACCCCGACCCAGTTCTGCCGTCGGGTTGAGACCTTGTACCAATCGGTGATGTCCCGGGTCGCGGCTACAGGACGGTATTCAGATATTTTTGATGTTGCAGAGCCCTTTATCTCGGTTCCCTTAAGACATTGGTGTATATGGTACTAAGAAAAATATTTGCTTATGTTTTCAAGATCTACACGTCGTGTAAAGGAAAACCCCAACTTTGCGGACACCCTGTATATGTATGTATAGCTGTAGGTCGACATAACTTGGCAACATTGTGGTACAACAAGGGTCAAACCGTTGACTTTTGACAGCGATAGAGTGCCCTACACTGATTGATGCTGCTGATTTTGTGTTATCCGTTTTGTAACCTTTATACAGGGTGGCGCATCGAAAACGAAACAGACGCATTTACTGGCAGTTTTTTTTTTGGAAAAAACAGTCAGACCCGTCGATTTTGTTTTCGAGGGGGACACAAGTTTGGCAAAAAATCACGTTAACACGTGCAGTAAAATTACTCAATATATAATTTTTAGATGTAAAACTTTGGGACCAAAAAATGTTTTTTGGAAATTACCCCATTATATATACGCTCATTAAGCTCATTTCTTCTACACAAGCAAAAAAAACATCGGTTTATCGATACAACGATGTTTATGTCTACCATGTTTGCATCCCTAAACAGAAATAATTGACGACTCTGGGATTTCCCGAGTATTGCAGACCTTATAGTTTTTTAAGATGGACCTGTATACCATTTCGTTTGAACTTAGGATCACTAAATGCCAAAAACATCCACAGACGTTAGCAGCTTTTACTCACGACGTTGCAGTAGCCTGGAATGAGATATCGACCACCTTATCGGCACGGCGCCCAGGCGTGTCAATGAGTGCATAAGAAATCTTGGATCGTCAACCCATTCTTGAACCAGCTTCTGCAGTCAGTTGACGAGTCAAGCGGAAAATTTAATCATTTTACCCGTAAGGGATACTGAACATATACTAAGTGACATATAAATCCGAACACCCAGTTTAAATGGTTTTACTTTAATAAAATTTTGTATAAGTACTTAATGAAGCATAAGAAGTAAATGATAAAAATTTCAAAATGATTGCACTGCTTTAAAGCCCTTTGACCTTTAATAATGTGTGGATGCACCCTGATGTGCTATGCATTCTCCAACACGCCTAGGCATGCTTCTGATCAGGTGGTCAATGTCCTCCTGTGGTATCTCATTCCAGGCAACCACCAACTCCTCTCGAAGTGCTTCTAGAGTCTGAGGAGGACGTTGCAAATTGAGCAATCCCCTACCCATCATATCCCACACGTGCTCAATTCGGGATAAGTCGGGAGATCTTGGTGGCCATGGTAACAATGTGACATCATTATGTTGAAAGAAGTCTATTGTGACTCTTGCAACATGTGGTCGGGCATTATCTTGTTGGAAAGTTGGATCTGCCAGGGTGTCAAGATAGGGTAAAAGATGGGGTTCTAGAACTTCGTGGATATAACGCTCCACGTTCATGTTACCTCTGATGAAGATTAAAGGTGACCTGGAACCATAACCTATAGCACCCCAAACCATAACTCCAACAGTGTGATGAACATGTCTTTCAACAAAAAACTGTGGATTCCTCATTTCACCACGTCGCCTTCTAACCCTTTCACCGACGTAATCGCCTTGAGTGGTGCAGACAACGGTCACTCTGGGATCAGGAATGGAACAGTATTGTCTTTAGTGACGAGTCTCGATTTTGTTTAGGCATGCACGATGGTCGTGCCAGGGTTAGAAGGCGACGTGGTGAAAGAAGGAATCCACAGTTTTTTGTTGAAAGACATGTTCATCACACTGTTGGAGTTATGGTTTGGGGTGCTATAGCTTATGGTTCCAGGTCACCTTTAATCTTCATCAGAGGTAACATGAACGCGCAGCGTTATATCCACGAAGTTCTAGAACCCCATCTTTTACCCTATCTTGACACCCTGGCAGATCCAACTTTCCAACAAGATAATGTCCGACCACATGTTGCAAGAGTCACAATAGACTTCTTTCAACATAATGATGTCACATTGTTACCATGGCCACCAAGATCTCCCGACTTATCCCCAATTGAGCACGTGTGGGATATGATGGGTAGGAGATTGCTCAATTTGCAACGTCCTCCTCAGACTCTAGAAGCACTTCGAGAGGAGTTGGTGGTTGCCTGGAATGAGATACCACAGGAGGACATTGACCACCTGATCAGAAGCATGCCTAGGCGCGTTGGAGAATGCGTAGCACATCAGGGTGCATCCACACATTATTAAAGGTCAAAGGGCTTTAAAGCAGTGCAATCATTTTGAAATTTTTATCATTTGCTTATTATGCTTCATTAAGTACTTATACAAAATTTTATTAAAATAAAACCATTTAAAATATATTAGGATGCAAACAATTTATTGCAGCTATCAAAATCGTAATTCGGATTGTCCATTCTGGCCTTTGGTGGTTGAACCCGCACCATAAAAGAAGTTTTGTGTTGATTTTCTTGTCTATTATGACCGACTTATAAATGTTATAAGTTATGTAAATCAAATGTCACACCGTTTATTCTCCGCTTGTTGGTGATTAATGGTTTTATAATTTTATGTTAATGCATATATTGGTATTTTATAATTGTCTGCATAGAGGAAGATCACGATCATTTACCAGACCAGCTGAAATTGTTTACAAAATAAAACGCACCTGACTTACTCATGAGGTAAGTTTTGGTCCGCATCACAGTTACCAGAGAATTTTGAAAATACATCCATAGATATCTCAAAATACATGTTTTTATTCCAAAATAGTCGCGTAGGTAGAAGCCTAACCACCAGGGCATCGTAGTTAATCGAATCGCTGTTTCGCAACCTTGACACTCTAAGGGACAAAGGAGCGGTCGTATCGGCCAGTTCTGAATGTACGACGCTCGACAGAGAGGAAGCCGGCTGCCCTGGAAAGGCAAAGCTGGAAGTTTGCATATTAAATATTTCAATTTCCACTCGACGTTATTAGAAGTGAATCTTTGCACACTCAGGTAGTTTAGGGCACTAAATTTGAATGTGTCCATCAAAAAATCGTGAAGGGTCGTGGGGGGCCGAGTTTTATGTAGAAAACGGGTGGTTTGGAACGTCCTGTAGGTCTCAGAATCAAACTGATATGGAATGCGGAATCTACGAATTTGATTTACCTAGGTATGGTATATCTGAAGTCACTTGAAATAGCATAAAAACCTTTGGTCGGCGCGTCCTTTGTAATTTCATGACGTATCATAGGATTTACAGGAGGCAAAACACAATATTCATTTTCTTTTTCAATAATATGCCTAGAACACTGCTTCCATAGGTCTGTGGCAGCAATATGAGATACTGCATCTCTTATTGTGGCCAATAGCGATTCACTTAATTGAGGGGTCTGATTATGCTTTCTTACTTTTTTTTTTAAAGCAGCCCAGACCATCTCAATCGGGTTAAAAATGCAGTAATAGGGAGGTAGACGTAATACTTCATGGCCAATTATGCTGAAGCAGATTGTCAATAACATACTCTTTTTCAAATTTTTGTCTTTTAATAAGATCCAATAATATGGCTTTGCTTGATTTTTGTGGTATTTCCATTCCCTTATCCTTCATAAAATCAATAATGTCTTGTTTTTTTGTGCCTGTATTCGGAATTTTGTTTTTCTGTCGGGAATGGTATGGCGCATTGTCCATAATAATCACTGAATTTGGGGAAATGTTTGGTATTAACTGCTGCTCTATCCACTTTTCAAATAAGTCGGAGGTCATGTCCTCATGATAGTCGGCACATGACTCTTTGACATTTTTGGCAGATAACAGCAAAGCATTAGGTATACATCCATTTTCACTGCCAGCATGGAGAATAATGATTCGTTTTCCACGGTTGCATGGTGCATTTAAAATGCACTTATTGCTGTCGTCAACCCAGCCGTACTGCACAACATCATGGGTATCATACCACGTTTCATCCAGGTAAATCAGATTTCTTTTCTGCTCTCTATAGATTTTAATTTTGTGCAAAAATTCTTGGCGCAATTCAACGATTCGAGACGACTCCATAATCACCATTCTTTTATCTATTTTTTTGTATTGAAAACCACACAGTTTTACAATACAGTGCAGTGAGTCTAAGTATTTGTAATTATAAAAATCTTCAGGATAATCTTTTAATTTATCATATCATTTCCAACGTGGGCACCAAATTTTCTTTATAAAATCCGTATATTATACGACGAATATCTTCCTGAAAACCCATGTCTATTCTTTTTAATTTTTGCCCTATGCGCTTTCTGTGGAAGGAATGGTTGACTACATCTCCCCTTTTTATAACCCGATAAATGGTAGACCGACTGATTTTTTGTCAGGATACAAATTCTGTTTAAAATTTGATTTTGCGAGGAATCTGGATTTTCGTTTTTCAGACAATCATACATATTTAGGATTACTCTTTGGGTCTGTTCCTCTAAACCTTTATGAAAGAATTCTGCCTGTACAGGTTCATCAACCATCTCCTCGTGGCTTGGAGCATTTTCCCAAGGTCTCCAAAGAGCCATATTTAGGACACACAAGAACAATCAACACAACAATTAAATCAACAAGTAAACTGAGTATTCAAAAGTCAAAAACACACAAACTAATAAAATCTATGAAAAAACACGGACAGACTAAAGAAAACACGTTTATTCACCGCTACACGGCACTGGCTAAACTGTTTCAATTTTCAGTAGCCACCTGCACTTGTTCGGAGCTCTGAAATACACGCTTTCTCATTGGCTATGTCCACGCATAGGCGTGCTTTACTCCACATGGACCGGTGAAACTGCCTTTGATCTTATACGGGGGATATTTGCTGCGAAATTTGGCGATTTTTGCAGCAACAGAGCGTATTAAATATAGATATATAAAACGCACCCGGTATTTCACAGTGTTTCAAGTGACTTCAGATAAAGTATACCAGTTTTTTTTGGAGGCCGTAGACATACGGGTTTTTGTAAATTCCTAAAACTATTTATAGGATTATTTGGGGAGAAATTTGCATTTTCGCTAGCCGCTGTTGCTAATAAATGTAACATGGTATACGTGCTGATCTCTAATATTATTGTCAAAAAATCTTACGTTGTTTGAGACTAGAAATGGGGCATTTGTGGGGCCCCGTGGTTTTTCCGAATGACTCAGGAAATCACAATGTGGTCACGAGTGCTGACACCGAATGCAGTGATAATCACTTTTTGGACAAAAACCTAATCCCTGAAGTATTTTATCTCCAGAACTATTCTATTCGCCCTCGTATTTCGGATAGTGTACCAACAAAGTGGAGATGGTCTTCAGTTATGACTAAGTGATGATTACTCTTTTTGATGCCGTTCATATTACCTTGTCCCGCATTTTACAGTGATATTTTGACCTTCTCTTGCGGCACATCAAGTAACGTTATTGCCTATGTAACTGGAGAGCTGTACTGCTCATTTTTTTGGTTCGACATTTGTATGATCGAAGTTGTGGTCACAAGTGGATGGAGCTGTGATTTTCTTTACAGGAACAGTCGCAAGGCAAAACGTAAGCTCGGCAGCACCGGGACTGATATGAAAAATTGGCGTCAAGTAGATTGACTGCTTTCCAAGCGCCCTCACTATGCCTCCTGATACATAAGAGCGGCTGAGGTCTATTCATGTCATGCGAAACTTGACTATACTCCAAGTGATTTACGCTTATACTTCGTATTTTTGCCAAAATTAAAAGACGGAATTGAGAGCGAAAAGGTAAGGTAAAAATATACTGGTCCGAATAATAATAATTTATTCACAGTATTTGTACAATTTGTGAACGTACAAGCGAATAAATTGGAAGAAGAAACACAAAAAAAACACTAAAGTAGTATAGTGTCCTGAAAATCTATTAAGAGGTAACAGGATATAAACAAACATATACAGGGTGACTTTGAAGTTGAGTCATTAATTTTCAGATAATGATTGTAGAAGGAAGATAAAAAATATGTGTGTAAAAATAAAAAAAAATAAAAAAAAATTTTACCTTGTTTTACAAAGTATCCTCCCGACAAGTATTTCAGTGCGGACCTGTATTTGATCGTGAGGTCCCCTGTGAGGTCTTAAGTCACCTGATTCACGAGCTCGTTGTACTACATTAACAAAGGCACGAGGGGTTGGTTGCACTCGATTGGGAAACCGATCCGCATAAACATGTGCCATTTTTTATTTCACACACTATTCACACGCGACTGAAACTGACTGTATGTATAACTGAACTGAATTGTAATCGTAAAAACATCGTTCCAAATTCTTTCGCTTTTTTGTTTCCGATGCGATGAACCGTTGTTGCCAAACACGAACACATGATATTATTGAGACAGGGCGGTACTCAAACTTCCAAAGGGCTATAACTTTGTTACTTTAATTTTACCAGAAAAATGGTAAAGGAAAAAAACATTTCTTTTGATCAGATCTACACACTGTTAAAATAAATGACTCAACTTCGAAGTCACCCTGTATATATATATATATACACATGCATATACACCTACATATATATGTATATACATATATGTATATTTTATTTAAATTCGAAGTTTTAATGTTATTTTTTTAGTATGAGGAGGAAACACTTATTATTTTATAATGTGGTCGATTGGTTATCCAATCTTTTGTTGATATTTTGAATTGGTGATTTTTATATTTAGTTAGTTTTTTTGATATACGCCCATATATTAGTGGACTTTGACATAATGTCTTTTTTTGGTGTGAGTAGGCGAACTTAAGTATTTTTGTATCTTGTATTATGTTGATATTCTATATATTCAAATATTGTTTTTATTCTTATGTTGATCCCAAAGGAAAAGTGTATGTATATTAAGAATTTTTGTTTCCGAAGATAGCAATTCCCTAGAATATAATAATGTATATTTTTTGAAACTAGTTTGTGAACACTTTCTATCATAGTTAAGTGTATTTTATACAGGGTGTTTCAGTTTATTATTGCATAACTTTAAGATTCGATAGAACTTTTAAAATTAATGCATAAAGTCTATATAAACATGGGTCGAAAAATGCGTGGCTTCCGAAATACAGGGTGTTTAAATTTACTTTCTAAATTAGTTAATTTTAAATATTTGATGTATAACAGTGAAAATATGGTATACAAGGGTTTTTTGGCACGACAAAACAAACCATGGACATAGTTTTACTGTAGCCGATAGAGGGCGCTCTCTACTGTACCTGTAGTGTACTAAAATGACCGAAAATTTTTTCTTAGTGCAATTTTTTTGTTTTTTTGAACAAAAAAACTGATTCTTCGCACTTTTCAACATAAAAAAGCTCTCTTGTGAATTTTCGTTATAGTTAGCCGTTTTTGAGATATTTTCATTTTTAAGGTTCGATGTATTTTTAATTATTTATGATAAAATAACGTTAAAAAGTCAGTATCACGATAATTTGTCGAAGTAGGCTGTGCATACAAATATTTTTGAAATAGAAAGCAGAATAAGGTTAAACGTCAATTAGTTGACAGTTAGTTTTGTTGTCTGTTGAAACCTGAAACGTTTTTTTGCAATTGTGAATGCACGAAATTTAGTTACTTTTACCTGTTTTTTTTTGTAAGTTTTATAAAAATGCCATTTTTATTCACCAATCAAGAGTTAGCGGATATTCATTTTGTATATGGCTTTGTAAATGGAAACGCAACAGAAGCAGCCAGAGAATACGCACGAATATTTTGAAACAGACGACATCCAACTCGCTCAGTATTTGTAAGAGTGCATCGCCAAATAATTGAAAATGGTTTTGAAAATCTCCAAAGGGATTAAAACATAAATGTTCGTCAGTGCAGATTTACCCGTATGATTCTGCGTGCGTTTGATAGAGATCCGACCACAAGTATTAGGAGAGTTTCTGGTGCCTTGGGGATTTCAGCAAGCCATGTTCACCGTGTTCTTAGAAATGACCATAGACGTCCTTACCATTTGCAACCTGTGCAAGGACTACAGCCAGGGGACGGAGAACGAAGAATCACATTTTGTCAGTGGATTCTTGATAGAACTGATAATAATAGGGAGTTTTTAAGTAACGTTTTATGGACCGATGAGTCATGCTTCACTAGACGTGGAGTGGTAAATTTTCATAATCAACATATTTGGTCGCATGAAAATCCGCATGCAGTTCGGGAAAGAAATTTTCAGCATGAATTTAGTGTGAACGTCTGGATTGGTATCTACCGTAATCGACTATTTGGACCCTACCTTTTGCCTGCAAGGTTAAATGCTGCGACCTTCTTGGAATTTTTAAAGGCTGAACATGCAAATATGTGGGATGATGTTATGTTAGATTTAAAAAGATTGGCCTGGTTCCAGCTTGATGATTGTCCAGCTCAATATTCGAGAATAGTTAGAAACTGGCTGGATGAAAATTATCCAGAAAGATGGATCGGCCGTGGAGGACCAGTCGCCTGGCCTCCACCATCCCCTGACCTAAATCCATTAGATTTCTTTGTGTGGGGATTTCTAAAAGAAAAAGTGTACCAGACTCCCGTAACCACAAGAGAATTTATTTTATATGTTGCTTCTGTGAACGTGTCCTGTCTTATTTTTAGTTTCGCTGATGGTTAGAGATTGATAAGCAATTTAGTGCTGTGTGTGGTTATAGAAGGCATGTTATATATTTTATTGTAGTTGGTGGTTAATAAATGTTCATTAAACCAGTCAATTATATGTGTGAAATCATTTCATATATTATAGTTATATCACCAGCAAAAGCTAAAGTGCTACCTCTGGTCTGTAAATTAAACATATTATTCAGATATATGCACTTAAATGCCACAGTTCATTGCCTGAGGTCTTTATAAAAATGGTAGTCAAAGACGCCTAAAAACCGTTTTTCATTTCTATTTATCCATCTGAGCTTTTTTAACGGAAGACTATTTTATTGGTAGTTATGTAGTTTTTTATTACAGATTTGCTTCGACCCAGACGACACCAGTCAATACATTAGGTTTTTTCCGAAGCATTTTATCTTAAATCCGTTTGTTTCTAATGTAGGCACTACCAATTTGACAACGATCATATTTTCATAAATTTTGCGTTAATATTTTTAATGATGATGCATGGCCTCAGCAGATCTGCAGTAAAAAAATACATGAATTTAGTGAAAAATATTTTATCGTATCTCGTATTTTAAGTCATCTTGGACCGACATTTTTTGAAAAACCTCAAGAAATAAACATTTGTATTTTAGTGGATTTCAATCATCGGATTTCAATTTTGCGACTTAATTTACTTGGAATACTCAATAGAGCCTAAATTACTTCTGCTTCAGTGGCAAATATGTGGACCCAGAAATGCAGAATGTGCTGTTTGTTCACATTTGGTGTGCATTTTTAGATCATAAATTGGATTGGATGTAACAAAAGATGATGAACCAGTTGGAATACGTTTCATATCATTTTTTTTTCAAAATAACAAAATCGGTACATTTCTACAGGTACGTATTATGTACAACACCCTGTACGTGATATTCAGACAAAACTAGATTGCCATGCATGAACAGTCGTCAAAAACGGTGAAAATATCCTACCAAATATAGTAGCTAGAATATCGACCTATTATTTCTCTCATTTTCATTGGTCCATTTGAATAACTGACTGTCTTTTCTGAAATGATAAGAATTTGAAATTCTATGAAAGTTATCCTAATTCTAAACCACAAAGACATAATATTACATCTACAGTATATTTAGATAAGAGATAGACCGGATGTAAACAAAAGGTTCGGGTGATTTTCACGCTAACGCCGCCGTCTCGACGTAAAACAGGAGCCCTCATTGGTCAATTCGCAATTAAATGCCTATGCCGAGCGGCAGAGCAGTCGTATCAAGGCAGAGTCATATTCAGGTTCAGACGTGTTACGTATGTCGTGTGCATCATTGCAATTTGATATTTCTTTGGACGTTTTCGTTTGTTATCTTATTAAGTTGTTGAGTTTGTCGTTGTTATTGTTATACCTTGTTATTGATTGTTATTGTTATCAACTGCTTGCGCAAAATGCCCAGTAGTACAGATACTGCCGATGAAGTTGTAAACTCCTGTAGTCCACCTAGGAAACGCTCTAAAAAAAGACACCTGAGTGCAGAAATGAAAGAGGTCATTTTGAATATATATAAGACCGAGCGCGAGGAGAACGAGGCATCAACCATCAAAGAAATTGTTGTGAAGGTTTCTCACAAAGTTGGGGTGTGTCGCGCATGAGTGTTTATTGTGTTAAGACAATACAAAAAAAATCACACCTTTTCTGAGCCAATGACCAGTAAACATCGCAAAAGTATTGTTAAATCATTGGATGAAGCTGATAAGCATGCGATTAGGAGGAAAGTGCATGAATTCTTCTTTAGGAATGAAATACCTACTATAGATAAAGTACTGCAGGAGGTAAATGGAGATACAACGTTGCCAAATTTCAAACGATCAACTTTCCATGCGTTACTGAAGCATTTAAATTTCAAATGGAAAAAACGGGGTCGTAATAGTTTACTACTGGATAGAGAAGAAATTGTGCTATGGAGGAGGGACTATTTAACAAAAATTGGGAAATATAGAAATCAAAACAGGAAGATTTATTACCTTGATGAAACGTGGGTAAACGCAGGACACACTACAAGTAAAGTATGGGTTGATGATTCTGTAACTTCATCCAGGAGGGCCTTTCTAGATGGACTGTCCACCGGATTAAAAAATCCAGCAGGTAAATACAAGTAATAGACAACAATCGGATGTTTTTCAAATCTTGGGAACAAGGTTTTAAACATTAATTCCAGGGGGCAGATAAAACATATTACAAGTAACAAAACTTTTATAACTTTCGATAAAATGCGTGGATGTTTTATTGTCATTTTCATTTGTTAGAACTTTTTTAAGCCATGTTTTTATGTGTTTTCGATATTTCAATAATTTTTTAATATAATCTTAAAATATGTCGAATATTATAAACTTAAAAAAAGTTACTAAGTTTTATATTGTGTACCGTTCCTAATATTTCTAATCATTTTAATTCATACTTTAAGCTTTATAAAGTTATAATTTGTTAATATTAATATTTGCGCGTATTTCAGGTTCCTGATCATTCATTTTTTAAAGGTTTATAACTTTAAATTAAATTGTGAAGCGCTGAGTAATCATACGACGTTCAATATTCTTTCTTTCAATATGACTAAATAATCCTAATTATAGCAATCTGATACTTATGTCTCAATATTTTTTCGCTGAATGTGATGAAAACATTTGAAAAAGGTTCGCTTATTGAAATAAATCTACACCAGTTAGTACTTCGATTTCCAGGTAAAGGGAAAAGGCTCATTATCTGCCATATTGGCAGTGAGGATGGATTTGTTGTTGACGGTATGTGGTGCTTTGAGTCTACGAAAACTGGAGAGTACCACGAGGAAATGAATGGCGAATCGTTTGAACAGTGGTTTTCAAAAATTTTACCGAACTTAGAGGAAAACACAGTAATTGTGTTGGATAATGCTCCTTATCATTCTCGAAGAATGGAGAAGGTCCCAACAACGGCTTCAAGGAAAGTTGATGTTCAAAATTGGCTCCGCTCGAAAAATATCAACTTTGAAGAAGCAATGCTGAAAGTACAATTATTAAGAATTGTCAAGGATCACAAGGCGGAATATCAAAAATACGCCTTTGACGAAATGGCAGCAAGTCAAAATAAAACTGTGCTCCGTTTACCTCCATACCATTGCGAGCTCAATCCCATTGAGCTCATATGGGCAGAGGTTAAAAATTATATAGCTAAGCACAATACAACTTTTAAATTTTGTGACCTCAAAGGACTTTTCAAAGAAGCACTAGAATTAATAACAGCGCAAAAATGGGAAAACTGTATTAAGCACGTGAAAGACAAAGTTGAAAAGAGAATGTGGGAACTGGACAATATTTTAGAGGAACAAGTCGAGCCATTCATTATTGACGTTGGTGCTTCAGGCAGTAGCGATGATGAAAGCTCATCAAGCTCATCTTTCCAATAAAAGATGTCGTTCATCAAATTCGGTAAGTTATAAGTAATTATAAAGCTACTGTATTTTTTAATTAATTATTGACATTTTTGAACCCATTTTGGCAAAACCTATTCAAGAATCTACTTTCTGACAATGTTCAACCATGCACATTTTTTTACGTTTTGAACGTTTTAATTTGGTTACATATTTACCTAGAAATCAAAAAATATACTAATCAATATTCTAAAAGCAATTTTAAGAGATATACGATTATTTTTAATTTAGGCTAATTTAAACGCCATTTTGAGATTATATTCGACTGTATTTCACCAAACATCAGGCGGCATCCGAAGCTGCAAATCAAAGCGAAAATTTTGAAACCCTTATGTATATTTACATCATTATATATTTCTTACCCCACCCCCACATGATCCTATATCCATCACCAATCGTATACACATCGAATTGTGCTAATTTACTACAAAGTTACGCAAAGCAGCATCTACTATCTAAAATATTTACTGCGTGACTCTTAATACGTCCCTGCCGAATGTTACAGCGTTCGATGATCACGTGGTCTTGTTTATGTCCGGTCTATCTCTTATCTGAATATACTGTATGTACCCTTATTTATAAGCCACCTTTTTTCTCACGACTCTATTCAACATTTCAATAGAAATAACAGATATTCAGAGAGCTTTGACAGCTTCTGTCAAATTGCATTTCGATAAGGCCTTTTCCTATTCGTCCAAGGGACGGTCAAATATTAATGTTGGTGAAATTGGCCCTAAATACGTTATTTCTATCAGTCTACGTGACAAAACTCAAAATGTAAAACGTTATCAACTCGTTTATATAAATATTTAACAAAATATTGCTTAGAATTAAACTAAAGCTGTTTTGGGAACTCAAAGTTCAAGGGACGGATTTCATTTTTTTATTTCTTTGTATTATAGCAAAAGAAACGTCCTGTAACTTGATGAAAAAAATGCATGAACCTCATTTACTTTTTGGTAATTTTTTACTCATTTAATTCTACCAACTGATGTTGTACAATATCAGCTCTGTTTTAAAGGGAAACAACGTTTAGCATGAAAATGCACTGAATTTCACTCTCGAGACCAGCAATCGACTTGGAATGAGAATCAAAAGCATAGCGAGATATACTAAGTGACATATAAATCCGAACACCCAGTTTAAATGGTTTTATTTTAATACAAGTTGGTGAATGTATTTATCTTACTGTAAATAACAAGTGAAAAAATTTTCAGCCTTATCAGTTGGACATTCCGGTTTTTATACTGCTCTTGTTTAATTCACTAACGCTCTAAAAATGCATATTTCAGCCACAGTAAAGAATCAACGTTGGCGGATTTTGGTTCTTGACATCCTTGTCGATCGGTTACGATGCCTAGAGTACGGAGACCTGTACGATTTCGTCAACTTAGTGAGTTTGATAGGGGCCGTATAGTGGGACTTCGGGAAGCTGGACTTCCTTTCCGGGCAATTGCAGTTAGAGTGCAAAGAAGTGTAGACACTGTGGTTAGGTGTTGTCAGGCATGGCTTCGAGAAGGCCGTACGCAAAGAGCAAGGGGCACTGGACGCCGCCGTAGAACAACAGACCGTGAAGATCGCCGCCTAAGATTATTGGCCTTAAGGGACCGTTTCTCCACTACCAGGTCCATTGCAAATGAATGGTTTGCAGAACACGGAAGACCCATTGGCATGCGAGGTGTTTACCGACGAATGAGAAGTTTTGGCTTGTTTTCATACCGGCCACACTGGGTCCTCCCTTTAACTCGAGAACACCGACGTAATCGCCTTGAGTGGTGCAGACAACGGTCACTCTGGGATCAGGAATGGAACAGTATTGTCTTTAGTAACGAGTCCCGATTTTGTTTAGGCATGCACGATGGTCGTGCCAGGGTTAGAAGGCGACGTGGTGAAAGGAGGAATCCACAGTTTTTTGTTGAAAGACATGTTCATCACACTGTTGGAGTTATGGTTTGGGGTGCTATAGCTTATGGTTCCAGGTCCCCTTTAATCTTCATCAGAGGTAACATGAACGCGCAGCGTTATATCCACGAAGTTCTAGAACCCCATCTTTTACCGTATCTTGACACCCTGGCAGATCCAACTTTCCAACAAGATAATGCCCGACCACATGTTGCAAGAGTCACAATAGACTTCTTTCAACATAATGATGTCACATTGTTACCATGGCCACCAAGATCCCCGACTTATCCCCAATTGAGCACGTGTGGGATATGATGGGTAGGAGATTGCTCAATTTGCAACGTCCTCCTCAGACTCTAGAAGCACTTCGAGAGGAGTTGGTGGTTGCCTGGAATGAGATACCACAGGAGGACATTGACCACCTTATCAGAAGCTTGCCTAGGCGCGTTGGAGAATGCGTAGCACATCAGGGTGCATCCACATATTATTAAAGGTCAAAGGGCTTGAAAGCAGTGCAATCATTTTGAAATTTTTATCATTTACTTATTATGCTTCATTAAGTACTTATACAAAATTTTATTAAAATAAAACCATTTAAACTGGGTGCTCGGATTTATATGTCACTTAGAATATGTACCAGTCCTAGAACGAAGCGGATCACAAGAGTGCTCAAAGGAACAAATCCTGTTAACATATCGCCAGAGACAGATCATTGACGCCATAGTAGACGTGTGTTTCGGAAAACCAGGCATTCGAGTGAAAAAAACATAGATTCTCCGGTTGTGTAGTGCTCGTCGTAACATACTGTACACGAAAATAACGTTGAAGACGAGCGGGCAGCCTCGGCCCACAAAAACAAACCGTAAAGGCGCGTTGCATACTTACGATGTCCAAGGTCACATGTCAAAGTCTTCATAACTGTACAAGCTGAACGGACGCCTAAAGGTGTTCAAGCGGAGAGATGGTGCATGGCCAACTAATTGCTTTTTAGCACCTGATTGCACCATCAGGGTTTCGAGTACCTGCTGATGAGAAGGAATTAAGTCGCTTCGGACATTGTTTACGGTTAAGGATGTTGTGTAGCCGTGCTGCGATCGCTAGTTAAGCTTCTTACAGTGGAGAAATATTTGAAGTTATGTAATACATTTTTTTCCGCAGTAGTACTAGGATTTGCACAGATAGCAGGCTCCCTAGTGTTGCAAACAAAGATGTCAGTACTAAATTGCCGGTCAGTACCCTTTATTTTGTGCAATATTCACTAAGAGATAATCGGGATTTCAGTATTCTTAATAACGTGTACAAAATTGGGACATCTCTTTATGTTAAGTTGTTGGATATTATCATTGATTGTCTCATCTAGCTTGGGAGCAACATGTAGAAACGCTGTGTCATTAATTACGTAAAAGATGTAAAATTTCACTGTAGTGAAAAGTTTTAATTACTTTATACTATTCAAGATTCAACTTTCACTTGGGCTGTGGTGTGATTTTAACCTGGAGATGCAGCTCATCGATGGATAGAGTTTTTATTCTCCAGAAATATGTTATTAGAATCATTGCAAATCAGTGCATCACGCAGGGATTATTTTTGATCCTTAGGAACTTGAACAGTAGCTTGTTTTTGCATTTTTAACTTGTCTATATACTAAGTGACATATAAATTCGAACACCCAGTTTAAATGGTTTTATTTTAATAAAATTTTGTATAAGTACTTAATGAAGCATAATAAGTGAATGATAAAAATTTCAAAATGATTGCACTGCTTTAAAGCCCTTTGACCTTTAATAATGTGTGGATGCACCCTGATGTGCTACGCATTCTCCAACGCGCCTAGGCATGCTTCTGATTAGGTGATCAATGTTCTCCTCCAGGCAACCACCAACTCCTCTCGAAGTGCTTCTAGAGTCTGAGGAGGACGTTGCAAATTGAGCAATCTCCTACCCATCATATCCCACACGTGCTCAATTGGGGATAAGTCGGGAGATCTTGGTGGCCATGGTAACAATGTGACATCATTATGTTGAAAGAAGTCTATTGTGACTCTTGCAATATGTGGTCGGGCATTATCTTGTTGGAAAGTTGGATCTGCCAGGGTGTCAAGATAGGGTAAAAGATGGGGTTCTAGAGCTTCGTGGATATAACGCTGCGCGTTCATGTTACCTCTGATGAAGATTAAAGGTGACCTGGAACCATAAGCTATAGCACCCCAAACCATAACTCCAACAGTGTGATGAACATGTCTTTCAACAAAAAACTGTGGATTCCTCCCTTCACCACGTCGCCTTCTAACCCTGGCACCACCATCGTGCATGCCTAAACAAAATCGAGACTCGTCACTAAAGACAATACTGTTCCATTCCTGATCCCAGAGTGACCGTTGTCTGCACCACTCAAGGCGATTACGTCGGTGTGAAGCCAAAACTTCTCATTCATCAATAAACACTTCGCATGCCAATAGGTCTTTCGTGTTCTGCAAACCATTCATTTTCAATGGACCTGGTAGTGGAGAAACGGTCCCTTAAGGCCAATAATCTTAGGCGGCGATCTTCACGGTCTGTTGTTCTACGGCGGCGTCCAGTGCCCCTTGCTCTTTGCGTACGGCCTTCTCGAAGCCATCCGTGACAACACCTAACCACAGTGTCTACACTTCTTTGCACTCTAACTGCAATTGCCCGAAAAGAAGGTCCAGCTTCCCGAAGTCTCACTATACGGCCCCTATCAAACTCACTAAGTGGACGAAATCGTACAGGTCTCCGTACTCTAGGCATCGTAACCGATCGTAAAGGATATCAAGAACCAAAATCCGACAACGTTGATTCTTTACTGCGGCTGAAATATTCATTTTTAGAGCGTTAGTGAATTAAAAAAAAGCAGTATAAAAACCGGAATGTCCAACTGATAAGGCTGAAAACTGGGTGTTCGGATTTATATGTCACTTAGTATATGTGCATGAAAATAAATTGAACCTCTTCAATAACAAAAAGGAACACGGTTATCAAATTAGAACTAAAGATTAGCTGATACCCCATCAACATCGAACTGCATTCTATCAGAAATGTTTGAGTTGCAAAGCTTTCAATAATTTAAAAGACACCGACATTAAGCAGTTTCAAAGATCAGCTGGAATCACTTTTAGCAAATAACAGTTTTTATAGTTTGGAAGACTTCTTTGCATGCTGCTTTTTAATCGGTATTTTCAAGTGTACGTGATTTTGGGCTACCATTTCCTTTCGACCTTTGATTTGTTACAATCTGTGGCCGTTTAACAATGAAATAAATGTAATATTACGAGCCAAAATAATTAAATAATCGGACACCTTCACATTTTGGACAACTGAATCCATAAAATAACTGCTGATTTCTTAAAAAAATGTATGGCAAAAGTGTATAATGGTAGATATGTATAACAAGACATCTATTTTCAATAGCAGCACCTCTATTTTCAAATGTATTTGTTTAAAACAAACAGAATCACTGAAATATCTCGAAATATGATAACTAAATGTTCGGACAGGTCAAGAAATATATCATTAGAGATAAGCAGGCTTTGCGAAAACATATGAGCGCCTACCCGAGTCACAATACTGAATGTCAACATCGTTGGAAATTGTAAGTATTTGGAAATTATATTTTCTTATTGGTGACATTTATGAGAAAATGGTGCAAGGTGTAGCCACTAATCAGAAAGTGAGGAAAATTATTGTTCAGCAGTTTTGCAAAGGAAAGTCAATACACGAAATATCAAGTGATCTTGTTATCCTTAAATCTACATTTTCGGACATAGTAAAAAAATATAGGGAAACTGCAAGTACTGATGTGCGCGGTAAAAAACTGCAAATCGAGTAGGCGAAACACTTTAAGGGAAATTACCACTCAGTGGAACACAAAGTGTGAGAGAGTGCTGCCGAAAATACATTCATAAATCTGGACTAAAAATTATGCATTACAATATTATTATTCCGAAGAAATAAAAGCATGTTTTTCCTTGAATTAGGCTGAAGAAAAACCGCTTCTAACTGAAGTCCAAAAACAAAGACGCTTAATTTGGGCAAAATCAAAGCGCTCTTGGACGTACGGGCACTGGAGCAAGGTCATATTTAGTGACTAAGCCAAATCCGATATATGCCTAGGCGATCATCGAAGAAGGGTTAGAAGCAAAACTGAAACCTTTCTCAAATACTTTATTGAACGTATAGTAATATTTCCCAAAGGTAATTATGGTATGTCTGCAACTGGAATGGGACGTCTTCATTTTATAGATGGCACAGTGAATGCAGCTAAATACCAAGAAATCCGTGAGAATACAGTATTACCTACCATAGTAGACTTGTATTCTGAGGAAGACTGTATTTATCAGCAGGACGGCGCATCATGCCACACTGCTAAAAACACAAAAAAATTGGTTTGGGGATCATAACGTACATGCCCTCTCTTGGAGTACAATGGAACAAAATCTGAGAAACCATCCTCAGAGAACAATTCCCGTACTGCGTGTGAAGTTGGAAAATTTTTTGAATATATTTACACAGGAAAACTGCCAACCATTAGTTAAGACCATGCTTGCAAGAATTCAGGCGGTAATTAAGCCGACAGGCGAACAGGTCCTTAGTTAAGGTAAATTTTGTAGTGTCCGAAAATTTAGTTGCTATATATTTTTATGAAGCTTAGTTTGTTTTTCTTTCATTATAATTAATTATGAAGAAAAATTGTATACACCACCAATAAAAGTTTTCGGTATAAGCTTACAATCCTGTTCAGTTATTTTATAGGACAATTTGGACAAAATGTAAACGTGTCCAAATATTTAGTTGTTTGGACTCGTATCAATAAAGTGTGCCTCCACCAACAACAATACAAATCTTGCAACAGCTGATAAAAAGGGCTGATATAACCAAAATTCTGCCCCCAGACGTTCTCCAAGTAAATTGTGCTACAAGAGTATTCCCACAAAGCCTTGTGAACATATGAGTTGATATATCTATTCACCATAATTGTCCTTGTGACGTAGTAGTAGTGAAATTCTATCTTTCTATAACTAGACAACAGTTTCTATTCACTACATGAATTGCGCGTAATGCTACCCACCAGGACAAAATGCTGCAAGCTAGTGGCAAAGGAGATTTAGTGAGTACGCCGCATTTCTGGAGAATCTTACACTTCATGAAGGAGGCTGATGACCCAGACCTGAGGAACCTTTGAGGAGGACTTAGAAACACAGTGAAGCATATCTTTTCTGATAGTGTTTCTTTCAGTACATATACCAAGTACTCATTTTTCATAGTCTGCAATTACCGTTCCAACATTTTCAAGAATTATACAGGGTGTCGCAGAAATAACACGAAAAGGTGACATGGGAGGTAGATTGGCTTCAGATCAATCAGATAAAGTGATCGTAACCTTAGTAAAAGATTTCTAATTTTCGGGATATTGCCACTTATAAGTTTTTTCAAAAAATCACTACTGTTTGCTCCTTTTTGCCTCTTATGGCTATAAAGCCTTCTAACTTATAATTTTTTTGCAATAAAAAATGTAATAGTCTAGTTACTTTTTAGTATAGCGTGCTAATTTTCAGTGAAATGAACACTCGGTTGAGACAACTATCAAAGGTAGCCCAGGAAAAAATCATAAGTTAGAGGTTCTTTATAGCCATAACAGGCAAAAAGGAGCAAAAATTAGTGATTTTTTGAAAATCTTAAAAGGAGCAATATCTCGAAAACTAAAAAACTTTTACCGAGGTCATGTTGATTTTATGTGATTGATCTGAAGCCAATCCCTCCCGTGATACCCTGGGGTGTTATTTCTGGGACACCCTGTATATAGCACGACAACAAGAATTCTGATATTACGATCTATACAGGGTGTCCGCAAAGTTGGGGTTTTCCTTTTCAGAAACAACTAGCCTTGAAATAACAAAGGTAATGTGTAGTGAAACGAGGGCGACCAAGTAAAAAAAATAAAGGATAAAGTACTCACTCTCCAGTTGACGAGAAGGGCTAAGTACGTCTCTGCCCGAAATCATACCGCTCCAACAGAAAATGAAATCAGCTGATGCGCTACCGAGCAGACGCCGGCGGTGGTGCAGACCACGAACAGAGGTAACAAATAAGACGGCGTTGCCGCGTTTTCAGTTTTTAGGTAAACGTACTTTATAGGTATTGTTCGAAGTTATCGCCGTTTGATTCAAAAACACAGGTGCGTGCACGAAGTAGCCATTGGTGCAGGCTTGGAGAATGGAGTCCCTCCCCCGAATGAAAGCTTGTTCAATTCTGAGACGAAGTTCGTCAACCGTATGCACTTCAGTTTTGTACACTAAGCGTTTCATTTCTCCCCAAAGAAAAAAATCACATGGTGTTAAGTCTGGAGATCGCGGAGGCCACGCTACGGGTCCATTACGTCCGACCCACCTATTCGGGAATAATTCATTCAAAAACTCACGCACTTCGCGTCTAAAATGGGGCAGTGCACCATCGTGCAGAAACCACATTGATTGTCTTACATTTAATGGCACATCTTCTAACAAGGAAGGCAAAATGTTGCGTAAAAAGTCTAGGTATTGCATCCCGTCCAATCGATTTGGGAGAATAAATGGTCCAATGAGCATACCGTTCACCATGCCAGCCCAAACATTCACCGAAAATGTTTGTTGAAAATGTGCCCGACGGACAGCGTGCGGATTTTCTACTGACCAAACATGAGTGTTGCGAAAGTTATTCACCCCATTACGCGTGAACGTAGATTCGTCTGTCACCAATATGCACTTCAAAAAGACCGGATTATTGTCATGTTGATGCAACAACCACTCATAAAACCGCACTCTTGCTGGGAAATCGTCAGGTTGAAGGGCTTGTACACTTTGGACGTGAACCGGATACAGCCCCTCTTCACGCAGCGTTTGCCACACTTTAGTTTTTGATACTTGCACTTCTCTAGCCACGTCTCTAATGCTTGTTGTTTTTTTAAACGCAATCGATTATACGGGTTCGTTTACCTCTACACGCGTGACCGTAACCGTCGGTTGACGGTTGCATACTGACCTGACACACTGACCCCGACCCATTTCTGTCGTTGGGTTGAGCTAGTGTCCTAGTACCACTCGGGGATGTCGCGAGTCGCGGCTACAGGACGGCATTCAGATATTTTTGATGTTGCAGAGCCCTTTATCTCGGTTCCCTTAAGACATTGGTGTATATGGTAGTAAGAAAAATTGCTTATGTTTTCAAGATCTACACGTCGTGTAAAGGAACCCCAACTTTGCGGACACCCTGTATAGTAGAGAGAACTCATATCAATACATATAAATTCTCAAGTGCCTATAATGATAAATTGAACAACATACGGAGTATTGACGATATCAGAATAAAAATGAAGCAGTGATATCCAGGAAGTGATCATCAAATTGAATATTCCATCATAACGTCGAATGATACAATGGAACTAGATTGCAATCGTAAGTTATAAGATCTTATTACTACTGTAAAATTCCTGTATCTGGCTTACCACAAAATCACATGGTAGAAGGAAGGAAATAAAAGTTCATCATTTTGTATCATCTAGCCTTTTGAACCAATTTGTTACTGTTATTGTTACTTCTCCCACATCGCAGGATGATCTGTGGGAACAAGAATTTTTACGTCTCTTTAATATATAAATGTTTATTTCTACAATATATTAAAAATAAAATAAACAAATGCTTTAACGTGATGAGTAAGTTTTTTACTGCTTATTGCCATTGTGTGAAGCATTTCTCTAAGGAGAAGTTACGTTTTTCTCCTTAGGCACCTAAATAATGACAATGAAAAAAAAACTATATTGATAGATAATAAACGTGTGCAGTCATGTAGAGCTTCGTTGGCTTGCTGGGCAGAAAACTGTCACTGCTGTTGAACCCTTCAACCATTTTTAATATTACCAATAATCATTGATTACTATTAGCAAATACAATGTCTATCATGTGTCGAGGTAGGTATCTTTGTCGAAATCCATCATGTAACGACCATATCCCTCTCCTCACATCATCCTGTGATGCAGACATTACGTCGACCTTTCTGACAGTGTTGCCAGACGTCAAGGGAATTCGTAGCTTTGCTATATTTTAAAGTCTAACCAAACTAAATATGGTAACATATCATGGCTAGTAGTAAAAATGTCTAATATACCTTTGTGGTGAACTCAATCCTTGTCCGCCAAGATATCCAATGTAATATTTTCACGCCCCGTCCTTAGGTGGTGGATTAAAAATCAATCATTTTGGCGGGAAATACAGATGGCAGATGAGCTTGAGAATTTTAAGTTAACAAACAAGGACAAACCGCATCTTCCAGTATATTTCAGATAAGCTCATTAAAAATACATTTTTTCCTGGTTGGTGAGCACCTAATATTCCGAGCCCCATAAAGCTGACGAACGTCAACATTTTGACATTACAATAAATACTAATAGTCCAATCGCAAGCAGCGTTGTCTCGTGCTTATTAGCAACTCATCAGTGTGGCATATGTGCAGTTATCCCTATAGACGGAGAAATGGCAAGAATACAAGTGGGTATTGTTTTTTAAAAATTCAAAATACTGTGCGAAAGAACGTAAGAAATCTGAAGATCCCCACACACCAATACTGATCTTCAACCTTATCCTCAACAGACCTCTACGCTTCTGGAAAGTAAATATTACCACGTTGCAAAATCTCAAGGGGGTTGGGGGTGGTTTCTCAATGGTTCCTCAAATGTCGACTCTGAATTGCTCTAGAAATAGTTTTAAGAGCAGGTCGTTAACAAAATTATTTGGCACTGCTGAAAGTAAGTAATAATCACAGCTCACCGTGGTATTCCTCGAATGGATCATATCGAAAATCTTAATAATTTGGGCGGACAACAAAAGGAGAAAACAAGGTCAAGATATGATTACACTGATGCGAGGGATTGGCTCTTGAATGATCGGCCGAACCCGAGACGAATTGAATGGGTTTATTCAATTCGTTTCAGTGCGATATGGTCAGAACATGATACTTTTATGATTATACACAGTGAACAGCAAATTAGGTCAACTGTAGTAAAATGCTATATTTGTTTAGTATACGGACAAGCGTCAGCTAAGCGGCTTAATCGCGGCTGGCCAGAATGGAGGGGATGTAGCCTGGCATCTCGTAGCTGAGCGGGTCTGAATGCACCTGGTGGTGCAGATGGTCTATCTTGCGGAGGTATCGATGTGTAGACTGAAAAAATACGGGTATCCTTCTCTGAACCACATTAGTTGTTTGACTATACCGGGTGTCTCAAATTCGACCCTGATTATAGGTATATCGGAAACGGTAAGAGATACGAAAACGCTAAGATGAGGGTAAAGTTGCGTCTTTAGGTAACTAACAAAATGCTGCTTGCAAGATTGCGTAATTCAAAGTACTTCCGGAGACAGAAGGAAACACCTAATTTTCCAAAAATCGTTTTGATTTTTTCCTGATTTCATTTGTAGTGAGATCTCAAAATAGATAACACATTAACATTGCTACTTTTTTCCTCTACAAGATAGCATAATTAGAGTTTGATATGTCTCGTCTCGTGTTGTCAAGCATCAACTTTACTTTCCCTTAATTACGCCATATTGGATTATTATCGAGCTGAATAGGGCTTTTAATTTTGATTCCAATAACGTGTGATCGCTCATACATTGACATTGCCAAATCTTAATTATTTCAAAAACAAAAAACAGAATTTCCTA
Source organism: Acanthoscelides obtectus (assembly GCA_963669975.1). Classification (NCBI taxonomy): domain Eukaryota; kingdom Metazoa; phylum Arthropoda; class Insecta; order Coleoptera; family Chrysomelidae; genus Acanthoscelides; species Acanthoscelides obtectus. Next base: position 11,245,966 of record CAVLJG010000004.1, read on the forward strand.
GGCTTGAAATTATCAGATAGTCATCTGTTTTATAAAAAAATTATGTATCTGTTTTGAAAATTATAGGTCTTTGAAAAAAATATAGAAATTTCACACACTACGGCAGTCTGTCAACTCCTGTTACTACAAATATTATCTTTTTTGGATTTTATTTTTACAATGTAATGATGAATAATGCATCTTCAAACTGGTGTATCAACCTTACTGCCAACTTTTCTCGTTCAGGAAAAATTGTCACTTATTTCCCAACCAAGTATTCCAAAGTAAAACTTTGCTCAACTTTAACTTGTTGTATTGGAAAAAAATGTACTACGAGAGTTTGGCAAGTAACCTTAAAAGTTGGCGGATTTAATAAGGATGCCAAAATGGTATAACAGAAAATTTCCTAATTAAACAGCAATTATGAAAACGCACAAGGATCCTTAAGGATAACTGTTTGCACAACAGTGGGCGTCAAAATGCTGCTGATGATAATTTACCTTTACAGCAAATGCTCAAACTGTTTTCCTTCAGCCGCAATACACGCTCGACATCTTCTTAAAAAAGATCGGGTTATTAAACGAGCGAATCCACGGTTATTAACAAACTCAGCTGCTTCCAATAGTCTTTGCCGTAGCTCAGCTACATTTTGAATCGGCTTGAAATACACTTTTTCTTTTACAGTTCCCCAGTAAAAAAATCTAACGGATTCAAATCTGGTGACCGGGCTGGCCACGGTATTGTACCAGACCGCCCTATCCATCTGCCTGGAAAGTTTTGATCGAGATACTCTCTCACTGAGAGTGCATAGTGCGCTGGTCAGCCATCATGCTGAAACCACATGTCCCTGTAAATACTCACTGGCACGTCCTCCAATAAATTTTCTAAATGATTTTGCAAAAAACCTAAATAAACCTCCGCAGTCAAAGTCTCTGGGAACTCAAACGGACCGATTATTTTACCATTTAAAATTCCTGTCCAATGGTTCATCTTGAAGCGATATTCTCTCATCAAATGTGGGTTTGCTACGTGCCACTCGTGTAAGTTATGCAGGTTCATGTACCCATCTTTCTTAAATGTGGTCTCATCTGACCATAAAATTTTTTCAAAGAACCGTGGATGTTCCCTGTGTCGTTCTAACATTGTGTGACAAAAAGCAACTCGGGGCTCATAATCCCGGGGCAGAAGAGCTTGAACACGCTGTACGTGGTATGGATCGAGCACGTTTTTTTGCAAGATTCTATGGGCTGTACTTTTGGGCACACCTGTTTTTAGTTCTACTGCACGCACTGAAGGACTCGGGTCTTCTTCGACAGCTCCTAGCACCACGTCTTCGTAAGGAAGGAAAGATCTTCCCTCACCGTGTGATTGGTTTGGTAGTTGGCCCTCTGAGAACAGTAAGCGGTGCACATTTGTGAACACTCGATGATCTGGATGACGAGCTGCATTCGGGCACCTCTCACAGTAAAGTCTCGCTGCAGCACTAGCGTTGCATCTGCATTCCCCATAAATGAGGTGCATGTTAGCAAATTCTTGTACGGTGTACACGGACATAGCGGCACTGCACACTCACACTATCAAAGATAGTCTAAGGAAAGCAAATATTGTTTTGAAGAGCAATTAAACAGTCCAAATCAAAATCACAAGCGATCAACAGTCCAGCTCACGAATCCAAAATTAGTAACAGTACGAAATCAACAAGCACGAACATGTAAAGATGCACAGTAAATGAAGGAGTACTGATCGGTATCAAAGTGTGCAATAGCAAGTAAGTGATGTGCTTCATCCATACCACATACAGCGTGTTCAACCTCTCCTGCCCCGTGATTATAAGCCCCGAGTTGCTTTTTGTCGCACAATGTTAGAAAGACACAGGAAAGATCCACAGTTCTTTGAAAAAATTTTATGGTCGGATGAGACCACATTTAAGAAAGATGGGTACATGAACCTGCATAACTTACACGAGTGGCACGTAGCAAACCCACATTTGATGAGAGAAGATAAATCTCAATATCGCTTCAAGATAAACCATTGGACAGGAATTTTAAATGGTAAAATAATCGGTCTGTTTAAGTTCCCAGAGACTTTGACTGCTGAAGTTTATTTGGATTTTTTGAAAAATCATGTGCAAAATTTATTGGTGGACGTGCCACTGAGTATTTACAGCGACATGTGGTTTCAGCATGATGGCTGCCCAGCGCACTATGCACTCTCAGTGAGAGAGTATCTCGATCAAAACTTTCCAGGCAGATGGATAAGGCGGTCTGGTAAAATACCGTGGCCAGCCCGATCACCTGATTTGAATCTTTTAGATTTTTTACTGGGAACTGTAAAAGAAGAAGTGTATTTCAAGCCGATTCAAAATGTAGCTGAGCTACGGCAAAGACTATTGGAAGCAGCTGAGTTTGTTAATAACCGTGGATTCGCTCGTTTAATAACTCGATCTTTTTTAAGAAGCTGTATAAGCGTGTATTGCGGCTGAAGGAAAACAGTTTGAGCATTTGCTGTAAAGGTAAATCATCATCAGCAGCATTTTGATGCCCACTGTTGTGCAAACAGTTATCCTTAAGGGTCCTTGTGCGTTTTCATAATCGCTGTTTAATTAGGAAATTTTGAAAAAATTTCATCAGTTTTTTTTTCAAATAAAAATTGTGCAAAAGTTAACGAGTAATCTTCTAAGTGTTATACCATTTTGGAATCTTTATTAAATGCGCCAACTTTTAAGGTTACTTGCCAAACTCTCGTAGTACATTTTTTTCCAATACAGCCAGTTAAAGTTGAGCAAAGTTTTACTTTGGAATACTTGGTTGGGAAATAAGTGGCAATTTTTCCTGAACGAGAAAAGTTGGCAGAAAGGTTGAGACACCAGTTTGAAGATGCATTATTCATCATTACATTGTAAAAATAAAATCCAAAAAAAGTTAATATTTGTAGTAACAGGAGTTGACAGACTGCCGTAGGTTGTGAAATTTCTATATCTTTTTCAAAGACCTATAATTTTCAAAACACATACATAAAATTTTTTTAAATATTTTTCTGATAGCTGTTATGACTTTGCCTATCACCCGGTTTCGGCTTGACGTCGACTTCTGGGACACCCTGTATATCGGATTTATCGCCAAATCATTTTTATTTTTTCCTATTTGAGTTGGGATTACAAAATAAATTGCATGTTGGCATTGACACTTTTTCTCCTTTTCTCCTCTTTGTTTCTTTATATAGGTGTATTGGAATTGAATGTACAAAATTCCAATGTAGCGTGCAAAAATTCAATACAATGAAATTCTAATCATCATCATAATAATAATCATCTTGTAGAGGAGAAAAACTGGCAATATATTTGTGCAATTTATTCTGGAATTGCACTACAAATGAAGACAGGAGAAAACTAGAACGATTTTGGAAAAATTCGATCGAATTTCGCATAAAATCTATACGTATACATCTCTCTAAAGTACCTTTTAAACGGCATTTTGTTAGGTACTTAAATAAGCAGCTTTGCCCCTATTATTTTTTTATTATATCGTATTTTTTACCGTTCCCAAGGTCGCAATTTGAATTTGAAATACCCAATTTTGGTACACATCAGATCGGTGGAGGATCAACATAGGTATATCACATTGCTGGAGCTGGTTAACTCGATAATAAGTTACCTGTAAATGGAATCTGAAGTAGTACAGTGTTGGTACTACGGTGTCGGCAAAAAGGCTAAAAAGTGACCCAGTGCAAGCCTTTGCCTCTCTACTACTACGTCTACATAGTCGTAGCATCTAGTTAATGCCACTTCCTAACTTGTACTGATGTTGCGGTTGGTACATTGTGTTGGATGTTTGATTGTTTTTGTCCACTCTGTATGAAGCGACCAACGACACGATAAAAAATGAAAAATCTCCAACGGAGCGCAAATGACAATGCATCTTCCTGGTCGTTAGTCTCAAGGTGTGTTACGTATAGCCGCTTTCGGAACAGTTATGAACTAACCACACCATACGCGACGGTATCACATTAAAAAATGCGTTTTGATTGTGGTGGATCTTTCACTTCCGTTTACGGTTATTCGTCGCTCGAATTATTACAACTGGTCATTTTTCTTATTGTTCATTTTTTCTTGTCATACACCTGTGTGTTATGGATGATGCATCGTCTTTTTTTTTGACCACAAAGATCTATGAAACTAAAATTATAACCTGAGTGTAGCCTCTTTGCAAAAATTTAGTATTGCAAGATAGACCTCTCTATTTTCAGATGCTTTAAGGGTGGATCTCACCAGGATTGTCAAATCAACAGTCCGTTATTCTCCACCTATAGAGTAACAGTCCGTCAAATACAGCGAATGAGCTTCAAGTTCCAATCGAAAAATTTTAGCAACCAATAGCTATGAAATGTTGAAAACAAAATACAGTCAAAGTATGAGATGACAGCTTGTCATTGAAACATCACCAGCTCATTGAATATTAAGAAATTACATATACTTTAGCCAAAATTTAAAAAAGTGTTCGATTTTTGGATAAAATTCAAGTTTTTACTTAATATTGTCGATAGTTTATTCATATTTATATTATTTTCTTGAATTGATACGAGGGATGTCTTTTAAGTTTTGCATATAGAAATTTTGGGAAAGTAAAGAAATTGTTAGGACTTAGATCGGCACTATATGGAGGATGGTCCAATAATTCCACGTTTTCCGTTTCCGTTAAATACTGCCTTGTTTTTTGGGCTGTGTTTTCAGCATATTGGCATGAATATTTTTTAGCTTCGTCATCTCTGTTTGCATGTCTTTTGTCATTTGTTCATAACTGTCCATCTGTTTCTGAAGGTTTTTGTTCTTCTCCTCTGCGTCGACTATTTCTTTTTGTAGTGTACACATTCTTTCTTTTTGGTTTTTCAATTGGTCTTTAAAAGAATTTTGCTCCTCTATGAAACTTTGTTCAGATTCAAAAACATCTTCTTCAAAATCCTTGGCCTTCTTCATTAATCTAATTATATGTTTCTCTTTATCTTGTATCTCGTAATGAGTTAATTTCTGTAGTGTAAGAATCGTAGTTTCGATGCTCGTTATCCTCCGATTCACAGGCAGCAGAACAATATACTCTGTTATTTGAGAGCTTTACAATTGAACTCAATCTATTTGCATAACTCGCGTGAAAAATTGCATGGCATGATATGCAAAAATAAGAAAGAGCTTCTTTTGTTTTGCAACATTTGAACCTAGCTACCATTTTCAACCGGATACGGGCCTGTTTGTTTTCTTATTTATTATCTTGTCTTTCGTAAATATATGGTGATTAGGAATATACTCACTGGTCGTTTTTGTCGAATTTTCTCGTGCTGTTTTTTGTGTACTTATTTGCGTTCTGTAATTAATCCTCAAAATCAGTGTTTCTGAGTTGCAGTTTTTCAGCGTATAATTTATAAAAATTGCTCACATGTGGATGCAGCACTGGTGCAAATTTGAAAATTGTCTCTCAAAAATAACCCACTATAGTAAGCAAAAACATACACGACGATAAAAGAAGGTGTTACACCACAATAAATGTATATACTCAATTGTTGCAATATGACCCGCTTTTGACACAAATGTCGCGACCATCATTTTCGAAACACTTCGAGAACGGATGACTTTTGTTTGCTTTTCTTCACCTTGGAACACCCAAACAGCCGACTCTCGTTTATTTTCTGGTTCATAACAGTAAATCCACGATTCATCACCACTAACAATGCTGTATACATTTTTTGAGTTTCCGGAATTGAAAAGGTCAAGCGTTTTTTGACACCAATTAACCCTGGCTGCTTTCTGCTCTTCAGTCAACAGGTGGGATCCAACGAGAAACTAATTTTCTTACTCCTACTTCTTCATGTATATTTTTTTGAATTGAGGTCTTTGAGATGTTCGAGGAAGCCTCAATCTCGCGATATGTCACATGTCAGTGATAAGTTTGCGCACAGGAGGGTGACTGCCTGGGATCGTCGCTAAGACTCACCTGTCCACGTTTGAATTCTCCATACCAACGGGAAATTGTCGACTGATGTGGCGCTCCGTTTTCGAAAACAGACAGTAACTCAGCAAGGCATTCTTGTTGCGATAATTGTGTCTGTAAGTTGTAATAAATTACGGCGCAAAAATGTTCTCGATTGAGTTCCATTTTTTTAATGACTTGGTGATACTTAAAAATTCACTGTAGTGAGAACACTGCACGTATTGTTGTGAAACTTTGAATTTAAGTTCACTAAAGGGTGAGGTTAAGATTCAGTACTGACGTTCGATCCGCGTGGCCTACTATGTTTCTATATGTAAAACTTAAAAGACATCCCTCGTATGCGATTTTATTGATTTACCATTACCTACCGTGTGTTTTTTCCTATAAACCTCTTGCAGATAGAAATTAAGCGCCTACTTGATGACCTACCAAAAATTTCATAGATATTGCTCATTTCCAAACATTCATTCATTTACTTGCCGTTCATCAGTACCATTATAGCATCGTCGATTGATATTCTCACAAAACCATCCAGGATTTTTTGGTTGTTCGTCCTGTATTTCATTTTTCATAAAATACCAGATTATTTTATTTTGGCTTACTTAATCATATAAACTATTGTTACCAATATTTACTAGATTCTCGTATTTACGTTCTAAAATGCAACCGATTGGCTATTAGCAATTCATTCCAGGAAGCAGGTAGTAAATAATAAATTCAAACATTTTTTTGCGTAAAACAAAAGGTTTTTGCGGGCCTTTATCATTTAATTTACTTTGGATGTTTACTTGCCAGAAGCCTATCTTTCAAAGGAATCATTTTTTGTACACTATTTTCATTTTTCACTCCTGTGATTTGTGCTGGTCGTGTGTAATTTGAGACTAAAAATACCAAAGGTATACTTTATCTGAAGTCACTTGAAATAGCATAAAAACCTTTGGTCGGCGCGTCCTTTGTAATTTCATGACGTATCATAGGCGTGCGGTCATTTATTTAGAACGATAATAATAATGTTTTTATATCACAATAAATGGATTTTACTATATTCTTATTTTTTTGATTTGGGATAAAAAATTCTTATATTGGGAGTTTAATTTATGTTGACTGAAAGTTAAGAAATGGAAAAATTACAGAATTCCAACGTTTGACATAGGCAAATATTTACATAGCAGGTAGGTATATAAAAAGGTATATAAAGACTTACATTATAGGTATTTATACAGGGTGGTCCATAAGTCCTTTGAAATTTCAAATTTGAATAAAATTTAACGGGTGAGCGTGAGCGGCGCGGGCGAGGTGAGGGCAGTAACTTCAGTGTCTGGGAATTCAGTCGCCATGGAGTGTTTCACTGGAGCGGATCGTGCTTTTTGTGTGCGCGCGTTTTATCAAATAATGATTCGGCAACCATTGCGCGGCGTAAATATCGAGAATACCACAATTTACACAATTTTACAAAGTGTCCAACAGCTCAAACGATTAAGAACTGGGTTGCTAAGTTCAAAGAGATTGGTTCGACGTTAGATAAACAGCGGTGGGGTCGACCAAGGACAACTCGTATTGAAGAAAACATCAACATTGTGGCACAGTCTGTTCGTCAAAATCCTACCCAGTCTAGTCGTAAGCGTTCCAGTGCACTAAACGTACCCAGAACATCTTTACAGCGGATTTTAAGGAAAGATTTACGTCTGCACGCTTACAAAATTCAGTTAGTGCAGGAATTAAAAGATAATGACGCTATTCAGAGACTAAACTTTGCGAATGAAATGTTGAATCGATTTTCTTCGCTCAATAATGTGTTGTTCTCGGACGAGTCTCACTTCCATTTAAACGGGCATGTAAATAAACAAAATTGCCGTTATTGGAGCCCCGAAAATCCAAGGCGTAAGCATCAGAATCCCTTACACAGCCCTAAAGTTATAGTTTGGGCTGCTATGTCAGCGCATGGCATCGTAGGCCCTTATTTTTTTGAGGACGACAGAGGTCGCGCATTAACTGTTACTTCGGAGCGGTATGTAGCAATGATAGAAGAGTTTTTGACAACAGCGTTGCAGAATTTTCCAGGCTATAATACGCAGACCTGGTTTCAACAGGACGGAGCAACTGCCCACACCTCCAACACTTCTATGCCCGTCGTCTGTCAACTTTTTCCCAGCAAAGTAATTTCTCGAAGAGGAGACATTTCCTGGTCCAGATTTGACCTCAATGGACTTCTTTTTATGGGGCTACCTCAAGAGTAAAGTGTACGACACCACTCCGCGATCAGTTGATGTCCTGAAAGAAAATATCCGAAGAGAAATGGCAAGCATTACAGTGTTGACTTGCCGCGCAGCCATCGACAATTTTAGACGTCGTTTATATGAGTGCCGTGATCGTAATGGATTGCATTTAGACGATATGATTTTTAAAACATAATTTCCATTCAATAAAGATGATAACAAAATATAATAATTCTTCATAATGTAACTAGTTTGGTTTTATTCCTTTTTTTGCAGCTCAAAGGACTTATGGGCCACCCTGTATATCATCCTCGCCTTCGGAGCTGTCGCTAGAGTCATCTTGTAGAGGAATTACAACGGGATTTACAGGAGGCAAAACACAATATTCATTTTCTTTTTCAATAATATGCCTAGAACACTGCTTCCATAGGTCTGTGGCAGCAATATGAGATACTGCATCTCTTATTGTGGCCAATAGCGATTTACTTAATTGAGGGGTCTGATTATGTTTTCTTCCTTTTTTTTTAAAGCAGCCCAGACCAACTCAATCGGGTTAAAAATGCAGTAATAGAAAGGTAGACGTAATACTTCATGGCCATTTTGCTGAAGCAGATTGTCAACAACATACTCTTTTTAAAATTTTTGTCTTTTAATAAGATCCAATAATATGGCTTTGGTTGATTTTTGTGGTATTTCCATTCCCTTATCCTTCATAAAATCAATACAGTCTTGTTTTTTTGTGCTTGTATTCGGAATTTTGTTTTTCTGTCGGGAATGGTATGGCGCATTGTCCATAATAATCACTGAATTTGGGGAAATGTTTGGTATTAACTGCTGCTCTATCCACTTTTCAAATAAGTCGGAGGTCATGTCCTCATGATAGTCGGCACATGATTCTTTGATATTTTTGGCAGATAACAGCAAAGCATTAGGTATAAATCCATTTTCACTGCCAGCATGGAGAATAATGATTCGTTTTCCACGGTTGCATGGTGCATTTAAAATGCACTTGTTGCTATCGTCAACCCAGCCGTACTGCACAACATCATGGGTATCATACCACGTTTCATCCAGGTAAATCAGATTTCTTTTCTGCTCTCTATAGATTTTAACTTTGTGCAAAAATTCTTGGCGCAATTCAACGATTCGAGAAGACTCCATAATCACCATTCTTTTATCTAATTTTTTGTATTGAAAACCATACAGTTTTACAATACAGTGCAGTGAGTCTAAGCATTTGTAATTATAAAAATCTTCAGGATAATCTTTTAATTTATCCCGTATCATTTCCAACGTGGGCACCAAATTTTCTTTATAAAATCCGTATATTATACGACGAATATCTTCCTGAAAACCCACGTCTATTCTTTTTTATTTTTGCCCTATGCGCTTTCTGTGGAAGGAATGGTTGACTACATCTCCCCTTTTTATAACCCGATAAATGGTAGACCGACTGATTTTTGTCAGGATACAAATTCTGTTTAAAATTTGATTTTAGGATCACTCTTTGGGTCTGTTCCTCTAAATCTTTATGAAAGAATTCTGCCTGCACAGGTACATCAACCATCTCCTCGTGGCTTGGAGCATTTTCCCAAGGTCTCCAAAGAGCCATATTTAGGACACACAAGAACAATCAACACAACAATTAAATCAACAAGTAAACTGAGTATTCAAAAGTCAAAAACACACAAACTAATAAAATCTATGAAAAAACACGGACAGACTAAAGAAAACACGTTTCTTCACCGCTACACGGCACTGGCTAAACTGTTTCAATTTTCAGTAGCCACCTGCACTTGTTCGGAGCTCTGAAATACACGCTTTCTCATTGGCTATGTCCACGCATAGGTGTGCTTTACTCCACGTGGACCGGTGAAACTGCCTTTGATCTTATACGGGGGATATTTGCTGCGAAATTTGGCGATTTTTGCAGCAACAGAGCGTGTTAAATATAGATATATGAAACGCACCCGGTATTTCACAGTGTTTCAAGTGACTTCAGATAAATTATACGTGTGTGGCCGACCAAGGTGCGTAAACGCAATTGCCATAAAAATTGCAAGCTCTTAATATCGATAATGATAAGGTCACCCGGAGTTTTTCAATTCACTTATCTAGTATAATTGATTCTCTAGGTCTACGTTCTGTTTCGAGTTAGTTTTGAATCTTGTATATCGATCATTATCATCATCAGATGAAATTAAATCATTGCAGTGATCCTTGTTTCATAGTTTTGTAATATTTTTATTAATCGGTTCTTTGATTCTAAATATTTCCTTCTCCGACACTCCTTTGCAATGCACCTATTTTACATATGGTTTGAGCTTGTGTAAGCTTGGTCACAGCACGCTAGTTTTTTATTGTTATTACTTATTGTATTCATAGTGTGTCAAAACAAATAAGCGAGAAGGTTGAAAAAAATGATAATGGCTATGCGGACTAGTTGACATGTATTATTTATAAGTATCGCACCTTTCGTTCAAAGAAAAAAAAAATGATTTTGCTAGATTCAATCTAGATAATAATATCTTCTGCAGTGAGAGAACGTTTGTAGCGATTTTAATGTCTACAGAAGAATCTCAGGCGTGGCAAGTGTACAAAGAGTAGTACTAGATCTAGATTGTCATTTGGCACTTGTGTGTGCCTCCACCAGAAACAATGTACTACATTATTTGGAAAGTTTCTGGACTCACAATATACGCTACTACTGCTATTAAATGCTCTTAACAACTAGGAATTCTCAAAAAACCACTTGACCAATATAATCAAAGTTTGTTGTTGTTATTTACAAGTATGAATCTTACGGATTTGAAGAATTTCAAGTAGTTGCGTGAAATCATCGTCGCATTACCAACAAGTCCCAAAACCTGCATTTTGCCTTGGTCTTCGGCCATAACTTTTTTGCTATTAGTTGAAGGTCTCATAAATACCTAAAAATCTTGTGTAAAGGGATTTTTCGTTCCTCCCAACACTTTCGATTGAATCCCAAAAAACACGTTTTCTCATTCTTTTGTGTCGTATAAAAAAATTGGTGTACCCATTTTATGCGTCCATGTTTTGAATACCCCCTTGAACAACCTGCAGCAACAAAACCAGACTTTACAATTATTTCGCAAACCAACATGATTAGACTAATTTGCAAGAAGACATGCTTCTGGATTTGATTCATCTGTCTAAAATTTTTTAAACGTTAAAAAACATAACCTAACATCAAAATTGTTGGCACGGTAGAAATCTACCAAGCAGCCACACACTTACCTTACTGAATGATGCAAGATATTATGCAAATCAAGGCCATAACTGCATCCTACAATTGCAGGAACGACTGACGATGCTGCCCTAAGGGCCAATTTCACCAACAACAGTCCGTTATTCTCCACCTATAGGGTAACAGACCGTCAGATACAGCGAATGAGCTCCAAGTTCCAATCAACAAATTTTAGCAACCAATAGCTATGAAATGTTGAAAACAAAATACTGTCAAAGTACGAGATGACAAATTGTCATTGAAACATCACCAGCTTATTGAATATTAAGAAATTACATATAATTCAGTAAAATTTAAAGAAATGTTGGATTTTTGAATAAAATTCATGTTTTAATTGCTATTGTTATTTTTTATTCATATTTATATATGATTTTCTCCAATTGATATGCGATACTGGGTGTTTTTTTCCTATAAACCTCTTGTAGATAGCCATTAAGCACCTACTTGATGACAGGCTCTACCAAAAGATATTGCTCGTTTCCAAACATTCATTCATTTACTTGCCGTTCATCAGAACCATTATGGCACCTTAGATTGATATTCCCACAAAACCATTCAGGTTTTTTTGATATCCGTACATCCATAAAGTTGAATATTTTTCGTTGTTTAGTAACTGAACAAACATCCACACTATATTCACAGCGATTAAGAAATTCCCAAATATATGCCTTAAAGCTACCAGCAAACCTAAAACCTGCAAAAAAAACTAGAAATTTGCCATATTTTCCTTTTTTCACGAGTACACATTCTAGGTTATATTTATATTAGACATTATTTGAATACAGCTGATTATTGCATTTCAAGGAGTAACACATGTTTGGGATGTGTCAACACTTGGTACCAGTCACAAAACATATACTCTGAAGGTTTAATTCCATGCTATTCAATGACAACACGGTGACTTGTGTGGTTGTCAGCGGCCATTGTGTGAGGGTGCGACAGGATTGCCAGATTGTGCATTAATATCCCGTTTCACCCTCCTGGTCCCAGTGGAGTAAGTTCCGCCAACTGTTGAAATATACTCTACTATGCTTTACAAGACTATTCGTGACATTTTTCCCAAAATCATTGCATAACACTTAAAAAAATGCAAATGAAAATTTAAAATTATTTCCATGACGCCGCAAAATAGCTCCGTCGGTACCTTGGGTTATACATCTTGACAGTAGGAATGTTAGATACGATCCTATATTTAGAAGTATCAACACATTTCACGAGTATCGTCATCTTTCGATCCGGACTGTGTCAGAAAGAGTGACTGCCATTTGGTTGCGACATTACCCTGCCAAATCAGACATATCTTTCATCATTTTCGAAGAAATTGTACAAAATCTTCAAATTTGTGAAGTTAGCGAGTTTCACTTCATACGTTGTTACCAGACATGCCCATATCATCAGTTGCTGCCGTGATATTCATCCCGACCACTGCATCCCCACGGCTAGGCGACCTGTATGTTAAATTTGTATTGATAGGCCAGCGGGTTATGCTATATGTCACAGTGTTTGTGCACTGATTGCAACGGTTAGATGATACCAAAAATATGTTCATAAATAGGAGATCTTTCCCATTGCGGATCGAACAATCTACCAAAGATGCTTATAATCATGATACCTAGTAAATTTTCACGGAAAAAGATTCATTTCGCATCCTCCACCACGGGACGTGATCGTCGTTAGACTTGGCAACCTTATTTTTATTCAACATTTCAATAGAAATCACTAATATTCAGAGATCTTTGACAGCTTCTGTCAAATTGCATTTCGACAAGGTATTTTCTCATTGGTCCATAATATTAATGTTGGTGAAATCGGCAGTGAGTATTAATTTTGAAATATGCAACGAAATTCATTCGTTTTCATTGCTTTATTTTTGTAACTTTTACGAGGTTTTTCTATAAATCGACCACTATATGGGTTTAGACCCTCACGATCTATAGAAACGGCGACCTTTGACTTTTTTCCCATATATATAGAGAAGTAGACGAAAACAGATACGTTGCTGGACTATTTTTTGACCTTTCGAAAGCATTCGATATAATGGATATTTCGTTTATCGTGGAAAAATTGTACTGCTTAGGTATAAGGGATTTTATTCTCAGCTGGATCCAGTCTTTCCTCACAGATAGAAAATTGAAAACGAAGGTCAATGGTCATACGTCAACTCAATATTCCGTGAATATAGGTGCGGCACAAGGCTCAGTACTTGCACCACTGCTCTTCATTGTATACATAAATGACTTGAAATTGTCTGGCTTCATGATTAATTATGCGGATGACACATCTATCGTCGTCAGTGCCACTACACCGCAGGATCTTCTCGAATCTATTGAGAAAGTCAAAAGTGAAATGAGCAAGTGGTGCCAGTCTAACCGCCTCATTTTGAATGAAGATAAGGCTGTTGAAATTCATTTCTTCAACAAGAAACCACGCATGAATATTGATAGCTTTTCAGATCAAACTGTCTTCTTAGGAACTCATGTTGATAGTAAGTCAAGCTGGCAGCCACAAATAAATCACATTTGCAACAAAATTAACAGTGCTTATTTTGCAATATTGAAATTAAAGCCTAACATTCATCTAAACTCACTCTTAGATATCTACTACGCGCTAGTTTATTCTCACCTCACTAACAATATAATCATATGGGGACAGGCAACAATGATTAACAGATTATTCATCCTGCAGAAAAGAGTACTTCGATTAATTTTTAATATTAATAAGAGGGACTCTTGTAAAGAAATATTTAGACGCTAAAATCTGCTTACATTAACTTCCATCTATATCTTTGCATTTGAACATAACAATAGATTTGTTCGTAGCAACGCCATTAATAGTCAATACAACACAAGAATAGGGCATGATCTGAGTATACCGACACATAACTCTGCCCTATTCCAAAAATCTCCCACTCTAGCGTGCACTAAGGTATACAATAATCTGCCGAGTGAGTTGGGGAGAAGCACTAATATCCTTGCGCTGAAAAAACATCTCAGGAAATATCTGGTTGGAAAATGCTATTGCTCTCTACATGAGTTTTACTAACACATGAAAGTATCTGTTTTTTAAATTCTTTTAAGCTGTTAATCATTTCGTTATCAGTGAATTGTCTATTATCGTGGAGTAAATGTATTTTAATTTCACTTTTTATTCGAGTTTTAAGGAAAGTATTTATGTTTTATTTTTAAGCTTTTAACCATTTGTCCTCACTGCTCGATGTTTATTGTGTTTATATATTATGTATTTCTAACAGATTCTCCTACCACTTTTCATTTCTTTGTATCAGCTTCAATGATTTTTACCGGCTAGACGAACATTTTTTGTGATAAAAAAAGTCGCTGTATATGTATATATTTTTACCGTTACAGATTGAACACATTACGATTCTTGCACTGTACCTGTACCTATAATGTGATTTAACCTTTTAAAACGTTTTGTAATTGTAATGTCCTTATTTATTTTATAATTATAAGTATTTTTCTGGCATAGTTGCTCAAACGAATATATGACCCTCAAATTGATATTGACAAGTCTTATATCATGTAACATGATCTAATAGGACAATAAACTATCTATCGTCAACGCCAAACAAAGTGGCGTGCACGTCATCACGATAAAAATTCCCCGACCTAATGCCTAGGTTTCTATCACAAACAATTGCTCTATTACAGTTTCATATTAATGTGATATATAAATTGTAAAATGGTCATTACTCTCTTATTATGGTTAATAGTCATATAAACATTGCTATTAAAATATCACATAAGTTGCTTTCTGATAAATTTAGACGCATTATGCGAAATAAAATGTTTTGCAAACGCTCCAATCACTTATCGACATGTAAACGCACTAAACCGATTTCGCAGCGTTGACACATTGTCACCTTGAAACTTATTTAAACATTTGTATTAATTTTGACACTGAATCAATTTGTGGCATTTCAAATCTTTATAAATCCTTTGGCCCCGCATACTGTAAATCAACAACTGTTTGTTTCAAAACAAAATTATTCATTTTACGAGTAGATAAAGGCAATTTTGGTATATAAAGATGCCCAAACAGTTAAATAGTCGGTGTAAGGAACTCGTGGCCTCGTTAATGCACTACTTTGAGCAAGAAAGGGACAACAACGGGCCTTTGTTGCCTTTAAATGCTGTTCAAGAGGTAGGTTACTAATAATTATATGTAATGTATATTAATAATAGTGAAATTTTATTTCATTTTTTGTAGCGTGTTGCTGCTGCTTTAAAAATTAGTTTAAGGACAGTTAGTCGTATTTCCGAGGGTGTGAAAAGTGATGCAAATTTAGAATCGCCCAAGAAAAAGCGGAGTTATATTAAACGTGTAACCAACACAGCGACATTGGATACAAGTGCCATTCGAGAAGTGATCTATAATATGTATCACAAAAGTAAGATCTTATTATAATAACTTATCAGAAATTTGCATTAATTTGTTAACTAAATTATAATGTCATATTACACATGGTTTCAGAAGAACAAGTTACGATACAAACTTTATGGTCTCGATTAAGAGATAGGGCATTATTTGATGGTAGTGCCACGTCTTTAAGGCGGTTGCTTAGAGATCTTGGATTTAAGTGGCTTAAGGACAATCCGCGACGAAGGCTCATGGAACTACCAAGTATAGCTTTGAAAAGGGTGGAATTTCTAAGGCAATACAATCAAGCCAAGGTTGAGGCCTTATACCAGTTTGTCTTCCTCGATGAAACTTGGATATTTCAAAATGGGACCATAGGTCGCTCTTGGCAAAATGGAAACCAAAAAAGCGTGAAAGCTATTAAAACAGATGGTAAAAGATATGTACTTTTACACAATTTGCACTATAAAATTTAAAACTAATATATTTTAGATACATTATATTACATGCTGGAAATGAAAATGGGTTTATTGAGGGTAGTGAAGCGATATTTTCTTCGAAAACAAAATTGAGCGATTACCATGGAGAGATGAACCAGGACAATTTTTTGAAATGGTTTCAACATCAGTTATTAGAAAAATTGGAGTGTCCATCTATGATTATACTGGATAACGCCCCTTATCACAGTATGATATTGAACAAAGTGCCCAACAATGCATGGACAAAAAAAAATATCCAAGACTGGTTGACAAATCAAAACATACCATTTTTAAACACAATGTTTAAAACAGAGCTATTGAGTATTGTTGCTCGGTACATAATGCTTCTTAATTATATATATTTTGGTCGACAGTTTATATTTCTTTTTTTTATTCCTATTCTTAAAATAACTGCTTTTTTAGAAACAAACCACCTAAAATATACGTGATTGATGAATTGGCGGAACAACATGGGCACAAAGTTCTTCGTCTGCCTCCTTACCATTGTATATTTAACCCTATTGAGTTAATTTGGGGCATAGCAAAAGGTTACTATAACAGACATATTGGTAGAGATGGTAACAGTGAAAAAGACTGTTTGGATATGTGGAACGAGGCTCTACAAACGGTTACCCCAGACATGTGGAAAAATAGTGTTCGACATACTGAGCAAGAAATTTTTAAATGGTATGAAAGAGAACGAATTTTTGATCGACCAGACATCGAACCTTTAATAATCAACTTTGAGAGTGATGAAGATTCAGATTCAGACAGCGCTGAAGAAAGAAACTCCGACTAACTTTATTGTACAGAAAAAGCTTACACCAGTAGCTTACCTAATTTTAGAATGCATTTTTCTGTATGAATTCTGTAAAATAAATACCATGCATAAAATTTGGAGGACCCCATTTGGATTTTTATTCAGTACCTTTAAGCTATCAATTAAATATGGAAGTTTCATAGTGTCATCTGATCAATAATTGTCATACTTAATGATTATGCAAGTACAGATCTATAATTTTATGATACTATTATTTTTGTTCTCATTTAAGGTTAATATTGCTTATAAACCTAGATATGTAAATAATAAATTTTATTACTTTACAAAAAGTTTGGCAACAATGTAAATTTTTCAACACACCCACCTTGATGACGTGCACGCCACTTTGTTTGGCGTTGACTATATCTATCTATCTATCTATCTATCTATCTATCTATGCCGTGGCAACCAAACCGTCATATCAGTAAGATTTTTGATATGAATTTGTTACTACATATTTACGATCAGAAGTACCTACTCATTTTTCTCCAAAGGAAGTGAATGTGGCGATCCCAATTTGCGTGGCCGATATGTCACACAGTGTCATCGTTTCCGACCGTTTTAGCTAAAGTGCAGAGGTATCATGGGTGCAGACCTGCTGATGACCGTGTCGATAAGTTGTCGACTCCTTTCGCTGAGCTGGCCACGTGCAGGCATGTTCAGATCCACAAAGTGATACCGTCCATGGGAACAGAACGTTTCCTCTGTGTTCTGTGAGTCTGTCGGCGCGACTGCATCGAACAAATGCGGAAACGCGATGGATGCGCGATCTCGTCGCTTCTATGAGAAAGTGGAACCTTTGGTTGACGTACTACATCTACCAGAAGGTACGGCTACCTAAGGCGAAGCGTAGCCGCCTACGGTGCGAATTCTGACGAAATTTTCTTCGGACGCCTGTTTTTGGCAGCTACCAGATAATTTGAGTTATAGTCAACTTTCAAAACATTTGAGAAATTAATTTTTTCAGGATAGTCCAAAGATCGAAAAGATGCGTAGAAAAATTTGCAAGATCAAAAATTGAGAATCTGGCATATTCCCAAACTTTGCTAAAAAGTCTGACTTTCTTTGCTCACCCTGTATAAGTGGATAAATAAAAATAATATACCGATAGAACCCTGTGCGCGTTCTCAAACAGTTGGTCTAGAACAGAGTTCCCCAAACTTTTTTGTGTCGTAGACCCCTTGCCATGTTTTTACGTGTTGGGTAGACCCCCTACTTACCTGATATTGATTTCCTGTAAATTTCTTACTGTAGTGAAGTTTAGTGTTAAAAACTTAAAGTAAAAACACATGTTAATTTATACATCTATTAATTGAATTTAAATTAAAACTACTCAAAATAAAATTTTGTATCTGTTATCTAAAATATACGTAACATTAAATAAACCAATAAGTGCTCGCATTGGGAATAAGTGTCCGCATTGAAAAAAGAAATTAGAGGGATAAAAAAAAGTGAAAAATAATAAAAAAAAAGTTTTTACTTAAAATAGTACAATAAGCGAATTCGTTTATTAATTATAACATAAACGTATGTTCTACAATAATTTCACTGTTAGTTTGATTAAATTCCGCTTCTTATACGTTTAAGTTATCTAAAAATAGGCAAACAATTAACGAATTTTAGTGTGTATCTATCCTTGAATTTTCAGAATAATTTAAAAAAAAATATTCTTTATAAAGGAGTTTTTTAAAAAAATCAATGCGGGCACTTATTCCCAATGTGGGCATTTATTGGTCAAACACCAATAAACATAAACTATAAATAAAATAATATAAGCAATAAGTCAATATTTTTAGTGAGAAGGATGAACCTGATGCTTTAATAATAAATTATCAACATTTGGCGTCAATTTTGTAAGGGTTAATCTTGAATCTCATCGGCTAATGATGTCCAGTCTGTTTCTTTTTTTCGTTAGTAGATTGGTAACAGCCCCTTTCCACTAGGTATGACGATGGAAAGGAAATTAAAAATTTCCTCGCTATATTCCATAATACGGGATAAGTAACGGGTATGTTGTTTTCCAGCCAGAATTGCTGATATCCGTTTTTAAACTGAACCTTAAGTTCTTCGTTTGGATTTAGTTCAGTCGGTTCCTCTTGTATTATGACATTCGTTTCTTTTGTGTCACCATATGGATTAATTATCCACGGTGGTATTACCATAGTCAAAATATCCTCAAACCTAGATTCAAAATCTGAATAGAGGGCATTTAAATGTTAAACGTAAGTTGAAACGTCGTCTTCCTGGCAGCTTATCTGAGACAAATTGGGTAACTGAGAAAATTCGCCCCGTCCAATATTTTGCTTCATTAGTTTAACTCTGGCAAGAAACGCTGACTTTGTTTTAATCAAATTTAAACTGTCGCCTTGTCATTGCAAATTAACCATATTAAATTTTGTAAACAAATCTGTTAAATAGGCGATGGCTGTTTTCCTCTTCATTAAATTTTCTTTTAAAATTTTATCTTTAGGATCCAGAAATTCTAGAATAGTCTCAAAAAGTGCAAACAATCTTGTCAAACATAAGCCTTTCGACAGCCAGCGTACTTCAGTGTGAAGGAGTAATTGATGAAAGTGTTCGTCATTTTCTTCACACAACTGCGCAAATAACCGCGTATTCAACGCGTTGCTTCGGATTCGGTTTACTGCATCAATGACTAAATGAAGTGATTCATGCAAACTAACACTCAAATTTTTAGCAACTAAATGTTGTCGATAGATGACGCAATGTATTGCTAACACCCCTTACACATTTTGTTTTAAATAGCTTATAAATCCACGATAACGTCCAACCATGGCAGGCGCCCCATCTGTAGCTACTGATATTATATTTGATAAAGGAATTGCTTTTTCAATGAAGTAATCCTTCAAAACATGAAATATTGATTCACCTTTAGTGCCGGTTATCAAAGTTTTTGCGAGGGGCAGTTCTTCATAGATTTCTTGATTCATAATAAACCGAACATATGCCAATAATAATGCTGCATTATCAGGTAAAGTTGACTCGTCCAGTTGTATAGAGAAATGTGTCGTTTGCAAATAATTACATAAGAAGCTTTCAATATCAGAACTCATTTCATCAATACGACTTTTAACAGTATTGTTGCCTAAGGGAATTCTTTTAATGATATCAGATGCAGGTTTGTGTAAAACAGTTTTTAAAACCTCTTCAACGGCTGGCAAAATTAACTTCTCTCCGATAGTATGCGGTTTTCCGGATTTTGCTATAAGCAGCGAGATATTGTAAGACGCCCGCAAACCATCATCATTTCTTTGTGACGTCGAAGCGAACATTCTGTCCAGTGTAGGTCTCTTCTGAAATTTATCTTTGAGTGTTTGAAAGTATTTCAAATCTTTCTCTGTTTTATCAGGGTGGCATCTTCTCAGATGATCTTGCAGTTTAGATGCTTTCATAGCGTCATTGCCCAAAACTTTGTTGCGTAAAAGGCACATAGGCGATTGTTTGTCCGGCAATGATGGAATGAAGCCAAATTTCAAATAATCAACACTGTACTGTCTACATTTCCTTTTAGATTCGGACACGGCATCAGTCATCTGTGGGCAAAATTAAATTATTTAAATAAGAAAGAAAATCCAGCAGCTGTATATTAAAAATATTTTTTGATTTTTCGGAAAACATTCCATAATTCGAACATCTTGCAACAATTAGCTCGAATTACGGAGATTGCACTGTAATTATATTACCGATTGCTAAAACTTTCAAAAAGAAACTATTGGGGAGTACTCGTGTAATTTTGCATGATTGAATATTTAACTACTAATAACAAAAGTCATGATTGGCGTAATTTATCTATCTACGAGTACAAAACTAAAATTTAATAAAAAATAATGTACTTACTTTTCTCCAGCACTCTCAAACAAAATAACACTGACTCACTATAATTTGTGTGATATACTATCTGTTTTTATTTTTTAAAATATTTTCTTAGCACTTTCCTTTTCAAGATTCAGGAAACGAATAAACGTATTTGTCCCACATTCGTATTTATAGAGTGACGAATTGAACAAGTCGGTGCAAGGTAGGGAAGCTCTGAGACTGCGACTCTCAGGTTTTTACAAGTTCAAAATGTATTGCGACCACAAAGCGAATACCAACATCCTACAACTTGCACAATTTTAGAAACATATATAATGAATTTTTTACTTCACAGGTACTTTTATAAATAATGTATATGTTTTGATATTATAAGATAGTACGATGCAAGTAAATAGGTACTATCAGTGTATGTGTTGAGATCCACTATCGTGGACCCCCATATTCATTTCATGGACCCCCAAATTTTTTTTCGCTGACGTAGATCTCTTGCAGGTTGTCATAGACCCCTAGGGGTCGATATAGACCACCTTGGGAATCAATGGTCTAGAACCTACCAAATACCGCAACTTGATGTCTCTTTCCTTTCGAAAATATCGAGATTGGAATTTGGGTAAAATTTTACATAACTAACTGTCCACAAGTTTAACTTCAGCGTTAAAACATATTTGATTTTTTGGTACGAGCTGCGTTTTACTTCCTGTGCCAAAACTGGGGAGGAAGCATTGTCACAACTGTGACGTGGAGTGCAAGTTTGCCCTGGGTTAAGCAGACTCGCTGGTGTGGAGACTCACATGATAACACAAGCAAATAAAAAAATCAAAGTCAAAAGGCCGCGCAATAAAAGTACAATAGAATGAAACAGGTATTTACTTTTTGGCCCAAGAAGGTCCAGTCCCACGAAGAGAGATTCATCCCACGGCAGAAACTAGTCCATCGAGTTTTTATAATTTTACGAACCGATAGAACCTTCATTGGTGGCGAATAATATTCCTTTGTAGATTTGCCGGCGGTGTGCACAGTTCTCAGCGGATGCGGTTTAGGGTATCTATCGACCTATATGGCGCCTATGCGACAGGATGATCACACGTGGCAATCTCCCCCCTCCGGATGAAGCTGGCCTTCCAGCGTCACAAAATTTTACAACAAATGGCAGTTGATGTAAAGTAAAAATTTAATTTCCCTGCTATCCCATACATTCGCATAAAATTTCTAAATTGAAATATTATGTTTTTTTGACAGTATGACGTGTATAAACTATGTCACTCATTTGCATCGGTCTGTCAGTCTGTCTGTCGATCTGTCCGCCAATTTTATAACCGCCTATAACTTGAGAAGGATGGAAACAGAAATATGATAGATTTTTTTATATAGTTTGACATGTAGAGGCCAAAGATTAATCGTATCTAAGTGAATCTAACTAATTACGCCTTTTGAAACGATTTGTATAGAGTAAATCTACACGAGGCCACATTTTCATTACAAAAACCAAGAAAATGAAAAAAATGAAATCTATTATACACTAGCTGACCCGACAGATGTTGTTCTTTCTTAGCTATGAACTGGGATGAATAATGAATGATAAAAGGGTAAATATATGGAATACACTAGTAGGTAATTCTATAGAGTGTTACTTTGAGGTAAGTAGGTACACCAAATATTCAAACTTATATAATTAGTAAATACTGTAAAGCTAGTGAAGAGTTTAATCGGAGAAATTGCTTAGATAGGAGGCAACAGAGGTGGGATTTGAATATTCCTGGGATACAGTTTGCAACTCCGTAACATGGTAGGCCATAGGCTCCTGTGGTGTGCTGCATAAAACTTCTGAAGAGTTTTGGTACTGATTTTGCGAAGGATTTGATTCACCTCCGTAAACGAAATTGTAGACCAGCTCCTGCATTTTCATTCTCAATAGCATTTTTTGCGCGGTGGAAGTGTTCTAACATGAGGAAGTAAGCTATCAAAAAAGTTTGAATCTTCATCGACGGTTCTTACTTGCTGATTTTGTAACATTTTCAATTTAGTTTCCTCAATTCTAACAAGGGCCGTGCCGATATCTTTATCGTTTTGTTGTTTTCTCACTTTGCTAGGCTTAGTGAGAGTCGCGCCGGGGGTCGTGGCCGATATATTTTCGTTTTCTAAAGGTAACTGGCTTTCATTTACAGATTTTTCGTAATCATCAACTTCAGTATCAGTATCTTCATTCAAAATGGTATCGGCCATTTCATTAGGTAAATTACCACCACTGGATCGTACAGTAAACTGATCTCTCAAAAAACACAGGCTGTCGAAATATTGCCAAGATGAAACAGTTGATTGAGCAGCACCGTCTCCAGACCGTTTCGCCGGTATTTTTTCATCTCTTTACGAAAATTGTCCCGAAGCGTTTTCCATTTGCCTCTCACAATATTTCCTAAAATAAAATATTTAAGCATTAATGTACAGTGCTTCTTTATTCTCTATCAATGGAATTAACACAGCCAAATTTTGTTTACACTTTTGTTCTGGAACGAAGTGGAAGTCAAAATTCTGTACAATCGTAGTATGACACTTTAGCTACTTAATGCATAAAATTCTTGTGTCTGTACCGCCATGTGGCTAGCAAAACAAGTTGGCAGCACTGTGATTTCCCCATCAACTTACTTTGAAAGTAGGCACAGAATTATGTGGAATAAATTTTGTTGTGCCAAATGATGTCATTTGAAAGCAATTATTGTATTGCTGGATATGAGTCAAACAATACAGGGTGTCCGCAAAGTTGGGGTTTTCCTTTTCAGAAACAACTACCCTTGAAATAACAAAGGCAATGTGTAGTGAAACGAGAGCGACCAAGTAAAAAAAAATAAAGGAAAAAGTACTCACTCTCCAGTTGACGAGAATGGCTAAGTACGTCTCTGCCCGAAATCATACCGCTCCAACAGAAAATGAAATCAGCTGATGCGCTACCGAGCAGACGCAGAAACCACATTGATTGTCTTACACTTAATGGCACATCTTCTAACAAGGAAGGCAACGTTCACACTAAATTCATGCTGAAAATTTCTTTCTCGAACTGCATGCGGATTTTCATGCGACCAAATATGTTGATTATGAAAATTTACCACTCCACGTCTAGTCCATAAAACGTTACTTAAAAACTCCCTATTATTATCAGTTCTATCAAGAATACACTGACAAAATGTGATTCTTCGTTCTCCGTCCCCTGGCTGTAGTCCTTGCACAGGTTGCAAATGGTAAGGACGTCTATGGTCATTTCTAAGAACACGGTGAACATGGCTTGCTGAAATTCCTAAGGCACCAGAAACTCTCCTAACACTTGTGGTCGGATCTCTATCAAACTCACGCAGAATCATACGGGTAAGTCTGCGCTGACGAACATTTATGTTTTGATCCCTTTGGAGATTTCCAAAACCATTTTCAATTATTTGGCGATGCACTCTTACAAATACTGAGCGAGTTGGATGTTGTCTGTTTGGAAATCTTCGTGCGTATTCTCTAGCTGCTTCTGCTGCGTTTCCATTTACAAAGCCATACACAAAATGAATATCCGCTAACTCTTGATTGGAGAATAAAAATGGCATTTTTATAAAACTTACAAAAAAAAAAAGGTAAAAGAAACTAAATTTCGTGCATTCATAATTGCAAAAAAACGTTTCAGGTTTCAACAGACAACAAAACTAACTGTCAACTAATTGACGTTTAACCTTATTCTGCTTTCAATTTAAAAAATATTTGCAGGCACAGCCTACTTCTAAAAATTATCGAGATTCTGACTTTTTAACGTTATTTTATCATAAATAATTAAAAATGCATCGAACCTTAAAAATCGAAATATCTCAAAAACGGCTAACTATAACGAAAATTCACAAGAGAGCTTTTTTATGTTGAAAAGTGCGAAGAATCAGTTGTTTTATTCAAAAAGCAAAAAATTGCACTAAGAAAAAAATTTCGTTCATTTTAATACACTACAGGTACAGTAGAGAGCGCCCTCTAGCGGCTACAGTAAAACTATAACCATGGTTCGCTTTGTCGTACCAAAAAACCCTCGTACACCAATTACTGTTATACATCAAATATTGTTCGAAATATTTGAAAAAAACTATTTTAGAAAGTAAACTTAATCACCCTGTATTTCGGAAGCCTCGCATTTTTCGACCCACGTTTATATAGACTTTATGCATTAATTTTAAAAGTTCTATCGAATCTCAAAGTTATGCAACAATAAACTGAAACACCCTGTAGATATAGATATGCATATCAAACCTGTGATTCGATGTCTTGAATGTAGATTGCGTGATTTTATCTTATAGAGCGAGAGGAAGGGTGCCCTATGGTGAACTCCCCCTTTTTTGGGTTAAGTTGAAAAACGCTTTTTAGCGACACTTCGCCTTTTTATACTTTGTATAATTATTATTATTATTATCTCGTTTATTCTAGCATTTATTCTATTGCATATCGTATTTGTAACCCTGCATGCCCCAAAAACTGTTCCAACATTGATACCCTCGTAACTGGAAACAGTAGCGATATACGTTTGCGAAGCGCCCGGTCACCTCACCTGCATGACCCGGTGCTGGTTGAGCTGATAAAAGGTGAAACGTGATGAGAACATTAACTGTGTCGCTACCACGGGTACTGATAACGAATGGTCACACGGCATGCATGCTAACTATGGTAAACGTGCGCTACCAGAAGGGCTCCGATAAGATATATGACCAGCATATCGTCTTTCAGCTGCTGATATGTGTTGTACAGGGTGGCTCCAAGTGAGTGAAGGCTAGGTAACTTGCGGCACTGAATTGTTATTGAATAATGATGATAGTCGTCTCTATTAGCTGGATTACCAAATCACAGCGGAATTAATGACAAAGTGTAGCAATTGAGGGGTCCAATTCATAAACCAGTCAAGTCACATGAGGAAAAATGTTGAGAAACCATAAAAAATATTCTTGATGTAAATTTTTTAGTTACTGAAGATTCTAGTATTTGCTGTCAAATCGAAATAATTATTCTGCTGCACTATTTTTTAAATACAGGTTGTTTCAGAACTAAGGGTTCAAACTTCTAGGGCTTATTAAGTGTAACGGTAGAAAACATTTGAGTACAGGGACTCATATCCGGAAATGTGTCACTACGGCACTACGCATTATAATTTAGAAAGACGATGAATTGCCTATATAGGATTTAATGCATTTAATTTTTGCCTTTTGTACATGATATCATCATAACAATTGTTCAAAATGTCTTCGCCCAACCTGAATACACCGATTTAAACGTCGCACACGATTTCGGCGGACTTGACTAACAATTTGATACTCGTATTGAATGGTTTCAAATGCTGCTGCAATTCGTCCAATTAAGTCTTGCTCTGTTTATACTGGAGTTCCGTAAACCAAAGACTTTACATGTCCCCACAGGAAAAAATCTAGCGACGTTAAATCCGGTGACCTAGGAGGCCAAGAAACTGCTCCACCTCTGGCAATCCAACGATGCCCAAACCGCTTAGCCAAATATTCACGTAATTGTACAGCAACGTGAGCCGGCGCTCCATCAACGTTCAACGGAACATTTTCAAGAAGTTCTGGAAGAACTTCCTCCAAGCAACGCCGGTAAATAGGTCCTGTTAACTGTTCCGGTAGAAGGTATGGCCCAATCAAATAACACTGGACAACAAATTTTAGTTTTTTAATTGTATCTTGTGGGAAAAGTGCACTTCTTTGTTAATTTTGGGGCGCTGAATCCAAAAATGACAATGAAATAAAAAAATTAGTTGCTGTTTAGAAAAAAACTTTTTATTTTTAAGGATATATTAAAAAAAGTAACAAGATTCATATACTTATAAGAATCACTATATGCGCTGTCTTTTTGCTGTTCTTTTATGGATCGTTTCTGGAGCATCTCTACCAAGAGTCCAACATAGACTGCAACCATGGAAGGATTCCACTTTCCCTGGTACCTTTTTTCCGTTGTTGAAATATCCTGATGAAAACGTTTGCCGTGCTCATCACTCACGGCTCTGCAATTGTCAGGAAAAAAGTCCAGGTGTGAGTGTAGGAAATGTATCTTAAGAGACATATTACAGCCCATCTTTTGATACGATGACAGCATATTTTTGACAAGGGTTTTATAGTTGTCAGCTTTTCTATTACCCAAGAAATTAGTGACCACCAGACGGAAATCATTCCAAGCAGTTTTTTCAATACCTGTTAAAGTGTTTTCAAACTGTGTATCTTTCAAAATATTTCGAATCTGTGGCCCAACAAAAATACCTTCTATAACCTTTACCTCACTTAGTCTTGGAAATTTCTGACGCAGGTATTGAAAAGCTGACCCATCTCTATCTAATGCCTTGACAAAGTTTTTCATTAGGCCCAACTTGATATGCAGTGGTGGTAATAAAATTTTTTTCGAATCTACTAATGGCATATGCTGTACATTTTTTTGACCTGGCTCTAGGAATTGACGAACAGGCCAGTTTTGTCTGGTGTAATGAAGTGCCTTTGCCCGACTGTCCCATTCACACAAAAAACAGCAAAACTTTGTGTAGCCTAGCTGCAGCCCAAGTAAAAGTACAACAACTTTCAAATCGCCACAAATATGCCATTGGTGCTCATCGTATTTTATGCATGTCAATAGGTACTTCATATTGTCATATGATTCTTTCATGTGAACTGCATACCCTACAGGAAGAGATTGTAAAATATTTCCAGTATGCAATAACACTGCCTTTAAACTCAATGTTGAACTGTCTATAAACAATCTCCATTCTTCTGGGTTATAGTTTATATTTAAAGCCGCCAGTAAGCCGTTAATGTTACTGCAGAAAACCAAGTTATTCTCCATATTGAAAAATGGTTCTAAGTCTTTGTGGCGTTTACGAAAAACACATACCGAAACATCGTCTTCTAACAAGTTCCACTGCTGCAGTCTTGATCCAAGTAACTCTGCCTTACATTTTGGAAGTTTTAAATCTCTTACAAGATCATTTAATTCTGACTGTGTTATTTTGTGCGGTTGGTGGCATGACGTGCTCGGTATAAAATCAGGATCTCTTGACGTTGATGGCATATCTTCTTCCTGACGAATCACTCGATCGCCATGATCTGATTCGTAAGTGTAGGATTCTGGGGGTTTTGGAATAGGATTTTCGTCACTGTGAGGCACAGGTCTCATGGCAGATGGTACGTTTGGGTAGTTAATAACAGATTTTTTTTTCTTGGACATACCTGTGGCTTGTCCAACACAAGGTACCATGCAAAAGTAACAATCATTAATATGATTTGTAGGCTCTCTCCAAACCATTGGGACAGCAAAGCGCATAGACCGTTTTTTGCCATTTAACCAGCTCCTCAGGCTTGAAGCACATGTGTTACAGCAGATGTGGGGTGCCCACTGTTTGTCTTGATCACCTAGTTTACAACCGAAATAAAGCTGATATGCCTTTGTTATTAGTGGAGTAATAGACCGTCTCTGAGACGCAAAAGTCACATCACCACACACGTAACAAAACTGATCTGGATTGTTTACACACTTTCGAGACATCCTGCATGAACGCTGTCAGCCAACTGAGGAAAAAATAGCTAATATAAAACAGTATAAGGTACACGTATGTATAAGGTAACAAACACAATCATGCCGATTACATCATCTTTCCTTGCCGAATATAAAAATGTAGCACGTGCATTCTTGTGAATTACAGTATATTAACACTGTCACAGCAGGAACACATATAATAACTGTATTTCTAAAGCTTGAACTAATATTGAAAAAATAAGTTTCATTCCGGTTTTAGCACATTAAAAATAGTAATATTTTGTTGATTTTATTTAGGATATTTTTTGGCTGTTGATCAGTGTAATCATCAACAATGCCTGCCCATACGTCGACAGACCAACGTTGCTGATGTTTTCAAGGAAAAATTGCATGGGGATTTTCTTTGTCCCGAACGTGGCTGTTCCTACTATTAAAAATACCGTCTCTTGTGAAAAATGCTTCTTCGGTCCATAAAACATAGCGTAAAAAATTAGGTTGTGCAGCGATTTGATGAAGAAGCCATTGACAAAATTGAACTCTAGGATTAATTAATTGATTAATCACAAATTATTATTAGAAGCATTGGAGAGAATTGGTTTCAGAGGAAACTCGTACTCACTGATCGAAAATTATTTGTCAAATCGCCCACAATCTGTGCAGATATCAGGATCGCTTAGTAAAGAAATGTATATTAAGTGTGGTGTCCCACAAGGAACTGTCTTAGGTCCGCTGTTATTCAATATATATTTAAATGATATTTTCCAAATTAATTGTGTTGGCAAAATAACCAGTTTTGCAGATGATACTGCAATATTATATGAAGGCACTGATCTGAAAAACGTAATCGAAAATGATTTTATCAAAATTATTCGGTGGTTTATCAGTAGAAAATTAAGCATTAACTATTCTAAAACACATTTTTTACCATTTGGATCTTATGCTAGACATCTGCCAAATTACACAAATTTCTCCTTCAACATTAATGATCAAAAAATGCAAATTAATAGTGTGCCCAACATAAAATACCTTGGAGTGCTCTTGGATCCTCACTTACGATGTGACATCCATGTCAATTATATTTTAAGGAAAGTTAGATTTGTCTCCTACAAAATTAAATACCTTGGGAATATATTGACAGAAAAATATCTTCGAACATTATACCATGCACTGATTGAACCTCATCTCACATATGGTATATTAGCATGGGGAGCTGCATGTTCCTCACATATCTATAATTTAGATGTTTTTCAAAAAAGTATTCTAAAAATGATATTTAAACAACCGAAACTTTATCCCACTGACAAATTATACGCAGATGTTCGAAAGTATGATATAAGTTTTATTTCTTACACAGTATCACTCACTACTATAAAATTATACATAATCATCATACAAGGTACAAAATTCGTGGCACAGTAGTTCCTCAGCCGCATAAATCTATAATGCAGCGGTCATATCCCTATTTAGTGCCAAAAATTTTATGAAGTTATACCTAAAGATTTACGTTTCGGAAATTGTTTTAAAAGGAATTTTAAAAAGTGGCTACATTCTATATCTAGGACTGAAATTCATAAACTCATAAATACCACAATCAAGTGAATACATAATCTACTGTAGCTAATTTTTGTCCTTTTTTGTCATTTGCATTCTACAGTTGCAATTTAAAATTATTGGTCCATGTACAGGCGATGCCTTCTACTGGGCCTGTTTTGATTTTATATTTATTTACTCATATTGTTTGTGATCTTTGTACAATGAGTGAATAAATATTATTATTAATATAATCGGCTGCAGTCAATCCTTGAACTTTCTGGAACTGGTAAGGATAAAGTTGTTACTCGTGTAGCACCCGCCAGACGGAAGCGTTACTCATATTCATATCCTCAGGAATGTCACGTGTACTACTTGATGGTTCGTCGGCAACTCGCTGAAGGACCTCTTCTTCAAATTCGACCGTTCTTACGGTACGAGCAACACCAGTATCATGCATGTTGCTTTTAAACATGCCTGTCTCGGACAGCCGCCGATGAATAGCAATAAACTTTTTGTATCCCGGATGTTCTCGTTCGGGATAACGTTCTTGATACAACCGCGCTGCTGCTCGTGCATCGCAGCTTGTTGCTCCGTATGCCAAATGTATATCCGCCAATTCTTGTTTGGTAAAGTTTTCCATTAGCAACAATTAATTTTTGTTAAATTCTTGCAAACTTCACAAATACGATATCACGACTAGGCGATATGGAATGCAGCTAGAAAAAACAATATCTGCTATTGTTTTTAAAGTTAACACACACGCGCCGGATATGGGTCCCTATACTGATATGTTTTGTACTGTTACACTGAATAACCCCTGTATATCAATCTGTAAATAAAAAAATAGATACGCCATGAGGGAAAGATCAATGGACTTTATTGGTTTATGCAAAGTTTTTTTAAATTTTTAACGGATGAAATCAAAATAGAACAAACTTTAACGTTAAAAATGTTAATTTTGGCTAAGTTACTGACTGAAATACAGTAAAGTACTTCATTGTTTAATTCAACTTCTGATACAAGCATCTGATGAAAAACTCTGATGGTATTTTCTGATTTCTTCATAGAACCACTGATCACCCTGTGGCACATAATTTTTAGCGAGAGTCATAACGTGATTAAATTTATTTTTCTTTAGGTTTCTTCTTTCACTGTACATATTATTTGTAATGTTTGGTAGAGACAGGGGATCAACCCTCTTATCTAGGATTTCAAAAATATAAAATTGATAAAAAGAGACTGTTTCACTACATATTTCATTATGTATTTTTTCATAGCGCGAGATTTAATATTTTGAAATCGTAAATTTATTGTTCTTCCTTGAAGGATCCTTTACAAACAACTGTTGCGAATGGGCGCTGAAATTTGAAAATATATCCTGCGCGAGGATGACTGAAGTTTTTGTTTCTATTTTCAATAATCTTTGAGTACTCTTGCGGCAAATAATTTTGTCTTGCGTTCTTTTTTTGTATTTCTATGACTTCAAAGCTTATATCGCATTGAAGCAAGCTATGTCCGGGTTCTGGGTACCTGTGCTGTATTAGGCAGTGCAAAAGCCACTCGGTTTCCATAATTTGAATGTTACACAGACGGCTTGAGCACTAGAAGGCTTAGAATTTAGAACTGTGCAAAAATATAAACCCAACTCATTTTGCCCAAAAAATGGACTTGGTCGGTTTATGCGTTGGACCCCTCAGTTACTACTCTTACACTTAGCCCGCAACCTACACTTTACAAACAAAAAAGTACAAAACAATATGTAATAACAATTCCTTTTTTAAAAATACAAACAACCTGAAGTAAGTGGAAAGAATTTGATCAATACTAAGTGACATATAAATCCGAACACCCAGTTTAAATGGCTTTATTTTAATAAAATTTTGTATAAGTACTTAATGAAGCATAATAAGTAAATGATAAAAATTTCAAAATGATTGCACTGCTTTAAAGCCCTTTGACCTTTAATAATGTGTGGATGCACC
The DNA here is from genome assembly GCA_963669975.1 of Acanthoscelides obtectus. Taxonomy (NCBI): domain Eukaryota; kingdom Metazoa; phylum Arthropoda; class Insecta; order Coleoptera; family Chrysomelidae; genus Acanthoscelides; species Acanthoscelides obtectus. The sequence continues at coordinate 11,277,968 of CAVLJG010000004.1, forward strand.
CTGATGTGCTACGCATTCTCCAACGCGCCTAGGCATGCTTCTGATCAGGTGGTCAATGTCCTCCTGTGGTATCTCATTCCAGGCAACCACCAACTCCTCTCTAAGTGCTTCTAGAGTCTGAGGAGGACGTTGCAAATTGAGCAATCTCGTACCCATCATATCCCACACGTGCTCAATTGGGATAAGTCGGGAGATCTTGGTGGTCATGGTAACAATGTGACATCATTATGTTGAAAGAAGTCTATTGTGACTCTTGCAGCATGTTGTCGGGCATTATCTTGTTGGAAAGTTGGATCTGCCAGTGTGTCAAGATAGGGTAAAAGACGGGGTTCTAGAGCTTCTTGGATATAACGCTGCGCGTTCATGTTACGTCTGTTGAAGATTAAAGGTGAACTGGAACCATAAGCTATAGCACCCCAAACCATAACTCCAACAGTGTGATGAACATGTCTTTCAACAAAAAACTGTGGATTCCTCCTTTCACCACGTCGCCTTCTAACCCTTACACCGACGCTATCGCCTTGAGTGGTGCAGACAACGGTCACTCTGGGATCAGGAATGCAACAGTATTATTGTCTTTAGTGACGAGTCTCGATTTTGTTTAGGCATGCACGATGGTCGTGCCAGGGTTAGAAGGCGACGTGGTGAAAGGAGGAGTCCACAGTTTTTTGTTGAAAGACATGTTCATCACACTGTTGGAGTTATGGTTTGGGGTGCTATAGCTTATGGTTCCAGGTCACCTTTAATCTTCATCAGAGGTAACATGAACGCGCAGCGTTATATCCACGAAGTTCTAGAACCCCATCTTTTACCCTATCTTGACACCCTGGCAGATCCGACTTTCCAACAAGATAATGCCCGACAACATGTTGCAAGAGTCACAATAGACTTCTTTCAACATAATGATGTTACATTGTTACCATGGCCACCAAGATCTCCCGACTTATCCCCAATTGAGCACGTGTGGGATATGATGGGTAGGAGATTGCTCAATTTGCAGCGTCCTCCTCAGACTCTAGAAGCACTTCGAGAGGAGTGGGTGGTTGCCTGGAATGAGATACCACAGGAGGACATTGACCACCTGATCAGGAGCATGCCTAGGCGCTTTGGAGAATGCGTAGCACATCAGGGTGCATCCACACATTATTAAAGGTCAAAGGGCTTTAAAGCAGTGCAATCATTTTGAAATTTTTATCATTTACTTATTATGCTTCATTAAGTACTTATACAAAATTTTATTAAAATAAAACCATTTAAACTGGGTGTTCGGATTTATATGCCACTTAGTATAATTGTGGTATCAAGGCGCACCTCAACATCCATCAAGTAGTTTAAATTGTGGTCTGTGGAAAAGGACTTTCAACGTTGATTTTTATTACTAAGTCCGCTACATTGTTTTTATAAAAATTTTATGTAGCCAGTCACACTTGCTCTGCTGAGATAATCCAGGACTATTAGACGAAAAGAAGGGCAATCTGCTGAAAAAATCCCACCTGGCTGAATTCTTTACCAGAGCTTTTTTTAACATTATAAATCATTCCTCAAAAGTCCCCATGAATCCAAGTTGAGCCTTTTTTTATGGGGGGTCAAAGGGCACAAAAAACGCTGTTTTCTTCGAAAATATCAACTCTACGATAAAATGAAATATCACCTTTTTTGTTCAGTATGAAATTCTCCACAAAAAAGGTACTATGCATTTTTTTCGTAGAGACTGCCAATTTACAGAAAATTGCGTGAAAGTGTTATAATTAACAAAAATCATAAATTTCACGTCAAACCGTATTTTGACATCGTTTTCTTTTTGAATGTTTGTGGTAGGGGCTCTACAAGTGTCCCCTCTTCTAACCTAGAGTACGGCTGGTCCTTTTTTTCTTTGTTAGAATGTACGTCACTGTATACCTGCATTGACGTCATTTGACCAGTCTTTAGACCAGTATTCTGCTAGTATAATTGTTGAGAATGGTGTAGATTTATCGCTCTTATTGGAAGCTCTTGTTCCTGAGAATAAAGATATCCATTTTTTGAAGCCTGAAAAATCAAACGTCGATACAATTATATATTCTCCAAAAAGTTTCGATGCTCACATCACCGGTAATCCACACATTTTATTTTTGCATGCTTTGACTGGATGTGACCAACATCTGCCCTCTTCAATAAAGGCAATGCAAAGGCCATTAGAATTTTTCAAAAGAGAGTTGACATCAGAGATTCAGCAAAAGTATTCAATGAGGAAGGATGTTCTCCAGATACTGTTTTCACAAATGATATCAAATCATTAAGAGCGATATATGGTGCTCCACCGCGCGAAGAATCTCTTGACCATCATCGATATAACTGCTTCGCGAAATCGACAAGGTATAACAAAGCTGTTAAGCTTTCAATGCTGCCACCAACATCGAGTGCAGCTCAAGCACATTTATGTCGTGTGTATTATCAAGTTCAGAAATGGCTTGGAAAGAATTTGAATCCAAACTCATTGCCACCTGCTCCTGCTGTCTTATTAAACACAATCTTTTGGAATTGTACGAAAGGTTGTAGAGCTAATTGCGGATGCAAGAAACTTGACCTACACTGTTCCGCCATTTGTGGCTACTGTTATGGATCGTCATGTCTGAATATAATCTCGAACAATGAAGAGTCGAAGAATGTGGTATTCGATAAGAATATAGACCCCATGAAGTTCCTATGCTGAACACTTGAGGTTGGCGAAGACTTAGATAATGCCGCATCGTGTCACATTGATGACTAAGGAAAAAAGTAAGAATAACATCATTTATCCATTCTATCTTCGTGGATTAGGCCTATTGGGGCATCCACATGAAAAAAAAAACGCGTCTGGTACTTTACCTCTATGGTGACGTGGGAAAAAGTACGTTATCTTACAATTTCCTCGATGTTCAACATGGAAAGTAAAATTTCCTTGAAAAAACGATCTCTATCAAAAAAATGCTTAATACCTTTTTGTAGAGAATTTCATACTGAATAAAAAAGGTAATCGCTCATTTTATCATAGAATTGATATTTTCGAAGATATATCGAAAAGAGTGTTTTTTGTGACCTTTGACACTCTCCATAAAAAAAAGCTCCACTTGGATTCATGTGGGACCTTTGAGGGATGATTTATAATACTGGAAAGATGCTCTGGTAAAAAATTCAGCCAGGTGGGATTTTTTCAGCAGAGACAGTCTAATAGTACTGGACTAAGAAGGATCATTACTAAACCTAACTTTGCTGCCGTTCAGGTATGTATACTAAGTGACATATAAATCCGAACACCCAGTTTAAATGGTTTTATTTTAATAAAAGTTGGTGAATGTATTTATCTTACTGTAAATAACAAGTGAAAAAATTGTCAGCCTTATCAGTTGGACATTCCGGTTTTTATACTGCTTTTTTTTAATTCACTAACGCTCTAAAAATGAATATTTCAGCCGCAGTAAAGAATCAACGCTGGTGGATTTTGGTTCTTGACATCCTTTACGATCGGTTACGATGCCTAGAGTACGGAGACCTGTACGATTTCGTCAACTTAGTGAGTTTGATAGGGACCGTACAGTGGGACTTCGGGAAGCTGGACTATCTTTTCGGGCAATTGCAGTTAGAGTGCAAAGAAGTGTAGGCATTGTGGTTAGGTGTGGTCAGGCATGGCTTCGAAAAGGCCGTACGCAAAGTGCAAGGGGCACTGGACGCCGCCGTAGAAGAACAGACTGTGAAGATCGCCGCCTAAGATTATTGGCCTTAAGGGACCGTTTCTCCACTACCAGGTCCATTGCAAATGAATGGTTTGCAGAACCCGGAAGACCTATTGGCATGCGAAGTGTTTACCGACGAATGAGAATGAGATGGTCGTGCCAGGGTTAGAAAGCGACGTGGTGGAAGGAGGAATCCACAGTTTTTTGTTGAAAGACATGTTCATCATACTGTTGGAGTTATGGTTTGGGGTGCTATAGCTTATGGTTCCAGGTCACCTTTAATCTTCATCAGAGGTGACATGAACGCGCAGCGTTATATCCACGAAGTTCTAGAACCCCATCTTTTACCCTATCTAGACACCCTGGCAGATCCAACTTTCCAACAAGATAATGCCCGACCACATGTTGCAAGAGTCACAATAGACTTCTTTCAACATAATGATGTCACATTGTTACCATGGCCACCAAGGTCTCCCGACTTATCCCCAATTGAGCACGTGTGGGATATGATGGGTAGGAGATTGTTCAATTTGCAACGTCCTCCTCAGACTCTAGAAGCACTTCGAGAGGAGTTGGTGGTTGCCTGGAATGAGATACCACAGGAGGACATTGACCATGCCTAGGCGCGTTGGAGAATGCGTAGCACATCAGGATGCATCCACACATTATTAAAGGGCTTTAAAGCAGTGCAATCATTTTGAAATTTTTATCATTTACTTATTATGCTTCATTAAGTACTTATACAAAATTTTATTAAAATAAAACCATTTAAACTGGGTGTTCGGATTTATATGTCACTTAGTATATAATGCCCGTTAGGCTACGTGTTGACCATAAGATTTTCTTTAAAAACTCATCATATCTAAACCTAGCATTTTTGTTGATTCAACGACTGAAGTTCACACTGTCTAGGTGTATATAATGCTTATTCTGGTATGTGTTGACTAATAATATTTTCTTTGGAACTCGTCATTTTTGAGCCTAGCTTTGATGTTGATTGGGCCAGTGAAGCCCACGTTGTCCAGGTGTGTATAATGCCCATTCTGCTATGCAGCATAACATTGCCCGTCGTACCACTCCAAAAGATAATTATAATACGGAGACACGCACGTCTGCTGGTGGAGCGGGAGGCTTGGCCCTAAACCACCTTCGCTATTGTTTATATTCCATTACAAACCATGGTGGGCGATTTAACAATGGTCAGTCTCAGACAGGACCGGGGTCAGCCTGTTAGCTCTGCCGCTCCTGGCCAGTATTGGCACTTGATTTTATACCCAAGAGCAAGCTAACTGCCAATAACGGACGTTGTTCTATAAAAAAATATAGAGACGGGTTTTACAAATGCAATTATATCTTTAAGGACCCGAATCAGGGCCTCACTTGGTCCGGAAATTCCCATGTATTCGAGATACTGGCAAAAATTCTACATATCAAAAAACGACTAATAAAAATATCAAGAAATCCTTGCGCGTTCATGATCTGGATGCAAGCTAGGTAGTTTTTTAGTTTAAACCAATCAATATGATTTAAAATCGATGTTCCAGTCTCTGAAATCGAATTCCTTAGGAAGCGATGGCGTGTCACTCAGAATGCTAAAACTGTGCTTCTTTGCGATTTCAGGTCACATTTTAAACATCATAAATACCTGTTTAGAAAGGGGATTCTTTCCAGAATCATGGAAAGAAGCACTAGTGTTACCTCTAGCTAAAATAAGTAAACCAAAACTATATTCCGATTTAAGACCAATTAGTATTTTACCTGTCTTGTCCAAATTTTCAGAAAAAGCAATGTACGCCCAAATTTACGACTATCTCTAAATATAAAATTTTGCCTCCCAAACAATGCGGTTATCAAAAAGGATATAACAGTGCAGGTGCCCTATTAGACTTAACCGATAACATTGTTAGAGCCAGGGAACAATATATGATCACATCATTAGTTCTTCTTGACTTCTCTAAGGCATTCGATACCATAAATCATCGTCTTCTAGTAGCCAAGTGCAAATATTTTGGTTTTTCTGACTCTGCCTCAAAAATGATTCACAGCTTCTTAGGAAATCGACACATTGACACGGTTCTATCTTCAAAGTGCCTCATGTCGTCCGGAGTGCCTCAAGGGTCTGTACTTGGGCCACTCCTATTCATTTTGTATATCTCTGATCTCCATTCAGTTGTTAAATATAGTAATATCCAATTCTTTGCCGACGATTCACATATCTATATCTATTTTTCTTACCAGTTTTCCGCCTCCATTTCGGCACTATGACCCTTTAAGTTTTTTCACAATGATATTCAAATTTAGCGCCCCAAATTATCTGAATATACAGAGCATCGTGCACATACAGCCACCAATACAGAAAATTGATTTTTAACACGATAACGTCGCAAATGTCGCACGGTTTTGCAATTATTCACTAAATAATGGACTGTACATGATAAATGGGATCAGATACGTATGAAATAACAGCGGAATCGGTTTTAGCGATCGAAAATACGTACGAATCAGTCATTTGAACCGCATTTGAAGCATTTTAATTTTTACTAACCATGTATATACGAGTTACAAATAAATAATAGTTTAGAAAACTTCTGGAAGTTACACACATACAGGCCAAGCTAATAAAAGCGTGTTAAATAGGCCGAAAATGGCTCAGTCTGGAACGTGAGTCCATTCGATTCGGAATTATCCTGCCCTTGAGATACTGGCAAAAATTCTATTTATCAAAAAATGACTAATAAAATATCCAAAACTCGTCGCACGTCTATGATCAGGACGGAAGCTCGTTTTCTATGTAAATTGGGTGCATAGATTCCTAATTCGATATCAATTAAATATACTGAGTGACATATAAATCCGAACACCCAGTTTGAATGGTTTTATTTTAATAAAATTTTGTATAAGTACTTAATGAAGCCTAATAAGTAAATGATAAACATTTCAAAATGATTGCACTGCTTTAAAGCCCTGTGACCTTTAATAATGTGTGGATGCACCCTGATGTGCTACGCATTCTCCAACGTGCCAAGGCATGCTTCTGATCAGGTGGTCAATGCACTCCTGTGGTATCTCATTCCAGGCAACCACCAACTCCTCTCGAAGTGCTTCTAGAGTCTGAGGAGGACGTTGCAAATTGAGCAATCTCCTAGCCATCATATCCCACACGTGCTCAATTGGGGATAAGTCGGGAGATCTTGGTGGCCATGGTAACAATGTGACATCGTTATGTTGAAAGAAGTCTATTGCGACTCTTACAACATGTAGTCGGGCATTATCTTGTTGGAAAGTTGGATCTGCCAGGGTGTCAAGATAGGGTAAAAGATGGGATTCTAGAACTTCGTGGATATAACGCTGCACGTTCATGCTACCTCTGATGAAGATTAAAGGTGACCTGGAACCATAAGCTATAGCACCCCAAACCATAACTCCAACAGTGTGATGAACATGTCTTTCAACAAAAAACTGTGGATTCCTTCTTTCACCACGTCGCCTTCTAACCCTGGCACGACCATCGTGCATGCCTAAACAAAATCGAGACTCTTCACTAAAGACAATACTGTTCCATTCCTGATCCCAGAGTGACCGTTGTCTGCACCACTCAAGGCGATTACGTCGGTGTTCTCGAGTTAAAGGGAGGACCCAGTGTGGCCGGTATGAAAACAAGCCAAAACTTCTCATTCGTCGGTAAACACTTCGCATGCCAATAGGTCTTCCGTGTTCTGTAAACCATTCATTTGCAATGGACCTGGTAGTGGAGAAACGGTCCCTTAAGGCCAATAATCTTAGTCGGCGATCTTCACGGTCTGTTGTTCTACGGCGGTGCCCTTTGCTCTTGCGTACGGCCTTCTCGAAGCCATGCCTGACAACACCTAACCACAGGGTCTACACTTCCTTGCACTCTAACTGCAATTGCCCGAAAAGAAAGTCCAGCTTCCCGAAGTCCCACTATACGGCCCCTATCAAACTCACTAAGTTGACGAAATCGTACAGGTCTCCGTACTCTAGGCATGGTAACCGATCGTAAAGGATGTCAAGAACCAAAATCCGCCAACGTTGATTCTTTACTGCGGCTGAAATATTCATTTTTAGAGCGTTGGTGAATTAAAAAAAAGCAGTATAAAAACCGGAATGTCCAACTGAAGCTGAAAATTTTTTCACTTGTTATTTATAGTAAGATAGATACATTCACCAACTTTTATTAAAATAAAACCATTTAAACTGGGTGTTCGGATTTATATGTCACTTAGTGTATGTGGCGTTTGTGCTGTCGAATTCATATATTTCCAAAATTTCTTCGAGTCCGTCCCTGGATGATGGCGGACCGTACATTCTGTCTCGTAATATATCATTCGGTCGAGGAAGGAGGATTTCGCATAAATAAATACATTAAAGGTGCTCCGTTCATTGTTTGACACTCGTCCTGGATGGACGCATACAGAGCAAGGAGGCGTTCACATCATGTTCGATGACTTGCTCTTCTTACGGGAGGTCATCTCGTTGACTGACACCAGATCTCGCCCTGTGTAGTATTGAAAAAGCGGATCACTTGAGTTCTAAAATACGGAAGTAGAACATGCCAGTCTCGATGAGCGACAGGTTACGTTCATAATAATGTCAAGTCAAGTCATCGTTGGTTGTCAGAGCGGTCCGTGGGACCTTAGCTCTTGAGTCACAGTGTCAGCTTGTAAGTCTGTCAGGTCTGGGAACCCAGAAACCAGACAATTTTAAGGAAAAAAGGAAGGAAAGGAGAGAAGGAAGACCGAGAGCAAAGGGGAAGAAGAGTATCTTTTTATTATTATACATATTATTATTTTTTCTAAAGATTCGGTCAAAATGCTCCAATTTTGGTTCTTCTAAGTTCACGAGTTAATTTAGATTACAGTGCGAGCCGCGGCCTTTTGTGCTTGCGAACTTGCTCGACTGTGTGGTCCACTGACTCACGCAACAGAGTGTTGCTGTGCGATTCCGCTAGGCTATAGCGCCGCTGCGCCTGTTGCTTAATGTAGTCCTTTAGGTAAGGGACATCGGGGTCTCTATGTAGAGTTTCGTTAGAGACATACCATGGGGCATGAGCAATAGTGCGCAACGTCCTGCTTTGCAGAACCTGCAGATTTCGCATGTGTGTTTTAGCAATAAAACACCAAGGACCAAGCCGCACATGCGTAAGTCATTGCTAGTCTTATGACCACCTTATAGAGTCGAATCTTGTTAATCAAACTTAATTTTGAACGCTTACATAATAATGGGTAAAGCTGTCGAAACGTAATTTGGAATTTAGTTTTTAGCGTTTCTATATGGTGTGACATATAAATCCGAACACCCAGTTTAAATGGTTTTATTTTAATAAAAGTTGGTGAATGTATTTATCTTACTGTAAATAACAAGTGAAAAAATTTTCAGCCTTATCAGTTGGACATTCCGGTTTTTATACTGCTTTTTTTTAATTCACTAACGCTCTAAAAATGAATATTTCAGCCGCAGTAAAGAATCAACGTTGGCGGATTTTGGTTCTTGACATCCTTTACGATCGGTTACGATGCCTATAGTACGGAGACCTGTACGATTTCGTCACCTTAGTGAGTTTGATAGGGGCCGTATAGTGGGACTTCGGGAAGCTGGACTTTCTTTTCGGGCGATTGCAGTTAGAGTGCAAAGAAGTGTAGACACTGTGGTTAGGTGTTGTCAGGCATGGCTTCGAGAAGGCCGTACGCAAAGAGCAAGGGGCACTGGACGCCGCCGTAGAACAACAGACCGTGAAGATCGCCGCCTAAGATTATTGGCCTTAAGGGACCGTTTCTCCACTACCAGGTCCATTGCGAATGAATGGTTTGCAGAACACGGAAGATCTATTGGCATGCGAAGTGTTTACCGACGAATGAGAAGTTTTGGCTTGTTTTCATACCGGCCACACTGGGTCCTCCCGACGTAACGGCCTTGAGTGGTGCAGACAACGGTCACTCTGGGATCAGGAATGGAACAGTATTGTCTTTAGTGACGAGTCTCGATTTTGTTTAGGCATGCACGATGGTCGTGCCAGGGTTAGAAGGCGACGTAGTGAAAGGAGGAATCCACAGTTTTTTGTTGAAAGACATGTTCATCACACTGTTGTAGTTATGGTTTGGGGTGCTATAGCTTATGGTTCCAGGTCACCTTTAATCTTCATCAGAGGTAACATGAACGCGCAGCGTTATATCCACGAAGTTCTAGAACCCCATCTTTTTCCCTATCTTGACACCCTGGCAGATCCAACTTTCCAACAAGATAATGCCCGACCACATGTTGCAAGAGTCACAATAGACTTCTTTCAACATAATGATATCACATTGTTACCATGGCCACCAAGATCTCCCGACTTATCCCCAATTGAGCACGTGTGGGATATGATAGGTAGGAGGTTGCTCAATTTGCAACGTCCTCCTCAGACTCTAGAAGCACTTCGAGAGGAGTTGGTGGTTGCCTGGAATGAGATACCACAGGAGGACATTGACCACCTGATCAGAAGCATGCCTAGGCGCGTTGGAGAATGCGTAGCACATCAGGGTGCATCCACACATTATTAAAGGTCAAAGGGACTGTAAAGCAGTGCAATCATTTTGAAATTTTTATCATTTACTTATTATGCTTCATTAAGTACTTATTCAAAATTTTATTAAAATAAAACCATTTAAACTGGGTGTTCGGATTTATATGTCACTTAGTATAATAAATAAAACTTCAATGTAAATAAATGTCAACTGACAGGAAATTATCCAAAGGCGACTTGATATTATTTTGTGTTTTTTTTTTAAATTAAAGCAAATGAATGTTGTGCCAAAACTTTTAGGACATACATTGATTACTACTCAATGCGATTGAAACTGGCCCTTGGCATTAAAAGGTGAGTCTACTATTGCAGTACCCAACGAGGTTTCTTTCCATTTTTCTAGAAAGACGATTAAACTGCAAACCGTAAAATAACCTTAGATTACCAGTAAATTGTGTGAAGCGTGCCCATCTCACCGTCCAGGACTAACGTCACGGCGTGTGGACGCAAATTCGAGCAACAACGTTTCTTAACAAGTCTCGCTAGCGACCACCTAGTGTCGCCATAACTGAGACCGACCGTTTTCTTCAATTTCCTTGCTTTTCACGCATCACGGGCGCGAAATCGCCACGGCACGGTGAAAAACAGGGAAGTTGCGTCTTTGTCCGGTTAACAGTATTGTCGCATTCACCTACAGTGGCGTTTCGTGACAAATCTCTCGCATTAAATGAAGGAATAAAACGAGGCAACACGATGTTAATAGTCACTACTGCATGGGAAATTCTGTGGCCCCTTTTACGTCCCACGCCACAAACGTTTTTTCACATTTCACAGTTACCTGATCATTTTCAGAATTTTTTTGTAAGGGTTCAAAAATGGCGGTTGGGAGTTGCTTCTTCGGTGAACGACAATTTATTATCAGGTAACTTGTGATCCTGATGGAATTACCCACAAATAGACATAACGTCACACATGTTGCCTATAACATTCAGGCTTGTGCTAATAACACCAGCCTTTACCTGCGGTGGGTCCGATCTCAATGTACCGACTCCGCTACTGTCCCATGCTGCAGCATAGTCATTGCAGGGTCTTGAACTTATACACTGAAGAAGGTAGAATTCGATGTAGATCAGGGCAACACGATTAACTTATGTCATTTTTTGAGGGAGCGCCGTGGTTGCCAGATTGAGCAATAATACCAAGCGACGCTGCCACCTCCACGTGTAAATCTTAGATTGCTATATTTTTATATGTAGAAATTTGGTGGTATATGAGAGACCTTACAACGCCATGTGCTATCAAGATTTTGCGCTATCATGACGAATGTGTATGTTAAAATAGCAATGTAAATACACAAGCTGGCAAAAGGTTCAGAAGAAAGGCGTATGTTGCAAATTTCTAGATATACCTATGTATATTTGATCTATAATCTCATACATTTTCTCACAAACAAATCAGTATTAATAAAGTATCAATTACGGTCCAGATGCTTTCATTTCCATCAGCCACTGTGAGCACCTGCGTAAATAAAAAATTAGTAAAAAATGAGTTGTGGCATTACATTCCACATATTTCTTTTTTTATTGGAACTTTAATATTAATGTACCCGCAGAAATTTTTTTCAGGGGTGCTGACCATTTTTGTGAAAGTGTATATACCGTCAAAACCTGTGGCAAAGTTTCTCAGGGGGGACAAGTCTTAAAAAAAATTCAAATGCTCTCAGGTGATGCCAAGGCCACCCTGACACCTCAAAAACAACTACATTTAGTGTCCAGAAGGTACCATACCAAGTCGGACACATATTTTTATTGGTAAACATCTAATAATTTTTTCATCGTAACAGAATTCTCATCGATAGGCAAGATTTAAAGTAACCCAAGTAGATTTTGCTGATATAAATCTACATTTTATGTTGACTATAAATGATCAAGATATATCAATGTTCAATATTTTATTTTAATCCTTGGTAAATTGTCCTTAAAAATGACATTTTGATTCTAATCACCAATTTATTCTTACTGATATCTCTATAATATGGGCACTAGCCTCCCTTATTAAATAAATCGAAAACAACGACCAATAAAGTAATTTGGATCTCAGCCATACAAACCATTGGGATAGTATAATCATCATTATACCTGATTGATCCATACCACGTACAGCGTGTTCAAGCTCTTCTGCCCCGGGATTATGAGCCCCGAGTTGCTTTTTGTCGCACAATGTTAGAAAGACACAGTGAAGATCCACGGTGCTTTGAAAAAATGTTACGTTCAGATGAGACCACATTTAAGAAAGATGGGTACATGAACCTGCATAACTTACACGAGTGGCACGTAGCAAACCCACATTTAGTGAGAGAAGATAAATCTCAATATCGCTTCAAGATAAACCATTGGACAGGAATTTTAAATGATAAAATAATCGGTCCGTTTGAGTTCCCAGAGACTTTGACTGCTGATGTTTATTTAGGTTTTTTGCAAAATCATTTAAAAAAATTATTGGAGGACGTGCCACTGAGTATTTACAGGGACATGTGGTTTCAGCATGATGGCTGCCCAGCGCACTATGCACTATCAGTGAGAGAGTATCTCGATCAAAACTTTCCAGGCAGATGGATAGGGCGGTCTGGTACAATACCGTGGCCAGCCCGGTCACCAGATTTGAATCCGTTAGATTTTTTTTACTGGGGAACTGTAAAAGAAAAAGTGTATTTCAAGCCTATTCAAAATGTAGCTGAGCTACGGCAAATACTATTGTAAGCAGCTGAGTCTGTTAATAATCGTGGATTCGCTCGTTTAATAACCCGATCTTTTTTAAGAAGATGTCGAGCGTGTATTGCAGCTGAAGGAAAACAGTTTGAGCATTTGCTGTAAAGGTAAATCATCATCAGCAGCATTTTGACGCCCACTATTGTGCAAACAGTGATCCTTAAGGGTCCTTGTGCGTTTTCATAATCGCTGTTTAATTAGGAAATTTTGAAAAATTTTCATCAGTTCAAATAAAAATTGTGCATAAGTTAACGAGTAATCTTCTAAGTGTTATACCATTTTGGAATCCTTCTTAAATGCGCCAACTTTTAAGGTTACTTACCAAACTCTCGTAGTACACTTTGTTCCAGTACAGCCAGTTAAAGTTGAGCAAAGTTTTACTTTGGAATACTTGGTTGGGAAATAAGTGGCAATTTTTCCTGAACGAGAAAAGGTTGAGACACCAGTTTGAAGATGCATTATTCATCATTACATTGTAAAAATAAAATCCAAAAAAAGTTAATACTTGTAGTAACAGGAGTTGACAGACTGCCGTAGGGTGTGAAATTTTCTATATTTTTTTCAAAGACCTATAGTTTTCAAAACACATACATAATTTTTTTTTAAATATTTTTCTGATAGCTGTTATGACTTTGCCTATCACCCGGTTTCGGCTTGACGACGACTTCTGGGACACCCTGTATAATGATGTAATGATCTGCAAGTATCATATCCTCATGAGCTGTGCTTTTTGTAATCTCCGAACTTCCGATTATCCTCAGGACCTCAGGGGTTGACGGCGGTGGCTGTTGAACTTTTCGTAGTGCTCCATTGTTAAAAAAGTCATGTGAAGATTTCAACAGGTATGATCTTCAAATATTACACTCCTCCAATGAGTAACCGCTGCATGTCTGATCTTTCTCAGGATCTGCCAGAAGCCCGGCTACCGATTGGGGTAATTTTTGAACATCTTATCTTATCATTTGGAGTTTGTCTCCTTTTCTCAAACTTATTACAGTACTTCCACTTGTATACTTTACAACTCTGAACAAAAGGCATCTGGCTCAAATAACATAATAGGGATTTTATTGAAAGCCAAATGCTATAAAAATGGATTGTTGAAAGAGGTAAGTGGCAAGTCTGCGCCATTATTGTCATATTGTTCAGACGCAACATCGCTTTCTTTCCCATGGTGTTAAATGAGCTACTGTTGCGCCATCTGTTAGCATAGAGTGCTGCTAATGCACGGAACCGCACAGTCCAGTAGTTACTAATCCACGGTATAAGCATGGCCAAGGTTAGGGAGAACGTTGGGACCCAGAAGTAACTGCAACGTGAGTCATTTCTCTTTATATATCTAAACTGAATCCAAATTCAAGATGAGATGTAAATAATAACAGTTAGCGCATGGTCTCTCGGTAACAGGTGGGGACAACGCCTCTTATTGGTCAATTCGCCATTAAATTTCAAGCGGTCGACTGGCGGAATAATGCGCGGGGCAGGGGCAGGGCAGGCAGAGTTGCATTCAGGCCACCGACCGTCGCGTGTATCACTGCGTGCTCGTGTTTTCGTATTCACCTTGCTTGGTTGTTGCTCTTGTTGTTGTTAAGTGTATTTGAGTAATTTGTTAAGTTTCTGTTTGTTATTGTTATTCCTCGTTATTATTTGTTTTGAACCAATCCTGAACATGTCCAGTACAGATACTGCTGACGCGGCTGTAGGCTACTTCCTTAGCCCTCCTAGAAAGCGACAAAAAAAAATACATCTTAGCGTAGACATGAAAGACGTCATATTGAATACATTCAAGATAGAGCAGAAGGAAGACGAAACGTCAACTAAGCCGAAAATAGCTCTGAAAGTGGCAGGTAAAATTGGAGTATGGCCAAGCGACAGTGTACAAAGTTTTGAACGAACATAAGAAAAAGCATGCCTTTTCCAAGCCAATGACGGCTAAAAATCGCAAAAGTATCATAAGATCGTTGGATGACGCTGACAAGCATGCAATTCGGAGGAAAGTGAACGAGTTCTTCTTCAGAAACGAAATACCGACAGTTGATAAAGTACTACGGGAGGTTAACGAGGATGCTATGTTACCAAATTTCTAACGTTCGACTATTCATAAACTTTTGAAGCATCTTAATTTCGAATGGAAGAAACGAGGTCGTAACAGCTTACTTATGGATAGAGAAGAAATTGTTCTGTGGAGGAGAGAGTACCTGACCAAAATTAAATCATTCAAGGATCAGCACAGGAAGATCTATTACCTGGACGAAACCTGGATTAACGCTGGGCACACTACTCCGAAGGTATGGTTTGACAGAACTGTTACTTCATCCAGAAGGGCATTTCTAGATGGACTGTCGACCGGATTGAAAAATGCAGCAGGTAAATAGATCGAAGTAGTTCACGGTATCAATTTTTGCGCACAATATCTCTTCGTATATCTTCGTATCTACAAGACGTACATGTGTACTTAGCGGATTTTATCTTTCTAGGTAAAGGAAAAAGGCTGATTATTTGCCACATTGGGGGTGTAGATTGCTTCGTGGATGACGGCTTATGGTCTTTTGGGTCAAAAAAAAAATACTGACTACCATGATGAGATGAATGGGGAAGCATTCGAGAAGTGGTTTTCAGGCATTTTACCACGTCTCGAAGATAATTCTGTGGTTGTTTTGGATAATGCTCCCTATCATTCTCGCAAAATAGAAAAAATCCCAACTTCAGCTTCTAGGAAATCAGACATTCAGAGCTGGCTCCGTTCCAAAAATATAACTTTCGAACCTTCCTTACTGAAATTACAACTATTAGATATTGTGAAACAACACAGACCAAGACATGATAAATATGTCATAGATCAAATGGCCAAAGCACACCACAAAACAGTACTCCGTTTGCCGCCTCACCACTGTGAGCTCAACCCCATTGAGCTCATATGGGCAGATGTTAAGAATTTTGTTGCTGCACACAATACAACATTTAAATTTTCTGACATGCAAGATCTGTTCAGAATTGCTATTCAAAGGGTCACACCAGAAAGATGGCAAAAATGTGTGCAGCATGTTCAGGAGAAAGTGGAGGTAGCAATGTGGGAGCTGGACAACATAATTGAAAGAGATTTTGAATCCATCATCATAAACATTAATGACGATAGCTCTTCAAGTGAGTCTGAGTAAGTTTCGCGTTTTTGTTTTGTCACAGAATACATTTTATGGGAATCCTAGTTACAACACGTTGGTGGTAGTCCATCATCAGGTAGCCCTGAATGCGGCCCTGTACGCCGTCCTTGCTTTTGGCAATCACGCATCCATTCTATCTTGGGTGTAAATACACTGTACATCATCTACAAGCAAATGTCCAAGCGAGGGAATTTTCTAAGTTTCGACGCCACTGTGTTGGAACATACGATTAAATAAAGGATGCAAGACCACTACTGTGATGAGACATGTCGCAGAAATAATGTTGTGTCGTTTGTTCCACTGGCCAGCTCTTCAGAGCGAGTCGAGACGGCTGGCTACTTCCGGTTCGGAACGGTCCTTCGAGAGTGATCTCTTATATAGATATTTTTCTAGGCATTTATTTTAGATTTATCAGCCACTGTGTAAAAAATCAGCATCCACCTAGTAAGCCTCAATGTGAGGCTACTTTGGTATTGTCACGATTGTGACTTGGCGCGTACGAGCTAGAACCAAGCGGCAGATTTCTGAGAAGGGAACAGCTCACAGATATTCACAAACGCTATTAAGCAGTGGAAGGCTACTCCTTGTAAGGTTCTTCCAATGTGCTTGGCCTGCGTCCAGAAAGAACGACTGCTATTGAGCTGCGATATTACCCCGTGTGTAATTTTTTCATTGCGCTGGTCTGTTGTATCGGCCTTTTATACCTTGGTTTAGGCATAATGACAAGACATGCCCTCGAGTGGAGCTGCTTTCCAATTGGGGATACCTCCACGTCTCAGTCGAACTAGTTTGAATAATATCTCGACTTTGGCGATACAGTTCCTTCATGCTAATAGATCCTTTGTCAGGTGTGACACTCCTGGTTTGCACTCTAAAATCGATCTAGGTGTTCATCAGACTCATTGTTGGGTGGGATAGGCCTAAAAGGCAACCACACATTCATGAATTACCATAGCTCAGACGGACGTTGTCTCATTTGGGCTTGCCACGACATTCTTCTTCTTCTCATTAAGCCGTCCGGCAGCGTGACCGGCGCGACAGCACATACAATAACACACAGCAACGCAACTGTCGTCCTGTTATGCAGAGTGGCAGAGCATCCTGACTGCTCCCTTTTACGTAAGATGTCGAGGAGAACGGTATTGCAGGCAAGGTAATTAGGACAGCTTTCTCTGTTTTATGTTCTATCTATCTGTATAAATGTGAATGTCTGTCCAGTCTGTCGGGATTATGTCTGAATCACTAACCGAAGAGACGTAAAAATTTGTACACCTACTAACTGAGAAAGTGCTTTTATCCGCCAAAACGTACAGGGCGCTCAAGAA
This sequence comes from Acanthoscelides obtectus, assembly GCA_963669975.1. Taxonomy (NCBI): domain Eukaryota; kingdom Metazoa; phylum Arthropoda; class Insecta; order Coleoptera; family Chrysomelidae; genus Acanthoscelides; species Acanthoscelides obtectus. The sequence goes on from CAVLJG010000004.1 coordinate 11,295,431, forward strand.
GTATGGATAATTCGAAATATCTTGAAAAATACGTTTCTTAGAGACACATTATTTACTTATAACAAAGTTTGAAAAGATTACTCCACAGGTGATCTTGAAAATGACTTTGACTATGACATCCAAGGTCATTTGAATGTCAAAACAGCTTTCTTAAATGAAATCCCTATTTCTGACAATGTAAGGAGCGTGAAATTTTACGTCAAAGTACGCCTTCGCACATGTCCTTGACCATGACCTTCATGGGGTTTTTAGGGTGTCCCGAAAGTAGAGGGTACACAAGATATCTCGAAAAATACATTTGATAAAGCATACATGTGTTGTAAGTTGTAAGGTTTGAAAAGATTCACCCAATGGGCCCTTGAATGTGACCTTGTCTATGCCCTTCAAGTTCTTGTGAAGGTCATGACAATTTCCTTAAACGGAAACCCCCCTTTTTGACACCGGAGCATTTGAAGATCAAATGAATTGTCAGTGGCAAACATCCATTTTTAATTCCTGATAAGCAAATTGCGGATACTTTTAAGTTCAAGTATATCGTTGCCAATGAATCTGACCATGACTTTCAAGGTCACTTCAAGATCAGATAAATTTTCAAATAAGCTCCACACGTTTTGCTGAGGACACAAAGCGAAACATTGAAATATGGTATATCTATTGTTGCATTAAAATGTTGGATAAAAACGGTTCATTGCCAAAGTACCTATTACATTGGTATGAATATTGCATTTCTTCCTCAGAAATCAATCTACTTAACAATAATGCGGAAATGTTTCAAACTAAGGTTGTAGTATATTTCCTGAGATATCGATTGGTGGCCTTGGATTCGACCTTGATTTCGATCTTGAAGGCTATTTTCAAATGTAAACCCTTACTTTTGACTCCGGTAATAATGAAACGACCGGGAGAGGCAAAAATACGTTGAAACATGACCTTGAGTGACCCCCGGGCAACTAAGGCAAGGACGATACCCCTGGCCAACTAAGGCTAGGTTAAGGGTCCCGTCCATACAGTTTTGGAAACTCACGATAATTTGTGACAATTTGTGGTAGAAAAAACTAGGCTACGCGATTGATTGTTCTTCCCAGCTATCTAGTGACCTTGTGTTCGACCTTGACAAGAACCTTCAAGGCCACGGAAAGGTCAAGTCAATTTTTTAAATCGAACCGCGTAAGTGGAAAGAGTGTTCAAATATAGTGTTCATCATTATTCAGATTTGACCTTGGGAGGTCATGGTCAATGTCAAACCCAGGTACTTGAAAGCCAGAAGTAGTATGGGACATTATTTTCGTGAATTTTTCCCGGATATCCAATTCTGACCTTGAATATGACCCTGACTATGATATACAAGGTCACTTGCGGAGCAACTCTTTCTTTAATGGACCCCTATACTTTTGACCGCGCAGATGGAAGGAAGCGAAAACTTTCTGTTCAAATATGTTGTTTACCTTCGTGTAACTTGACCTTGGGCTTGACCACCAAGGTCAAACACAGTTTTATCTTAATTTCTTGATATTTCAAGAAATTGTGTAATCCCAAGATAAGCTGACTTCACTATTCTATCAGGATTCTTCTCTGGCTACAAAAGTTAACTTGTCCCTGTCATGATCTCGATGGTCATCATTGTTAAGGTCAGATCTAATCGGATATCCTGGAAGAAATCATGAAAGTAACGTCTTAATAGGGGTCTTGGTATTTTAATACCATTAATAGTTCACGAATTATCGTGGGGTTCCGGAACATTTCAGATACTCTGTATAATGGCAGGTTGTATTTGACCTTGACCCGAACTACCTCTCTATGGTCGGTGCCCTTAATCTTGCATTGATTGGCCGGCAGTATCATCCTTGCTTTATTCATTCAAGGTCAAATATGAGGGTCATTCAAGGTCATACCTGAACGTAAGATTTATTGCCAGTTTCATTGTCGAGGTTAAAAACGGGAGTTTACATTTAAAATTTTGTCCTTCAAATAACCTTTGAGGTCAAGGTCATCTCCTGATAGCTAAGGAAAGATCCTACAACTTTTATCTGCCCCTAAAATGTATTCCGGAAAAATTATCGAGCCGTTCCGGTACTTTCGTCACACCCTGTATATACTTTACACTATTGACACGCGAACGAAATTACAGACTTAGTTTAGTAACCAATAAAACTTGCAACAGTGTTGTACACTGCTTTGAGAGTTTGCAGTGGGGAGAACGTATTCCCAGAACTGCGAGAAACAATGTCCTTTGAAAGTTTTAAATATTATTCTCGAAGTGATGGCTGTTGCTTGTACTTGTGAGGTCCTAAGGTTTACTAAACTGTCATCGAAATCTCAGAAGAGTGGGAATCTACGAGAGAAATATATATGGAATAGAAACAGATAATATTCTCTTTTCTAGTTTTGAATATACGCAATCCTTATTCAACTGTCCCTCAGCTAACACTTGCCTGAATGGTTATTTTTTTCGATATAATTGTATTTCAATTACTTCAAAAATCACCTGGTTCCACCATTTTAGTAACTGCTACGGCGGAAAGTACCTGCAAAATATATTATTTACAACTTTAGGAGAACATAAGTTATTCGTAAAACCTATAAATTGACACCTAAGTGACTTAGGTCATACGGCTTTAAAAGGATTATCGGTGTGAAATTCAAATGATCTCTAATATCAGTCATACTCTTGCGCACTTTTCCTTGAAACGTGAACTACACAGCGTCAGCCGCGAGCGATTGCGCGTGGTAGTGTCCTGCTGTGTAGCATTGTATATGCTGTTGCGCCAGACGATAATGAAGATTCTGGTGGTGGATGGTTAGAGAAGGGGGGAAGGGGGAAGGAAAGTGTATCTAAGCAGCGAGGAGCGCCTCTCGGACAATGGAGTGACCCGGCTCGCCCTCGTGACGTCACCAACCATTCAATGCTAATCAGCAGCGACGGTGGACGCGATCTCGTCTCTCGTCAACCGGGCCCAGCTCGGGAGAGTATGGAGGTGCCTGTAGGTGCAATGTTGTCGCGTTTTATATGTTTGTCAATATCAGACTGACCAGTCTACACGTTTATACATGTTCTTCTCCTGAACAACTTCCAAATTTAAGGTCAAAACGTAACCTCTGAAGCTAACTCCATTAGCTGTTAAGATTGATAATGCAAAAATTCGGAACCAAAATGCAATTAAATATCTGCGTGTGTGACAAAGGTCTGAGAATTATTTAACATAAAAGGGGTACCAAGAACAAGGAAAATAAGGTCGTTGCATCTCCGATGCTATGCTAAAAAAAATATTGCATTTTGTTTTAATGTGAAACCCTTTGCTACAGTTTCACAAATGTGAAAAAAATTTACCAGACTGAATCGGCAAATGATCTCAAAAACCTAGATTTTTCGCAACATCATCTACCCATTCTTTTGGAAGATGTGCCGCTTGAGACAATAAGAAGGATGTGGTTACAGAATGATGGGTGCTTTGCAGACTATGCTAGTGCACTAAGGGGGTATCTCGATGAAGCATTCTCTAGAAGATGGATTGAATCGCTAGGAACAATGTTATGGCCCTCACGCTCCCCAGACCTGAACCCTCTGGATTTTTTTTACTAGGAATGTTTAAAAGATAAGATCTATGCAAAACCAGTTCGATCAGCTGATGAACTGCGTCATCGAATCCGTCATGCAACACGCGAACTATCCAATTTAAGTTTGAGACGTTTAAAATGACGATTTTTAGGAAGATAGGTTGTGTGAATAATGTGGTAGACACTTTGAAAATCCGCTGTGAAGATAATAACATTAATAACTTATTTCAGGCAATATTAACATGACAATATGTTAATTTAATTTTCATTTAGTTAATGTTCATATTGATTCCTAATTGTTTATTTGATTTGAATTTAAAAATAAGTGGAAATAAATAAAATACAAGCTAATGTCCTGTTCATTATTTTGATGTCTACATACAACAATGAATAAAAATGGATAATGAATAGCCATTTTAAAATAAAAAGCTATTACAGCAACTACACTATTTTTTATTTATAGTATATCGCAAGTATTACAACTTAAATGACCAAAGTAGGAATCATTCAGTTTTTAGTAAAAAGAACCTATAAATGTTACACCACTTTTGAAAGAGCATTAAATAGCTAGTTTAAAATGACATCTGCTGATTCAGTCTAGTACATCTTTTTTCACAGTACTTAGTCAAACTTTATTAAAGGTTTTCACATTGAAACCAAATGCAATAGTTTTTTTTAGCATACTGTTGCCAGTTTTCAATGAAATGAATACTCTCCAACTATTAATGGTAGCCCAGGGATAAAGAATTGCATAACCTTGAAGTTCTTTATAGTCATAATAGGCATGAAGGAGCAAAACAGACACGTGCTAAATCTCGCCCCATGTAATGTACCATGTTTTTGGTCAATAAAGACGATTATTATTATTATTATTATTATATTCACCATTTCTTCTTTAGAAAAATTCATTTTCAAACACGTTTCTATTATAATGCTCACAAAGCTACTGTTTTAACTAATCAACAATTTATTTGTTTCCAAGGATGATGCGATATTTTAAGGAATTAAGCCGTTCCATAAAAGACGTGCTAATAACCGAAAAAATAGCAGTAAAAACCCTTATGTGTCTAGTATAAAAGAAAGCTTATAAAAAATTGAATCCAAACTTGCACAAATATACAGGGTGATGCATTTGAAATTTTTGAGAAAAAGTACAACTCGCGTTTTTGACCACCCTGTATGAGCAAAAATTAAATTTCGAAAAAGTAACAAATAAGGTAAAAGCTGAGGTGTGTAAATTTTTTTTTTGATACAAAATTCAGCACTCCAAATTTCAAAATGGCGGACTGAGGGGTTGCCGAAGTGGGGGGTGGGGGGTTTCTAGACAAAACATCTTATATCTCAACAGTTAATTACCAAAACTCCATAGTATGTTATATCAATCTTCTTCCTTTGAATCGGCTTATCGAAATATGCAATAAAATTAGAGGCATTCCATTTGAAAAATCACAATTTTGATATGTAGGTTGAAAATGGGACACCCTGTGTAATGTACAATATTTTAGAAGTGTGCCCTTAAATGTCATGTATCACATTCCATAAATAGATTTTGCCAAAATGTATTTGTTTATGAGTAATATTCCGTCCACACAAGGCACAATTTCAAAAAAATCATCCGAAACACTTCAAAATTGTCAAAAACTTTCTAGGTTAATAAAAACTGTGAAATATTTAGAATGCATGATATCACTATAATTTCAGTAAGTACAGTATATGGTGTAATCGTCTCTTATGAGTTTGGAACCCATAAATAATGCTCGCGACATGCGGTTGCAGTTGATTAGGCAAAATTATAGAAATATACTTGAGCTGACATCGAACCCTGGATGAAAATCTTGATTATTCTTCCTGGCAACATTGCATCCAGCTAGTGGGGCTGGGGCTATAGAAAAACTCGCATGAAGTGGGTGTCGCTCAGCGTCTACTTTGTATTCTGTCAAAAATAATAGAGACAATTGACAATAGGTATTATATGCGGAGAGACTTAGCATTCAGCCCTGTACTTGGTATTAGAATGTTTGTTTACCACGACGGACTTTGCGCAAAATTACCGTCGAATTATGCATGCAGAAATTTCCGAACACGGAGAAAAAAGTCGTCATAATCGCCGGTGTAGGATCTTTAGATGTGACCTTTCGCATCGTGATGGCTATGGAATTTCTGTATAGTGGTGCGTATATTGTTTCTAGAACAAGCGAATGTATGGACTCAAAACTTTTCTAATCGCTCATAGACATCTCAAAGCATGCATTCTGCTTGCTGAACTTCTTGACGTTCTTTTTAAACCGCGTAGCCAAAAGCCTAAATAAGCCAAGGCTGTGAGGAACCTTGTTAATCCCATTTTTGAATTGCCTAATATTAGTAGAACTGAGAAAAGCCTCTACAGCTGGATTGTTCCTCAATTTCGATATCCTAGGGACGAAGAAGCGATGGTATCGGCCAGTTCTGAATGTTCAAAATTCGACACAGTTAGGATGGGAGTCTGAAATCAGGCCATCGCGCGGAGGCATCATGGAGGAGAGCTCTGAAGAGCACAGCCTCTTGACATATCGGTAGAAGAGAGGTAGTTCGCCGACGGCCAGTCGATGCGATAGTGGTCCGAGACTGTCCCTTAGCGAAGAGTTATCTATCGATCGGACAAGCCTCTGATACACCAAACATGTGAGCAGTACTCGAGGCTAGGTTTTGTGGTCTCATTGTCGTCTCCAGAAATACGTGGTTAAAAAAACAGAATGTTGCGTGACATCATTTACATTTTTCGTAACCTTAAGTTCTTTGGGAGCCCCTCCTTAATTGTTTTCTATGTACACCGCCATATGTGGCCCCATCTGGTTACTACAAACTCTCACAATTTCGTTGAATTATTCAGAGTTGCTATTGAAAACCGTGCACTACTTTGAAGAAGTGGTACCCCAATTCGACGACCATCAATTTGTAGAACATTTCCGATTGACTCGTGAGATGGTGGAGGAGCTAGCGAATAGTGCAAATTCACAACATTATAAATGGCAAGAAGGAGATTCAGAGAAGGTGAATCCACTAAAATATGTATCTGTTTTTTTGTGGTTTGCTGCTAACGAAGCAAGTTCCTTCAGAGATGTTGCTGACAGATTCAATATTACGAAAAGCACATTATTTAAAATTCTGAGACGAGTCACATATTTTCTCAGCAACCTTTCTCTAGAGATAATAAAATGGCGCAATGATACAGAGAAAGCAGAAATTGAGAGGTATTTCCGAAACAAAAATTTTACAGGTGTCATTGGAATCATTGATGGCACACACTATAAGAATAGACAAAACTACAGAAGATCCTGACTCTTACCTCAACAGGAAACATTTCTATTTTATTCAGGTAACATCATCATTGCAGATTTCTATACAGGTTGAATTGAAGAGCGAGCCTAAGAACCTAAGTGCTAAATTTTCAAAATTTAGTTATTACATTTGAAAGCTGCTCAGTATCATCTTCCATTTCATGACATGGGTGATAAGGAGCCAAGGCAAACTGTTTATATGTATTTCTATGTCAATGTGTGAATAAACCTTCAACAGCTTCATAACGTTTATCTCTAATATCTTGAAATAATGTTTCTGGTACCTCTTTGGTATTTTCTCTCTTCAATTGAAAATTTAATGAACCCTTAACAATTTTCTTGAATAATAGCTAAGAACACTCTTGGCTTTCACAATGGTTTGTGTCATTTTACTGCTGCCTAAGTATAAACTGTTTATGGTCATTAAAGGTTTAGTAGATATATATACATGAAACATATTGTGATTCTGTTTCAGGCTCAAGTGGTATGTGACCACAAACGAAGAATTCGAGACATTTTTGTAGGTTACCCTGGCGGCTCGGTTCATGATAGCAGAGTTTTGAGAACATCGCCTCTACATGCAAATCTGGCTGATAAATGTGGACAGTATTACATATTAGGTGACAGTGGTTATCCTTGCTTGAGATATTTATTGACTCCATTCTGAGACAATGGTCATTTAACAAGACGACAAAAAAATTATAACTACATACTATCCTCTAATCGATATATCATAGAACACTGTTTTGGTATCTTAAAACAAAAATTTCGTCAACTATATCACCTCAAATTTAAGGATGTGGCCTTCATGGTTCATTTCATAAGAGCTTGTGCTGTTTTATATAATTTATCTCTTTCTGTTTCTTTTAATGTTGAACAAGCCCCAGAGCATCCAAATGTCCCTAGACAGCACATATTTTCAAATGAGGATATTCAGCCTGATAGTGATGATAGAGATGGTCAGAGAGTGAGAGAAGAAGTAATGAATACCTTGCCATTTGTAATGTAATGAATTTCAATATAACTTCAGAAAGGTATCCTGTGATTTTCTTGTTATATTTATTTTTAATGAATGGCAAAGTTTATGTACGATGAACTTACAATTCTTTAATATCTTCTACCTTTGCCTTTTGTCAATGTATGTATTGATTTGATATTACTTAATGTCTCTTGAATCTGTTTAAAATTGGTAACATGTATTTTGTTAAAACTGTGTCAGTTTTTTGGTGAATATTGTGTAGGTTTTCTTTAATAACCTTTCTTGTATTCCTTCATATATTATATATTCGACTTTTGTAAGTACTCTGTACATTCTACAATAGATAAAATGATCATGGCATATCGTTTTATTAACTGATGAAATAACATTCCACACTACAGAAAAGAGTGTATGGAAGTCTAGAAGTAGTACGTCCATTATTCCTGAAAAATGTTTGTTTTTAAAAACTCTTGCTATTTGCAAAGAACGATGATTATTATGTAAAAACTGATGAGTTTTTCTTTTAGTTCAAGTGTAAATTATCCAGTGAAATAAGATATAAAACACCAAAAGATATTTTTCATTCTTGCTATCCTGTGAAGTTTGCTTTGTGGCTTAATACAATTTTGCTTGACGTATGGATATTAATAAATATATTAGGTTTTTAATGAACATCACAATAACGGGGGCAGATCATAACATTTTTGTCTAAAACGCTTAAGGAAATACAGGGTGTTAAATTATTATCATAATAATAACAAATAAACAATCGTTCTATATATAAATGACCACCACACTTTCTTTCCTTAACGAAGCATTTTAGAAACAATTTGTTAATGCATAATTTGGAGCGATAAAATGAAATGAAGGCATCATTTTCATATATATTATTTATATATAAAAAATAAATACAAAAAACAAATGAGATCAAGAAGAAAAAAGTAAATAAAGTAAATATGAGGAAACACAAACTTAAAAATCACATTCTCAATGGCAACAATAACAAAAATAAGGCAAAACAGTTAATAAAAAAAAATCTTATCAGGGTGCCATGTCAACAACAGGGGAGTAACTGTTAGCTTGCAAAAATTGCTCCAATAAAACATTGTTTTTCTAATACAGCATTTCTTTTTCTTTTTTCTTCTATTTTTTTTTCTTCTATTTCCAATTGTCTTTTGTAAAAAGCTCTACGATCGTTTCTGATTTTTTGCAAAACAACGGCTTTTAGCTTTTGCTTTGTGCCCCGTTTCTCACCAACACATGTTTACTTTTGAGTACTGCTTGTTTTGATGGGAAAGGTTCCGTCTCCACATTTTTATTATTGGATTCTGCCATCCCTTTTGTTTCCTCCAAAATTTGTGGTACATGAATGGTCTCAGAATCTAGTAGCAATACGGGGTTAATATTTTTTTTGACCATTATGTCAGCCATTATATCGGCATATTCGAACACTTTTCGACCACTGCCTGTTTGCTGGTTATTATTAATATTTTTTTTATAATTCCTTTCTAGCACTTTCCAGCGATTTTCGCAATTACTTGCTGAAATGCGAATATTAGTGGTCTGAGTAATTTCTTTCGCGATTTTCTCAAACTTTTTTTTTAATTCTTCATTCTTAGCGATCCTAATTGATTCTTATATTTTCTGTATAAATCTAACAATAGCAAAGTGTTTTCATGAGTCCAATAATGACTCGCCTCTCCAGGTGTCGGGAATGTAAAAAATTCACAAAGATCCTATGAAAAAGATTATTTTGTTGTCAGTTCAAAAACGAACCTATAAATACTTAATATATATACCTCTTGCTGGATCAGTCATTATTTGCTCTTTATAAGAGATTTTGGAAAATAAAAATAGCAAAATACAAATGTCAAATGTGGTATGTAACACCTGTAAGCTGTAAATAGTGTCAATCGAATAGCAACTTGGCAACAGCACAAAATAGAGGGCAAATTGGCAACGGTGTTGAATCCGCAAACCGTTCCAAAGTCGTTCGCGGTAAACGAAAATGTGGAACTAGAAAATAACTGGACATGCGCATTTTTGTAATTCTGGATGGTTCAGTTTTAGTTCCGAACTGGTTCTTTTTTCTGACCCGCGAACGCAATTATGGTGTTACGGTCTGGTACTGTCCCACGACGTGGAACACGAAAATGAACGCGAAACTCACGTAGCGTTCGAACGGCAGACTCGCCATATCGAAGGAACCGACGGTGAACACACGATGCTCAACATTTCAAACCATTTCTCCAACTGAAACTGCCCTTCTTCCACTATCCAACACGTCCTTTCCCACCGACACGGGACCACAAGCTCCAGCTGACGTTGTTGGTGGAAGGCTAGGAATAGGTACGATTCCATTTCTAAATTAAATTAAATCCCTTCACGCAAAATCATAACCAGCCTTGCAAAAAAGTGCTCTGTCCCTCCAGGCCGGATGCCAGCCTAACAAGATTAGGTGAATCCCTCCGATTCGCCACAGCTAGCGGTCTGTCCAAAGGCGACTAAGCACATTTCTCTGGGATTTGACGTTGTTTTGTTGTTTACTGTGATATCGGTCACATTTGCGTCGTTTGACTGACTGTTGATTTCCATACATAACAGCTACGGGCGCAATCTACCCCTAGACACAATGCGGGGTGCTGTTATGACGAATGGTCCATCCATCAATTCACCGCCGGCCGAGGGTTACTGACCATGCCTACACAACAGAACAGGGGCGGATTTTGCGGTAGTTTTGCGTATTATTATACATAATAGAAAAGTCGAACAAAAGCTACAAACTCCAAGCAGAGATAAGAAATTGAACATAGAAAAAAATCATGCCATAAGCAATCGTCGTAGGGCAGGCTGTTCTAAGTATCAAATACTCAATTCTGAGCTTCGCTTTCATCAGTTAGTTTTTTTTTATTTATACTCCAACTACCATGAAGGCCTAAACACCGAAGGGATACCGTGGGGCTATAGGGGGATACATGGAAAGGGGGGACGGCACACGGACTCTGGCGAGGGAACACGTTTGCATGCAACATGCACACATTCTGGCCCCGCCTACGAGATCCGCCGGGTGGTACCTCCGCGTTCGGCGGTCAGAGACCGTCTACCACCTACGGACAATCACAACATCCATAGCCAAGATAAAAATTTCTCCTGGGACGAACGCTCGGCGGCTGATCATGACACCGAAGAGTCTACTACTGCGGCCACCGCTGCTGCCTAGTTGGGTATTAAGATATCATTTTCGGTGGCAAACTCAAGCATTTCACCGAGTATGGTTTTTTCGGCTACTTTAACCAGAGAGTGAGAGTGATGGGACGATAGTCTTTTGCATTGTACTTATCACCTTTCTTGAAAATTGGCGTAGCCGTTGCTTTAGGCCAGCATTGAGATAGTAAATGAGAAGTGAACGAAGAGGTAAATAGGAAGGTGAGGCAAGGGAAGAGGCACACCTTTCTAGGGTCATTGCTGAAATATTGTCAGCGTCTGGTTCAGTACAGATTGATGAGACTTTGAATCACAAGCTGGCATGTGGTCTTGGGGGTGTACACGTTATGACAGTCATTATTTAAATGGGTGATAGAGAAGGTTAAGGGAAGCAAAGAATTTCATATAACATGGGCATCTTTTTAGAGAAAAGCGACTTTAAAGTAAAATAAAATCTGACAACGCCGCAATGCCAGACGCAAATTATGACGGAACGCAATGTAAATAAAGATGGAGTTTGTTATTTTTGGCTTTTAGGTATTATTTCATTATTTGATAATGTATTCGTAAAATGAAAACAATTAAAAAAAACGGACTTACCACTACCTGTCTCAGCGCTTCACCTGGTGTGTGAAAGTTTATTGAAGGTACTAAAAAAATCCACTTATAAATAGGGAACACAATTTTGATACATACATTGTTTTTCTTCTACACTGCACTTTTTTTTGTATTCAAAGAAGGTGTTCAAAATGTCATCCTCCACTTTCCACACAAGCTTCAATACGACGAACCCAGTTTCTTCTTACTCTAGATCCTCGAAGTTGTCCATTTATTTCAGCTGCATTAAAAACGTTTTCGCGAAGTTGTGCTTCAGTTGTTATTGGACCAGCCCCATAAACCATCCCTTCAACTTCTCCCCAATACCAGAAATCCATCGGATTAAGGTCAGGAGATCTTGCTGGCCTTTTTCGAGGATCAGGAGCATTTCGACCGATTCAGCGATGTTCATTCAAATACTGAATGACGCCTCTAAAGATGTGTGGTGCCCCGTCATGAAGTAACCACAAATTCTGACTCCATTGTAATGGCATGTTGTCTAAGGTCTGTTCCAAAAGATCTGGTAGGTTATTGACTAGAAAGCTTCTCCTGACAACTTTGGGGGTAAATCGAAAGGGCCAATTACCTGATCGTCAAGAATACCCGCCCAAATATTTATTTTAAAACGTTGTTGGAAATGACCTTCACGAATGGTATGAGGATTTTCTTGGACCCACGTGTGAGTATTCTGGTAATAAGGCCTGCACACGTTGTACATGGTAGGGATAAAGCATTTTCCCGTAGGATTCTGTGGACTATGGTATGCGATAGTCCTACGCGGCGGCCTAATTCCCGAGTGCTGATGTCTGCATTGATTTCTACGATATTTAAAATTTGTTCCTCCTGGTAAACAGTAACCTGCCTTTCACGAGTGCGAATATTAGTGGGCTGAACACTTCATGTATCTCGAAGTCGAATTTGAGCTGCAAGATTTGAATTCTGATGAGCTTCATCGTAAACTAACATCATGTCAGCGAACTCTTGATTCGAGAACATTGTAATTAAACACGACGACGTACGCGAACAATAACTAACCACGGTTACCGTTTGCGATCGATTGCCGGTTCGATAAGAGTGATGTTGTTGTCATGTGTGTTTTAAAAACTTAATTTAATGAAACTTACTGACTACAAATTTTGGCTTAACTTAGAAAAACTTAATGCCATTTATTTGTTAATTCCCCAATTTAAAAACGTTTTAGATTAGATTATAAAAATTAGTAAGATTGTGGTGATTGTGGTCGATATAATGCACTTAAAGTTGTAAACTATAAACATTTAGGCAAAAGTCTATCGACTTTTGGACCATGAGTCACATGAACTTTTTGACTTGTTTTGACCCACCCTATTACCCAATACAATAATGACTACCATAACATTTACACCCTGTATAACAAGGAACCAGAACTTTTCGGAGAAAAGGCTATGTAATGATTCAAATAAGTATGGCGTCATGTAGGTTGACTCTGCATTTCCCACGCAACGCTGTCATCAGTAAATAAAGAAATATGCTAGACAAGCGTTCGCCTTTCTGAGGAAAAGGGTACGAACTTGTATAACAAAAAGTCAAATCGATCATGTCAGCCTTACAGGTCCAGGCAAGCCGTGGGATAGATTTGACGATTCTCGACAAAATTCAACATACTATCAAATTGGACAAGCAAGTAAAAGGTACTGCCAAGCTGACAGAGCTATCCCGTGGGTACTGCTAGTCGGTATAAAGGCGCTGCACTGCTGGGCACCACCCATTTGACAACGTTGCGGTCTAGAAATTTCTTCCCTGCTCTATCGACAGTGAACAGTATCGACCGTCTGTCAACGTTGCTAAATCACCACAGTCAGGTGCAGACAGGATTTTGTGCACGTGGATATACGTTTGTAACGTTGCCATGTGACCGATACGAGACACGTTTGTTGAAAATATTTCTCTAAGTTTGAAGCGCAAATGTTCGCAGAAATACACGTGTGAAGTATGTCTTATAGAATTTCTAGGGTTGTAATATTAACGCCAATAAAAACCCTACAACCTCCAGCCCCACTTGTTAGCCCCTATAAAAGTCTAATAAAAAACCAAGTTTGAACGCATTTGTTTTTGTTTTTTGTCTCTAGCTCCGCCACTACTGGACCAACATTCAAAAATTACAAAACCTCTTCATCTCTGGTATAGTCCCTATATAGTTTCATCAGAATCCAAGCGATACTTTCCAAGTTATCGACAGGCGGAAAAAAAGACAGATAGACCGACAAATCGACAGAAATGAGTACGATTTCACATCATATCTAAGAAGCATAGTGTCTCATTTTCAAATTTGTTCGCGACTGCAATACTTCCTCACCAATGAATTTGTTTCGGAATTAAAAATGGCAGATTTTAGTATTTCAAATGGAACGCTCCACATTTTATTGCATATTGAGATAGACCCTTCAAAAAGACAAAGTTGATATAACATGCTATAGAATTTTGATATTGAGATTTTGAGTTAGAGGCGTACGAGGTCTGTAAATTAAGTTAGGAGACTGATTTACGCTAAAATGTAATGCTTCTGCATTAATTTCATTATCTCGAATTCCAACGTTCCAAGTCGACTTCATAAGAAAAAAAAAGCAAATATAAGATTATGCTTCCATTTAAACACCTGTCTAATAAAGAATAAAGCCCCTTTCCACTTCAGTTGGCCCACTTCAAGATTTGTACCAAAATATGCCTTTATAAACTAAACTGTTTACTTCTAAAACAATTTATTTTCTCAAAAACATTTTAGGTACACTCTAGTCGTAAAAAATACATATAGACCTATAACTAATAGAACATCTGAACAAATTAAACAATGTGCCAATAAATGCGCGAAGTTAACAAAACAACAAATAAAAGATTACCATTGGGTAACATCACCTTTATTTTTTATTACGGCTGAAATTCATTGGGGCATAGTGTTAACCAAGTTTTGGCAAAAATTTGGTGTAAAACAATCAAATATTTCTTGAAGCTTTTGTCTCAGTTCGGTGATTGTACGAGCAGGATGTTGTCGTAGAACCTTTTTCATATCGTGCAACAAAGTTTCAATAGGTGACAAATCTGGACTGTTAGAAACCCATTTCAAAATTGGTACATTATTTTCGTCCATCTAACGTATTTTATAGCCTTTTTTGAGGTATGGCACGCTGCACCATCTTGCTGAAACACAAAATCTTGGATGTCAAACATTCTTCCATCACTGCTAAAAGCGATTCTTATAAAATTGCTAAATATTTGTTTGTATCCACATTTCCATCAATAAAATGAAGTTTTCCTACTCCTTTTGATGACATACTGCCCCAGACCATAACGGATGCTGGAAATTTCACTTTTCTCTTCCGACAGTCGACATGGAATGCTTAATTTTTTTGCGAATAACTTTACTGCGACTGTCACCAACACAAACTTCGAATCGGGCCTCATCACTCCACACTCCACACCATTGTTGAGGTGTCCATTAAATATGTTCTTTAGCCCATCTAAGCCGATTTTTCTCTTGCAGTGGAGTTAATAGTGGCTTTTCTTTGGCCTATAAACAAGTTGTGCAACTTTAGGGTTTCTACTTCAATTTTTTTATAAGAAAACTTACCTTGCAAGTGCTAAATCCCAGTTTGTGGGCCTCTCTATGAGTTGTGGACCTCGAAATTCTCCTTCCAACAGCGTTACTCCACAGAGAACTTAATTGTAAATACTTGGCACGCCTGTTTTTCACGATTATTCTTCTTAATGCTCTTCGGTCGGCATTTGCGATACATATTACTTTTTTTCACATATCGTGGCTTGATATTAACTGAACCAGTTACGTTATATCTTCTAACAATATTTCTCATACTGTACCGCGATAAGTCTAACAAAGTTGCAATTTCTGAGTTTGATTTCCCAGAATTAAAAAATTTAATTATCAGTAACCGAATTTTCTCCCTAATAACCTTTACTCTACCCATTTTGAAAACCTTAACTACCCAAAACTATTGTCATGGCTTTCATTTTTCACAGCCACCTATGCGTTATAGACTTATTTTGCATTGAAATGAAAATAGGTTGATATGCTGTAATTTGTGTTATTTTTATGCTGCGAATTTGGTTAGGGACTGATAAAGTTGGTGTTTTCTACTATATATTATCAAAATATTCATTGTTAATATTTTAATACCTAATTACACCCTGCTACATTTTTATTATTTGTGTTTGGTAAGAAAAAAACTAAGATTTCAATCGTTGGGCCAACTGAAGTGGGAAGGGGCTTGTACAAACACAAAAATTAGGTTGTTAAGCTCACTGTATATCCCTAACGTACGGATATTGAATAAAATACAGAAAATATATGAAACTGCTAAGAAAATTTGCGGGTCTGAAGATTATGGACAAAGTGAGAAATAAAGAAACAAGAAGATGACTTGCCATACCTGTAGAAAAAAGAGATCCACAACTGAGTGCGCTAACGCGAATTGGACACACGATTAGAATGCCAATTACAAGACTGACGAAACAGGAAAACTTAAGAAAAAGACTAGCGGAAGACCAAAGAAAGAGGGAATTATGTTTGCCAGGGGCGAACGAGGGTTTTTTTTTAAATAATTTTATTTCCCGCTGATGAATATAACTACCACTACAAGAGTTGATGCGATACAAAAAATGTCTATTCCTACCACCAGTAAACAAATCAAAGATTTTTTAGGACTTGTAGGATGTTATACGCGTTTTGTTGAGGACTTTTCAAACATAGCACAACCGCTTGAAAAAGAATGCTAAGGTATGCTATAATGAACAGCCGTTTATTGACACCGTCAATAAATTTAAGGAAGTGATTACAAACGCACCTATTCCAACGTATCCCGATTTTTTAAAACCAAGCTGACGACAGATGCTTCGAATGCTGCGATAGGTTCAATACTATCTCAAAACGATCACCCCATTGTATTTTTCAGTCGCAGTCTTAATACTGCTAAACGTAATTATACTAAGTGACATATAAATCCGAACACCCAGTTTAAATGGTTTTATTTTAATAAAAGTTGGTGAATGTATTTATCTTACTGTAAATAACAAATGAAAAAATTTTCAGCCTTATCAGTTGGACATTCCGGTTTTTATACTGCTTTTTTTTAATTCACTAACGCTCTAAAAATGAATATTTCATCCGCAGTAAAGAATCAACGTTGGCGGATTTTGGTTCTTGACATCTTTTACGATCGGTTACGATGCCTAGAGTACGGAGACCTGTACGATTTCGTCAACTTAGTGAGTTTGATAGGGACCGTATAGTGGGACTTCGGGACGCTGGACCTTCTTTTCGGGCAATTGCAGTTAGAGTGCAAAGAAGTGTAGACACTGTGGTTAGGTGTTGTCAGGCATGGCTTTGAGAAGGCCGTACGCAAAGAGCAAGGGGCATTGGACGCCGCCGTAGAACAACGGACCGTGAAGATCGCCGCCTAAGATTATTGGCCTTAAGGGACCGTTTCTCCACTACCAGGTCCATTGCAAATGAATGGTTTGCAGAACACGGAAGACCTATTGGCATGCGAAGTGTTTACCGACGAATGAGAAGTTTGGGCTTGTTTTCATACCGGCCACACTGGGTCCTCCCTTTGACTCGAGAACACCGACGTAATCGCCTTGAGTGATGCAGACAACGGTCACTCTGGGATCAGGAATGGAACAGTATTGTCTTTATTGACGAGTCTCGATTTTGTTTAGGCATGCACGATGGTCGTGCCAGGGTTAGAAGGCGACGTGGTGAAAGGAGGAATCCACAGTTTTTTGTTGAAAGACATGTTCATCACACTGTTGGAGCTATGGTTTGGGGTACTATAGCTTATGGTTCCAGGTCACCTTTAATCTTCATCAGAGGTAACATGAACGCGCAGCGTTATATCCAAGAAGTTCTAGAACCCCATCTTTTACCCTATCTTGACACCCTGGCAGATCCAACTTTCCAACAAGATAATGCCCGACCACATGTTGCAATAGTCACAAGACTTCTTTCAACATAATGATGTCACATTGTTACCATGGCCACCAAGATCTCCCGACTTATCCCCAATTGAGCACGTGTGGGATATGATGGGTAGGAGATTGCTCAATTTGCAACGTCCTCCTCAGACTCTAGAAGCACTTCGAGAGGAGTTGGTGGTCGCCTGGAATGAGATACCACAGGAGGACATTGACCACCTGATCAGAAGCATGCCTAGGCGCGTTGGAGAATGCGTAGCACATCAGGGTGCATCCACACATTACTAAAGGTCAAGGGGCTTTAAAGCAGTGCAATCATTTTGAAATTTTTATCATTTACTTATTATGCTTCATTAAGTACTTATACAAAATTTTATTAAAATAAAACCATTTAAACTGGGTGTTCGGATTTATATGTCACTTAGTATATTCAACTGTCGAGAACGAGTTATTGAGTATCGTTGATTCATGTAAACATTTTCTTCCATATCTATTTGGTATGCCGTTTGTGATTAGATGCGATCAAAGATCACATAGCTATCAACCATTGTAGTGGTAGTTAGATTCATCAGCGGGAAATAAAAGTTATTTTTTAAAAACCCTCGTTCGCCCCTGACAAGCATAATTAGGGGGAACGACGAAATCTGGGAAGCTAAAGACAGAACAAGATGAAGTCATAAAATAAGAGAGAACTGAAGAGTGATATCGATCTGTACACTGGCTACATCCGGTAGAAAAGGAACGGTGAAGTAAGTTGTCTACATACGAGTAAATGAATTAAGATAGTCCGGTCCTGTGTTGCAGCCGTTCATGACTTGCCGAAACTTTTTCCGCAGTTGCATTGCATTTCGTTGCGTGTTTCGGACTGTCCATAGAAACGTCACTTAGAAATATTATAAATGGTCTAATTTTGTCCGGGTACAAAGATGATCGCTCCCGACGATGCAACTGGATACTTTTCGAAAATGCGGCAAAGTGATTGTATTGACGACCATGTATTGGATCGATCGTTATCGACCCTGATGGTCATACGATATTTTCTTGCTACTTATTTTGTCATTTTGATGGGTAAATGTAACACCTAAGCGAACAATACACTCACACGTAACCCAGCGATAGATATCGAAGATAAGAGATGCTGGTAACCTTTTGATAGTGTTGTTAACAATGAAAAGGGCTTTGTGTTGACAATGAATGAGTTATGAAGGGACAAATCTATTAAGTAATTTATTTTTTTTTATTTATTTATTTAGCAATATCCAACAGCCATAGACAATTACAGGAAGGACACACATGAAAATATATACAACAAATGCATGTTGTGGATGTATGTAGAGAAAGCTAAAACGCTGCAAAAAAAAAACCTCAAAACAGAACTGGGAGTAAAAAAAAGCCTTCTAGCTTTACCTACCCAGCACTCAACAATCACACCGGCAAGCATTAACGAAAATAAGCAATAATGTCTTCCAAAGTCGCACAGAACGAAAATATATCTAAAACGCTATTAACTGAATTATAATTACGACACATTATATATATAGGAGAAACTTAAGTATGTCAGTCCTAGGCCTGGATAAGTAAAAAGTTAAACTAGTTCGTGACGCTAATCTAGGAATTAAGAAGCTAAGTTGTTCTAAGATGACACTGGAGTCAATAATGCCGTGGATGAGCTTGTGAATGAACTTAAGTGAATTCATTTTGCGTCTGCTCTCTAAATTATAGATTTTGTGTCTCGCCATCAACTCACTATGAGGAAAGCCAATAGCGGGATATATCCCGTCAGCTTTGTATGAGAAGTATTTTAAAAACTTTCTTTGAACGGACTCTAAGCGGTCAATATATATTTGATGATGGGGATACCACACCAGACACGCATACTCAAGCTTAGATCTTACATAAGCATAGTACAGTATTTTCAGTGTAAAGGAGTTGTGGAAATCACCGGTACTTCTTACAATAAAACCATACGCCTTTGATGCAGCCACAACAGCATTTTCAATGTGATAGGAGAAGGAAAGTTTTCTATCAAATGTGACTCCCAAGTCATTAATTGTACTAGGTCTGTCAAGTTTCCTGTCACCAATACTATATTCATATAGTCAACGCCAAACAAAGTGGCGTGCACGTCATCACGATAAAAATTCCCCGACCTAATGCCTAGGTTTCTATCACAAACAATTGCTCTATTGCAGTTTCATATTAATGTGATATATAAATTGTAAAATGGTCATTACTCTCTTATTATGGTTAATAGTCATATAAACATTGTTATTAAAATAGCACATAAGTTGCTTTCAGATAAATTTAGACGCATTATGCGAAATAAAATGTTTTGTAAACGCTCCAATCACTTATCGACATGTAAACGCACTAAACCGATTTCGCAGCGTTGACACATTGTCACCTTGAAACTTATTTAAACTGGGAACTGACATTTGTATTAATTTTGACACTGAATCAATTTGTGGCATTTCAAATCTTTATCAATCCTTTGGCCCCGCATACTGTAAATCAACAACCGTTTGTTTCAAAACAAAATTATTCATTTTACGAGTAGATAAAGGCAATTTTGGTATATAAAGATGCCCAAACAATTAAATAGTCGGTGTAAGGAACTCGTGGCCTCGTTAATGCACTACTTTGAGCAAGAAAGGGACAACAACGGGCCTTTGTTGCCTTTAAATACTGTTCAAGAGGTAGGTTACTAATAATTATATGTAATGTATATTAATAATAGTGAAATTTTATTTCATTTTTTGTAGCGTGTTGCTGCTGCTTTAAAAATTAGTTTAAGGACAGTTAGTCGTATTTCCGAGGGTGTGAAAAGTGATGCAAATTTAGAATCGCCCAAGAAAAAGCGGAGTTATATTAAACGTGTAACCAACACAGCGACATTGGATACAAGTGCCATTCGAGAAGTGATCTATAATATGTATCACAAAAGTAAGATCTTATTATAATAACTTATCAGAAATTTGCATTAATTTGTTAACTAAATTATAATGTCATATTACACATGGTTTCAGAAGAACAAGTTACGATACAAACTTTATGGTCTCGATTAAGAGATAGGGCATTATTTGATGGTAGTGCCACGTCTTTAAGGCGGTTGCTTAGAGATCTTGGATTTAAGTGGCTTAAGGACAATCCGCGACGAGGGCTCATGGAACTACCAAGTATAGCTTTGAAAAGGGTGGAATTTCTAAGGCAATACAATCAAGCCAAGGTTGAGGCGTTATACCAGTTTGTCTTCCTCGATGAAACTTGGATATTTCAAAATGGGACCATAGGTCGCTCTTGGCAAAATGGAAACCAAAAAAGCGTGAAAGCTATTAAAACAGATGGTAAAAGGTATGTACTTTTACACAATTTGCACTATAAAATTTAAAACTAATATATTTTAGATACATTATATTACATGCTGGAAATGAAAATGGGTTTATTGAGGGTAGTGAAGCGATATTTTCTTCGAAAACAAAATTGAGCGATTACCATGGAGAGATGAACCAGGACAATTTTTTGAAATGGTTTCAACATCAGTTATTAGAAAAATTGGAGAGTCCATCTATGATTATACTGGATAACGCCCCTTATCACAGCATGATATTGAACAAAGTGCCCAACAATGCTTGGACAAAAAAAAATATTCAAGACTGGTTGACAAATCAAAACATACCATTTTTAAACACAATGTTTAAAACAGAGCTATTGAGTATTGTTGCTCGGTACATAATGCTTCTTAATTATATATATTTTGGTCGACAGTTTATATTTCTTTTGTTTATTCCTATTCTTAAAATAACTGCTTTTTTAGAAACAGACCACCTAAAATATACGTGATTGATGAATTGGCGGAACAACATGGGCACAAAGTTCTTCGTCTGCCTCCTTACCATTGTATATTTAACCCTATTGAGTTAATTTGGGGCATAGCAAAAGGTTACTATAACAGACATATTGGTAGAGATGGTAACAGTGAAAAAGACTGTTTGGATATGTGGAACGAGGCTCTACAAACGGTTACCCCAGACATGTGGAAAAATAGTGTTCGACATACTGAGCAAGAAATTTTTAAATGGTATGAAAGAGAACGAATTTTTGATCGACCAGACATCGAACCTTTAATAATCAACTTTGAGAGTGATGAAGATTCAGATTCAGACAGCGCTGAAGAAAGAAACTCCGACTAACTTTATTGTACAGAAAAAGCTTACACCAGTAGCTTACCTAATTTTAGAATGCATTTTTCTGTATGAATTCTGTAAAATAAATACCATGCATAAAATTTGGAGGACCCCATTTGGATTTTTACTCAGTACCTTTAAGCTATCAATTAAATATGGTAGTTTCATAGTGTCATCTGATCAATAATTGTCATACTTAATGATTATGCAAGTACAGATCTATAATTTTATTATACTATTATTTTTGTTCTCATTTGAGGTTAATATTGCTTATAAACCTAGATATGTAAATAATAAACTTTATTATTTTACAAAAAGTTTGGCAACAATGTAAATTTTTCAACACACCCACCTTGATGACGTGCACGCCACTTTGTTTGGCGTTGACTATACATCATTACCCCTGTTTTTAAAGTAAACGACAAAACGTGACACTTAGCAGCATTCAAAACAAGTCTGTTTTCACGACACCAGTTGTCAACCCTTACAATGTTGCATTGCAAGCGATGACAATCGTCAATGTTAGAGACTCTACAGACAAGTTTCATATCGTCAGCATATATAAGAAAGTCGACATCGATAACTTCAGAAATATCATTTATGAACATAATAAATAACAGAGGTCCCAAATTAGATCCTTGTGGAGCACCGAACATTACAGGGTATTCGCTTGACTTATGTCCATTGCACATAACATATTGTTTCCTATGACATAAATAAGATCTGAAAAATAGCAACAATGCATCTGAAACACCAAATCTAGATAACTTATTGAGTAGAATGTTATGGTCTAAACTATCAGACGCTTTAGAGAAATCAGTATATATTACATCCGTTTGAAGTTGTCTATCGATTGATTCACAAACATATTGAGTAAGATGTAGCAAGTTAGTAATTGTGGACCTGCCCTTCATGAAACCGTGTTGACTGACGGAGATAGACCTGCTTACATGAAAATATAGCACAGTTTGTATCACTATTTCGAATGTTTTAGCGAAATTACTGATAATTGTGATAGCCCGATAGTTTTCTACATAATTCCTCTCACCTTTTTTAAAAACAGGAGTTACCCTAGACAACTTCCAAATAGATGGAAAGTGATTATTTTTCAGAGAGAGATTGAAAATGATCATGAGTGGATATGCTAAAATGGACGCACGATCTCTCACAAAAATTGCAGGTATTTGATCAGGCCCTGCAGTCATTGTTGGCTTAATTTTCTTGAGCGCCTGTAGCACATCGATTTCCTGTACACTAGGCATAGCTAGTGTGGTAGTGAAATGGTAGTCAGTAGAAAAATTAGATTGAGCTGTTGAAGTATTATAGCTCCCACTAAAGTGTTCCGCAAATGCGTCAACAACATCATTAGGTGTAATCAATCCCAGCCCATTGTACAGCATATCCTTCGGAATACCAGTGCAGGTCCTTTTTCTATTAACAAAAGACCAGAATTTGCCGGAGCTGTTGGATATTTCACACTCTAAAGAGTGAATGTAGCGACGATATGAAACAGCTACATGTTGCTTTATCTCTGAGCGAAGTCTTATAAATTTTTCTATATAATAAGTATCACCAGTGCGTCTGAAAGTCTTGAATGCCACCATTTTTTGTTTGAGGGTTCTAATGATATGGCTATTGTACCAAGGAGGATACCTATTATTATAAGATATTCTAACTTTAGGAACACAACAATCAAGAATTCTATAGATCTCAAAATAGAAATAGATATTCACAAGCTAAATCAACGCCACTAAAATTTTTCAAATCGCCCCAGCTAATATTCACAATCATTTCATAGAGCAGCTGAAAGTCAGCTTTCCTAAAATTATATGAACGTTTAAAGTCGCTATGCAACACGTTATTATGTTTGGTGGAAGGAAAATGACTCACAGTGACAATCAATGTAGGATGATGGGGATCCTCACACACTAACGCATCATCAGCATGTTCAACATAGCAAATGGCATTGCTCCAAATTAAATCTAGCAAATTTCCACTGTCATTGTGTATGTAATTATACTGAATGACATCGAAAAATCTTGCTAAAACATTTAAAGTGTTTATGTAACTATTTGAGATACTATTTTCAAGATAATCAGCATATGATGTTATATTATAGTCCCCAACAATGAAAATACTGCCAGTATGTAAAAACGCTAGACTATGTATCGCTTCCAACAAGATTTCATAGTCGGTAACGGTTACCTGAGGAGGTATGTACAGATTAATCACATATATTTTGGAGTAATGGACACTGACTTTAATTATTACTAAAATATCTATCTTTGGACTGACCTGGTTGAAAGGTGGGTACACATATATATCAATGGCAGATGACTTATATTCACTCCTAACAGCAACAGCCACTCCTCCACCTTTCCTCAAATTCACTGCTGAAAACTTACGATCAGATCTGTAAACTGAATAATTATCCGGAAAAACCTCACAATCATTGATATCAGTATCAAACCACGTTTCTGTCAGTGTTATCAAACAGTAATAGTCTTGTTGAATATTTCATTAGTTTTAGAACTTCTCTAACTAACTGTATGGCCGTAGCTATCATCTATCACAATAACTAGCATCTACTCATAGTATGTAAGAAAAATAACTGCATAAAAACTTAGACAGTCTAGAGTAGCCTTGTTTTTCTCAATAACCGCTGACCGGTCAGGCTTTTCCAGAGTTCGTCATGTGAGTGCAAAAAATTAGCGATGACCGCTTCGTGCTGAATTTTGTTTCAGATTGAGTGAGTGCTTTGGTGATTAGTTGTTGGATTAAAGGCCACTAAGTGTATAAGAAGTTTCAGATTTGACAGGATCTCGGCCAGCCTATTTAGAAGATAATCATACGAATTTATTTTCTAGAGTTATAAGGAACTTACATGCTTCAAAACAATGTGTTGCAAGACACTCATTCTATTCAAGCAAGTTTACAACATGCATAGTGGAGATTCGGATCTTAACCTGAGACCGTATTCTAGAAAATTATAGAGTATAAAGTTATACTAAGTAACATATAAATCCGAACACCCAGTTTAAATGGTTTTTTTTAATAAAATTTTGTATAATTACTTAATGAAGCATAATAAGTAAATGATAAACATTTCAAAATGATTGCACTGCTTTAAAGCCCTTTGACCTTTAATAATGTGTGGATGCACCCTGATGTGCTACGCATTCTCCAACGCGCCTAGGCATGCTTCTGATCAGGTGGTCAATGTCCTCCTGTGATATCTCATTCCAGGCAACCACCAACTCCTCTCGAAATGCTTCTAGAGTCTGAGGAGGACGTTGCAAATTGAGCAATCTCCTACCCATCATATCCCCCACGTGCTCAATTGGGGATAAGTCGGGAGATCTTGGTGGCCATGGTAACAATGTGACATCATTATGTTGAAAGAAGTCTATTGTGACTCTTGCAACATGTGGTCGGGCATTATCTTGTTGGAAAGTTGGATCGGCCAGGGTGTCAAGATAGGGTAAAAGATGGGGTTCTAGAACTTCGTGGATATAACGCTGCGCGTTCATGTTACCTCTGATGAAGATTAAAGGTGACCATAACCATAACCATAAGCTATAGCACCCCAAACCAACAGTGTGATGAACACGTCTTTCAACAAAAAACTGTGGATTCCTCCTTTCAGCACGTCGCCTTCTAACCCTGGCACGACCATCGTGCACGCCTAAACAAAATCGAGACTCGTCACTAAAGACAATACTGTTCCATTCCTGATCCCAGAGTGACCGTTGTCTGCACCACTCAAGGCGATTACGTCGGTGTTCTCGAGTTAAAGGGAGGACCCAGTGTGGCCGGTATGAAAACAAGCCAAAACTTCTCATTCGTCGGTAAACACTTCGCATGCCAATAGGTCTTCCGTGTTCTGCAAACCATTCATTTGCAATGGACCTGGTAGTGGAGAAACGGTCCCTTAAGGCCAATAATCTTAGGCGGCGATCTTCACGGTCTGTTGTTCTACGGCGGCGTCCAGTGCCCCTTGCCCTTTGCGTACGGCCTTCTCGAAGCCGTGCCTGACAACACCTAACCACAGTGTCTACACTTCTTTGCACTCTAACTGCAATTGCCCGAAAAGAAAGTCCAGCTTCCCGAAGTCCCACTATACGGCCCCTATCAAACTCACTAAGTTGACGAAATCGTACAGGTCTCCGTACGCTAGGCATCGTAACCGATCGTAAAGGATGTCAAGAACCAAAATCCGCCAAGGTTGATTCTTTACTGTGGCTGAAATATTCATTTTTAGAGCGTTAGATAATTAAAAAAAAGCAGTATAAAAACCGGAATGTCCAACTGATAAAGCTGAAAATTTTTTCACTTGTTATTTACAGTAAGATAAATACATTCACCAACTTTTATTAAAATACGAGTAAAACCATTTAGCTGGCTGTTCGGATTTATATGTCACTTAGTATATATGGAGAATGAAAGTTAACAATTGCAAATGAAAGAACTAGTAAAGTGTTACAAAATCTCAAACAATCTTGGTTATCTGACAAAGTATAGAAGAAAACTATTCGAGCAGATTTTTCTGAAGCTGCGCTCTCGTAAATACAATAATTATGGGCTAGCGTTAAGTATTCAATGCCATAAAATGCCCAGTATCTCTTTTAAGCTGTAATAGTATGTTAGTACCTGAGAAGGGCTATGTTAACTACTACTACCTACCATGTAATGTTCACCTGTTGAATACTCTTCAAGATATTTCCGTTTTTTATCCCCACTAGGAACTATTTCAGAATGAAAATGTGCAACTTATTTGTTAGACCGGTCTCTCATGGAACACGTCAACCGATAGAAATCTTCAGGTTCTATTGCTACTTTTTAATATTAAATTATTGCGCAACAATGATCAAGGTTGGTCATCACGTTTTATGAAGGCATTATAATCTAAGTAATGCATATCCTCTGATGGTGGTGCATTCCTGTTAATGTAAGCTCATGTCATAAAAATTCTGTTTTTTTTTTCGTCAAAAAAGAAGCAACATACGAAGAAATACCAAGAGAGAAAAAATCTGTATCATGAGCTGCTTAGTTTGAAACAAATACAGTTTTTAAAAAAGGTGAGAGGCGTATATTTTGTTTGTCCATACAGATTGTGCGACTGTCCCTCGAATTCATAATTATCTTTCAGTTAGTGTTAACTTAACGTCTTACTTCAGAAAGCCATACTGCCAAAAGTTAAAATAATCAGCATTACGATCTTTGAGATATCAAAAAATGTGATTAACAAGTCATGACCAAAAATGAAACATCATATACAGGACCGCATTTTAAGGGGGTCTTCTATGTAACATTTTTTTCTCGAGGGGTCCATTAAAAAGATACTTTGAAGTTTAAAAATAAAAAACATTTTTTTTTTAAATCTTTAAATCCGTAAACTGGACTGAACTAATAACACTGATCAACAGCCAAAAAATATCCTAAATAAAATCAACAAAATATTACTATTTTTAATGTGCTAAAACCGAAACTTATTTTTTCAATATTAGTTCAAGTTTTAGAGATACGGTAATTATATGTGTTCCTACTGTGACAGTGTTAATATACTGTAATTCACAAGAATGCACGTGCTACATTTTTATATTCGGCAAGGAAAGATGATGTAATCGGCATGATTGTGTTACGTTATTCATACGTGTACATTATATTGTTTTAACGTATATTAGCCATTTTTTCCTCAGTTGGCTGACAGCGTTCATGCAAGATGTCTCGAAAGTGTGTAAACAATACAGATCAGTTTTGTTACGTGTGTGGTGATGTGACTTTTGCGTCTCAGAGACGGTCTATTACTCCACTAATAACAAAGGCATATCAGCTTTATTTCGGTTGTAAACTAGGTGATCAAGACAAACAGTGGGCACCCCACATCTGCTGTAATACATGTGCTTCAAGTCTGAGGAGCTGGTTAAATGGCAAAAAACTGTCTCTGCGCTTTGCTGTCCCAATGGTTTGGAGAGAGCCTACAAATCATATGAATGATTGTTACTTTTGCATGGTACCTTGTGTTGGACAAGCCACAGGTATGTCCAAGAAAAAAAAAATTGGTTATTAACTACCCAAACATACCATCTGCGATGAGACCTGTGCCTCACGGTGACGAAAATCCTATTCCAAAACCCCCAGAATCCTACACTTGCGAATCAGAATACGAATCAGATCATGGCGATCGAGTGATTAGTCAGGAAGAAGATATGCCATCAACGTCATGTGATTTTATACCGAGCACGACATGCCACCAACCGCACAAAATAACACAGTCAGAATTAAATGATCTTGTAAGAGATTTAGAACTTCCAAAATGTAAGGCAGAGTTACTTGGATCAAGACTGCAGCAGTGGAACTTGTTAGAAGACGATGTTTCGGTATGTGTTTTTCGTAAACGCCACAATGACTTAGAACCATTTTTCAATATGGAGAATAACTTGGATTTTTGCAGTAACATTAACGGCTTACTGGCGGCTTTAAATATAAACTATAACCCAGAAGAATGGAGACTGTTTATAGACAGTTCAACATTGAGTTTAAAGGCAGTGTTATTGCATATTGGAAATATTTTACCATCTCTTCCTGTAGGGTATGCAGTTCACATGAAAGAATCATATGACAATATGAAGTACCTATTGACATGCATAAAATAGGATGAGCACCAATGGCATATTTGTGGCGATTTGAAAGTTGTTGCACTTTTACTTGGGCTGCAGCTAGGCTACACAAAGTTTTGCTGTTTTTTGTGTGAATGGGACAGTCGGGCAAATGCACTTCATTACACCAGACAAAACTGGCCTGTTCGTCAATTCCTAGAGCCAGGTCAAAAAAATGTACAGCATATGCCATTAGTAGATTCGAAAAAAAAATTATTACCACCACTGCATATCAAGTTGGGCCTAATGAAAAACTTTGTCAAGGCATTAGATAGAGATGGGTCAGTTTTTCAATACCTGCGTAAGAAATTTCCAAGACTAAGTGAGGCAAAGGTTAAAGAAGGTATTTTTGTTGGGCCACAGATTCGAAATATTTTGAAAGATACACAGTTTGAAAACACTTTAACAGGTATTGAAAAAACTGCTTGGAATGATTTCCGTCTGGTGGTCACTAATTTCTTGGGAAATAGAAAAGCTGACAACTATAAAACCCTTGTCAAAAATATGATGTCATCGTATCAAAAGATGGGCTGTAATATGTCTCTTAAGATACATTTCCTACTCTCACATCTGGACTTTTTTCCTGACAATTGCGGAGACGTAAGTGATGAGCACGGCGAACGTTTTCATCAGGATATTTCAACAATGGAAAAAAGGTACCAGGGAAAGTGGAATCCTTCCATGCTTGCAGACTACTGTTGGACTCTTGGTAGAGATGCTCCAGAAACGATCCATAAAAGAACAGCAAAAAGACAGCGCATATAGTGATTCTTATAAGTATATGAATCTTGTTACTTTTTTTAATATATCCTTAAAAATAAAAAGTTTTTTTTTCTAAACCGCAACTAATTTTTTTATTTCATTGTCATTTTTGGATTCAGCGCCCCAAAATTAACAAAGAAGTGCACTTTTCCCACAAGATACAATTAAAAAACTAAAATTTGTTGTCCAGTGTAATTTGGTATGTGGATTTACCTAAATATTGTCCACATTCAAAGTATTTACTTCAAATTAACGTGCACCAGTGGCGGGGATACAGGAGATTAGTTGCATTATCTTTCCGAATAAAAATAGTACGGCTCTGTTTTTTTTTTCGAAACGAGCAGTTTTTCGAATTTTACCTTCAAGTTGCGACAAATAACTACTATTGTGTAATTTTTCTAGGGTGCATTTTTTTCGTAAAAATAAAAAAAATAAATTAGTAAAAACCTTTGGGGTAGGTTGGAATCTGCTAAGAAATCTACGTTGATAGTCACGAGAAGCCTCTGAAGCATTTCCATTACACAACCCATACACAAAAATAATATCGGCGTACTCATCATTGCTAAATTGCATTTTATAACACTCCAAAATGGAAAAAAGAAATTCTTGACTTTTCAAAAGAAAATCTAAATCCGAACACCCAGTTTAAATGGTTTTATTTCAATAAAATTTTGTATAAATACTTAATGAAGCATAATAAGTAAATGATAAAAATTTCAAAATGATTGCACTGCTTTGAAGCCCTTTGACCTTTAATAATGTGTGGATGCACCCTCATGTGCTACGCATTCTCCAACGCGCCTAGGCATGCTTCTGATCAGGTGGTAAATGTCCTCCTGTGGTATCTCATTCCAGACAACCACCAACGCCTCTCGAAGTGCTTCTAGAGTCTGAGGAGGACGTTGCAAATTGAGCAATCTCCTACCCATCATATCCCACACGTGCTCAATTGGGGATAAGTCAGGAGATCTTGGTGGCCATGGTAACAATGTGACATCATTATGTTGAAAGAAGCCTACTGTGACTCTTGCAACATGTGGTCGGGCATTATCTTGTTGGAAAGTTGGATCTGCCAGGGTGTCAAGATAGGGTGAAAGATGGGGTTCTAGAACTTCGTGGATATAACGCTGCGCGTTCATGTTACCTCTGATGAAGATTAAAGGTGGCCTGGAACCATAAGCTATAGTACCCCAAACCATAACTCCAACAGTGTGATGAACATGTCTTTCAACAAAAAACTGTGGATTCCTCCTTTCACCACGTCGCCTTCTAACCCTTACACCGACGTAATTGCCTTGAGTGGTGCAGACAACGGTCACTCTGGGATCAGGAATGGAACAGTATTGTCTTTAGTGACGAGTCTCAATTTTGTTTAGGCATGCACGATGGTCGTGCCAGGGTTAGAAGGCGACGTGGTGAAAGGGGGAATCCACAGCTTTTTGTTGAAAGACATGTTCATCACACTGTTGGAGTTATGCTTTGGGGTGCTATAGCTTATGGTTCCAAGTCACCTTTAATCTTCATCAGAGGTAACATGAATGCGCAGCGTTATATCGACGAATTTCTAGAACCCCATCTTTTACCCTATTTTGACACCCTGGCAGATCCAACTTTCCAACAAGATAATGCCCGACCACATGTTGCAAGAGTCACAATAGACTTCTTTCAACATAATGATGTCACATTGTTAGCATGGCCACCAAGATCTCCCGATTTATCCCCAATTGAGCACGTGTGGGATATGATGGGTAGGAGATTGCTCAATTTGCAACGTCCTCCTCAGACTCTAGAAGCACTTCGAGAGGAGGTGGTGGTTGCCTGGAATGAGATACCACAGGAGGACATTGACCACCTGATCAGAAGCATGCCTAGGCGCGTTGGAGAATGCGTAGCACATCAGGGTGCATCCACACATTATTAAAGGTCAAAGGGCTTTAAAGCAGTGCAATCATTTTGAAATTTTTATCATTTACTTATTATGCTTCATTAAGTACTCATACAAAATTTTATTAAAATAAAAAATACTGGGTGTTCGGATTTATATGTCACTTAGTATATGTATTTGTAGTAGTGGTAGTGGTGCAAATGCGAAGATTAGGCCACCTTTGACCCTTTTTGCTGATGTCGTACTATCAACACTGTACTGCTCCACAAGCCATCTGCAATAATAACAATAAGCTAGCTCTCTAAGGGATGCCCTTGAGGCTGTGCCTGCTGTATGAATCAGCTGATAAACTCACAAAGTAGTGTGTGCATGTTTCTCATCCCTGTTGCACAAGAATTTTATTAATTATTATATAAAAACAGCAATTATGCTTCGGCAAGTTCATGGTGATGAAGCAGATTTTTCAGCCACGTCGCCGAGTAAAGGAAGTCCAAACTTTTCGTTCGAGATGAAATCACAGACAGAGAAAGCAGATCAAGCAAGGTCAGAAACACTAAATATAATTTTTATAAAACAGATTCGATGAGGAAACTGCTTTGTGAGGTTATTCACTGACTTAACCAGGCACAGCCTCGAGTTATCGTCTGCTGGTTATCTACAGAGCAAGTCCAGGAACTTTTTGATACAACCTTATATATCACACAACACATAATATTCATGACTCGAAATGTAACTTCTGAACCCGTGAGCGTTCGAGATGATGTGCTAGCGACCGACACCGTAACACACCTGGCTATCCAGCCCCCTTCATTAGGTCAAAACATAGATGCCGCGTTTTCAGTTTTTAGGTAAACGTACTTTATAGGTATTGTCCGAAATTATCGCCGTTTGATTCAAAAACACAGGTGCGTGCACGAAGTAGCCAACCATCGGTGCAGGCTTTGAGAATGGAGTCCCTCCCCCGAATGAAAGCACCAGCTTGTTCAATTCTGAGACGAAGTTCGTCAACCGTATGCACTTCAGTTTTGTACACTAAGCGTTTCATTTCTCCCCAAAGAAAAAAATCACATGGTGTTCAGTCTGGAGATCGCGGGTCCATTACGTCCGATCCACCTATTCGGAAATAATTCATTCAAAAACTCACGCACTTCGCGTCTAAAATGGGGCGGTGCACCATCGTGCAGAAACCATATTGATTGTCTTACACTTAATGGCACATCTTCTAACAAGGAAGGCAAAATGTTGCGTAAAAAGTATAGGTATTGCATCCCGTCCAATCGATTTGGGAGAATAAATGGTCCAATGAGCATACCGTTCACCATGCCAGCCCAAACATTCACCGAAAATGTTTGTTGAAAATGTGCCCGACGGACAGCGTGCGGATTTTCTACTGACCAAACATGAGTGTTGCGAAAGTTATTCATCCCATTACGCGTGAACGTAGATTCGTCTGTCACGAATATGCACTTCAAAAAGTCCGGATTATTGACATGTTGATGCAACAACCACTCACAAAACCGCACTCTTGCTGGAAAATCGTCAGGTTGAAGGGCTTGTACACGTTGGACGTGAAACGGATACAGCAACTCTTCACGCAGCGTTTGCCACACTTTAGTTTTTGATACTTGCACTTCTCTAGCCACGTCTCTAGTGCTTGTCGAGGGATTCTCGTCTACGCGATTCAGTAGTTCTTCTTCAACATGCACCATTCGTGGTTGTCTAGGCCTCCCACTGTGCCCACTTCGAAATTCCTCCAAATGGCCCGTATCCCTGACTCTCTGGACCAGGTACACACATGTGCGGGGCCTTGGATGATGTCGTCTAGGGAAACGATCTGCATACACTCGGGAAGTCTCTGTAGCATTTTGAAGACATTCGCCATAAATTAACAACATATCAACGAGTTCATTGTTGGTGTATGAGTGTGCCATTATTATTTTTTTTTTGAAACGCAATCGATTATACGGGTTCGTTTACCTCTACACGCGTGACCGTAACCGTCGGTTGAAGGTTGCATACTGACCTGACACACTGACCCCGACCCAGTTCTGTCGTCGGGTTGAGCCAGTGACCTTGTACCAGTCGGGAATGTCGCGAGTCCCGGCTACAGGACGGTATTCAGATATTTTTGATGTTGCAGAGCCCTTTATCTCGGTTCCCTTAAGACATTGGTGTGTATGGTACTAAGAAAAATTACTTATGTTTTCAAGATCTACACGTCGTGTAAAGGAAAACCCCAACTTTGCGGACACCCTTTATAGTTGGCTACAGCGCGATCTATTGCGTTTTTAAAGTAGATTCATGATTATCGCGGGGAAGAGAAAAATAGCAGACTCCGAATATACCTATTTAGTTTGGCTATTTCCATGTAAAGTACGTTGATCAATGGTATAACTTATATATTTCGAATCCCGTGGTGTATGGGATCCTGAGCTAATGCCCATAGAATAACCTGGTAATTATGTCTTCAGAATACACTGTATGTGACGGTAACCTCACCCATCAACGTATATTATTAATAATTAACGATTCTCTCTACTTTGTTCGCAACAGTAAAGTTTTCTTGCGGGTCCGGTGGAAGTTTTCTTCACTAAGCCGCTTAATTTTATGCGCATTTTTTTGCGATTAACAAGCAACATAAATTTACATAGTAAGGAGTCCGTGCATACCTGTCACTGATCCGCGAAAGGTCAAGCCATCGTCAAACGGTAAAGTGAGAAAGGCTTTGCTCATTATTGACCCTAGGCAGTGGGCAATCGCGCTGAGCTATTGACAACAATCGAGGGTGATGCATCTGAAATTTGAATTTCGAATCGACTATAAAGAGCAATTGATTATTTTAAAGATTTTTGGTCTTATTGAAATAGCTGTATATGT
The DNA here is from genome assembly GCA_963669975.1 of Acanthoscelides obtectus. Lineage (NCBI taxonomy): Eukaryota > Metazoa > Arthropoda > Insecta > Coleoptera > Chrysomelidae > Acanthoscelides > Acanthoscelides obtectus. Next base: position 11,329,417 of record CAVLJG010000004.1, read on the forward strand.
ATACTTGAAAAAAATTGGTTTTGATCTTGCAAGTCAAAACCGTTGTCGAATGCCATAGTTTCATCAAAGTTTTGTACTTGAGATGGAAAAACGTTCATAAAAATGTTGAGACCATCCAACTTGACAAAAAGGTTCTGATTTCATGGAGAAATCCACAAAAAGCTTCATGAATACATTTGTTTTAAAACTGATTTTTCGCACTTTTCAACATAAAAAAGCTCTCCTGTGAGTTTTCGTTATAGTTAGCCGTTTTTGAGATATTTCGATTTTTAAGGTTCGATGCATTTTTAATTATTTATGGGAAAATAATATTTTTTTTACATTTTCGATTTGGACATTACAAGTAATTAAGATGGTCGTTTAGATTGTGTTTTTAAACACCTCAATAATTCATAACTCCAAATAAACACAAAAAACAGAATATTAATTTGTTTAATTTTCCAATATTATTTTTAACAAATTAAATTAATTATTTACAACTAAAATGCTATTGGATAGTTAGGACAAACATACAAAATCTAAAGTAGCTCGAAATGTAAACCCAATTGTTCAATACACAATTCACATCTACGAATGATCGAACGTGGTATAGCATTATTCAAATAAGGCCTTATTTCATCACATGCATTTCTGATTCTGTCTATTAGCATATCTCTTGTGGTTACGGGAGTCTGGTACACTTTTTCTTTTAGAAATCCCCATACAAAGAAATCTAATGGATTTAGGTCAGGGGATCGTGGAGGCCAGGCGACTGGTCCTCCACGGCCGATCCACCTTTCTGGATAATTTTTGTCCAGTCAGTTTCGAACTATTCTCGAATAATGAGCTGGACAACCATCAAGCTGGAACCAGGCCAATTTTCTAACATCTAACATATCATCCCACAAATTTGCATGTTCAGCATTCAAAAATTCCAAGAAGGTCGCAGCATTTAACCTTGCAGGCAAAAGGTAGGGTCCAAATTGTCGATTAAGGTAGATACCAATCCACACGTACATTCTAAATTCATGCTGAAAATTTCTTTCCCGAACTGCGTGCGGATTTTCATGCGAACAAATATGTTAATTATGAAAATTTACCACTCCACGTCTAATGAAGCATGACTCATTGGTCCATAAAACGTTACTTAAAAACTCCCTATTATTATCAGTACTATCAAGAATCCACTGACAAAATGTGATTCTTCGTTCTCCGTCTCCTGGCTGTAGTCCTTGCACAGGTTGCAAATGGTAAGGACGTCTATGGTCATTTCTAAGAACACGGTGAACATGGCTTGCTGAAATTCCTAAAGCACCAGAAACTCTCCTAACACTTGTGGTCGGATCTCTATCAAACTCACGCAGAATCATACGGGTAAATCTGCGCTGACGAACATTAATGTTTTGATTCCTTTGGAGATTTCCAAAACCATTTTCAATTATTTGGCGATGTACTCTTACGAATACTGAGCGAGCTGGATGTCGTCTGTTTGGAAATCTTCGTGCGTATTCTCTGGCTGCTTCTGCTGCGTTTCCATTTACAAAGCCATACACAAAATGAATATCCGCTAACTCTTGATTGGAGAATAAAAATGGCATTTTTATAAAACTTACAAAAAAAAACAGGTAAACGAAACTAAATCTCGTGCATTCACAATTGCAAAAAAACGTTTCAGGTTTCAACAGACAACAAAACTAACTGTCAACTAATTCACGTTTAACCTTATTCTGCTTTCAATTTCAAAAATATTTGCAGGCACAGCCTACTTCTAAAAATTATTGAGATACTGACTTTTTAACGTTATTTTATCATAAATAATTAAAAATGCATCGAACCATAAAAATCGAAATATCTCAAAAACGGCTAACTGTAACGAAAATTCACAAGAGAGATTTTTTATGTTGAGAAGTGCGAAAAATCAGTTTTTTTATTCAAAAGGCAAAAAATTGCACTAAAAAAAATTTTCGGTCATTTTAATACACTACAGGTGCAGTAGAGAGCGCCCTCTAGCGGCTACAGTAAAACTATGCCCATAGTTCGTTTTGTCGTACCAAAAAACCCTTGTATATCAATTTTCACTGTTATACATCAAATATTGTTCGAAATATTTAAAAAAAACTATTTTAGAAAGTAAATTTAAACACCCTGTATTTCGGAAGCCACGCATTTTTCGACCCATGTTTATATAGACTTTATGCATTAATTTTGAAAGTTCTATCGAATCTTAAAATTATCCAACAATAAACTGAAACACCCTGTATATTTGCAAAACGGGCACGTGTATTACGTATCTTGTCGGTTTTTTTGATAATTTATAGCTTCTTCTACTAAATGTCAACTTGTACTGTTATTATGAACTCGTTTCTCGTTTTGTAGCTGTAAGTGTGGCCTACACGTAATGGTGCTTCAGCTATCAATGTTTGGTTTTGATGTGACAAATGTGGAAGGTAAAATTTAGTTCAACTAATTTTTATAGAACATGTTCGAAATGGCCTCCATTATCTTCTATACACAAGCAACCCTTTCTAATAGTCGTCCTTTAGTCTTTGAAATGAATTTGCGTTTTCCATAATTTTTGTTTTTGCTTCAGAACTACCCAGTTTGCAAGATGACATTCTGTCGATTTTTTTTGGCGTTCTTTAGACTACACGTTAAACGCTGGCGACACCTACTGAAAATGATTTTCCTAACCTAACGGATTTTTTCATGAACGTAGATTCACAAAATATCTCCAATAAGGTTGATATATCTTTTGGCAGTTTTGCTGGGAACAATAAAATCTAATGTTAATTGTTATGTAAGAAATACATTTATTGCCAACAAATCATCGCTTGTTTCAAACATCTTTTTTACATTGCTATTTTATCAAAATATAGATATCCCATTTCCAGGGTGTTAAATACTAATATAACTTATGCAGTGTTTGTAACTAAGCTAGTCGCTTTTGGTTAGTTTACTCAGTATTTTGCCCTATATTTGTTGGTCTAGATGTACAGAATCTTTCTAAACTACTTACTTAGCACGACACCGATTCCTATTCTGTGTAATTTCAAATAATCTACCAGCTACATCATATCGATATGTTAAGTTCACAGCCTATGATAGAGTGTCCATAACTTCTAGATATCCCACAATAGTTACAATACATTTCACATATACCGTCGCAGCTACTGACAACGTTTCTCTATATTTTTTAGGAAATATCTTCTGTTATAAATCTATTTGTATGTTAATCAAAACAAACGACATATTTGACCCTTTTATATCAGGTAACCAAATAAGTTCGTGCGGTTGATATATCGCGCATTGCCATGGATGTTGTTGATCGATAGCGATTGTTTGTTACATACCTAGTTTTAATAATTGAAAATGGCGACGAATAAAACAGTAATTCTAAGTTTTTACTGTATGAGTACAAACTTGGTACAAAAGCTGCAGCGGCGGTATAAAAAATATGTACCGCATTCGGAGATGATGCCGTTAGTGATCGAACAGCACAGAAGTGGTTAAAAAAATTTTCTTCGGGAGATCTCACTTTGAGCGATGAATCGCGCTCAGGGAGACCAAAAATCATGAACGACGAGGATCTTCGACAGGTTGTGGGCGCAAATTCCAGGACAACGTGCCAAGAACTTGCAGGTATGTTCAGAGTGAGTCCTGAAACTATTCGTTTGCATCTTCATCAGCGAGAAGAGACGTGGAAGTTAAGCAAATGGGTCCCACATGAACTGACAAATTAAGTCGTCTTACCATTCGTTCAGCAAACATTTCACGCAACGCTTATGAACCATTTCTTAATCGGTTATTACCCTGCGACAAAAAATGGATCTTGTATTCGAACTATAAGCGTTCGTATCATTGGTTGTCGCCTACTGATTCGGTACCACACACATCCAAGGCTTCTTTGCACCTAAACAAGGTTTTGTTGTGTTTTTGGTGGACAGCAACTGGAAACTGGAATTGTCCATTATGAGTTTTTGGAAAGGGGTCAAACCATCACTGCTAACTTTTATTGTGAGCAGCTTCAACGAGTACAAGCAGTACTCATCCAGAACAGCCTTCTTTGATCAATCGGAAGAAAGTGATATTCTTGCAGGATAACGCCAAGCCTCATACTGCAAAAGTGACCCGAGAAAAAAGTTCTGAATTCGGCTGGGAAACGTTACCTCACCCGCCATTTCGCCCAGAGATTATCACCTTTTTTGTCTCTTGACAACTTTATGAGGCACCGACAGTTCAAAACTTACTGGCAGAGTCCTTTAGTGATGACCTCGTCGATGAGCCTAATGGAGACCTTCTACCGACCACTATCTGCCATAGGTGTCCCATCAGCCTTTGCGAAGTTGAGTTCCTGCCTGAAGATGTATTAATGCACCTGCTAAATCTAAAGACCTCTTCCTCCCCTGGTAAAGATGGGATGACGGCTGCTGTACTTAAAAACTGCGCTTCAGCACTGGCCCTACCATTAAGCTTGATATTCACATCGTCTTTTAGATCTCATACCCTACCCTCATGCTGGCTTAGTGCTTCTGTTACCGCTGTATTCAAAAAGGGCGACAAATCCTCCGCTAAAAATTATCGACCAATAAGTCTCGTTCCTATCGCCGCCAAAATAGCTGAAAGAATCATATTGGATAAGCTCCTGTCATTTGCTTTCGAAAATGACCTTATCCCTAAGAATCAGCATGGATTTCTCCCTGGTCGATCAATAATGACCAACCTTCTCCACTCTCTCAACGATTGGACTCAGTATCTGGACACAAAGACTCCTGTTGATATAATCTACTTAGATTTTTCTAGGGCTTTCGATCGCGTACCACATAGAAGGCTTCTGTTTAAGTTGGAATGTATGGGAATAAGAGGCGAGTTGTTACTGTGGATTAAGGCTTTTCTCACCGGGAGGACTTTCTCTGTGCGCGTCAGTGATAGCCAGTCTCACCTTCATCATGTAGCAAGTGGAGTTCCTCAAGGCTCTGTCTTGGGGTCAGTGCTGTTCCTTCTGTATACAAATGACCTGCCCGCATTGATTTCCTCCACATGTTCAGCTTATGCCGACGACACCAAGATTTACAATACTGTCGTAAATTCTGCTATGCTTCAACGAGATCTTGATATTGTTTGTCAATGGTCAGTCAGTTGGCTTTTACCCTTAAATCTAACTAAGTGATGTGTCCTTCGCCTCGGGAAGACAAATCCGCGATTTACATACAAGATCTCTGACCACAACATCGAAGCAGTTTCCAGCCACACTGATCTGGGCGTTGTAGTCAACGATCGTCTTTCCTGGTCAGAGCATATTCACCACGTTACATCAAAAGCCAAGAAACTTCTATACATGCTGGAGAGGTCTTTCAAAGGATCCGATGTCAACACTTGCGCCTACATTTACAAGGCATTCGTGAGGCCAATTCTTAAATTCGCTGGCCCGGTATGGGACACTGTGCTTCTGCGCGATAGAAATCTCGTCGAATCAGTACAGCGTCGGGCTACTCGTATCCCTTTTGGAGCACGAAGACCAAGCTATGAAGATCGCCTTGAATTATTCAACCTGACCTCATTCTCTGAGCGAAGACTTCGTGGCGATCTTATAGTTACGTTCAGGATACTTCATGGTTTGATGGGCACCAACCTCATGCATCTATACCGTCTGTCGCGCAGCAATCTACGCGGACACAGCTTCAAACTGCATAAGGAGCCATTTAAAACAACAGTCCGACAATGGTTTCTTCCCAACCGCATATTCAACACCTGGAATAGTTTACCTGAAGGTGTGGTTGGTGCTACTTCAGTTAATAGCTTCAAAGTGCAGTATGATAGCTGGAGGAGTGTGCAAACTTTATAGCTATGAACTGTCTATTTTTATTTTTTTCTATTTGATGTATTTGTGTTACGTGTCCGTACACTATATTTACTGCATGAGCTTATAGTACTGTGTACTCTGCTCATCTCAATTATCATAATAATAATAATAATAATAACTCAAGATGGTGTAATAAATGCAATTAGCCAATCTTATGACTCCAAGTCCAGGGAGTTTTACAATACCGGCATACAAAAATTGGTAAAATGTCACTGAATGTGATAGTAATTACTTCAACGAAATAGTGTATTATTGTTTCTCAATAAAAATTCATATTTTTCTTCCTACTAAAAACTACACGAACTTATTTGGTTACCTGATATTTAGGTAGAAAATCCTGCCAACCATTACGTGACTCGGTAATGCAGTTTTCTTGATATTGTCTGGAGAGGATGACCTTGGCGTTCCCAGTTTTGTCATAAGACGTTCTTTGGCATCTTACATAACTTCAGTCTCATCTTTGCGAGGTTGCCAATCGACTTTCCTGCACGCAGAACAGCGATATTAGCTGTTCAGTTTTTTTGAATGAGAAATGTAGACATATGGAATGCGATCTCCCAGCTCTCGGTCTGTACAGCTGCAATGGAGACGCGATTTGATGTTGTTCAAATTGATGGTCTTCGAGGAACATCCTTTTATTCCACGCATGACCTTTTGACAGATACATTAATAGTAAAAAGTATACATTACACACGACCAGCCAGTCTATGAAGTTGTTCGAATAAGATAAATGGTGATTTATGAAATCTGAAGTGTTCATTTGCATTCGCGTTTAATTGTTAATAGCTTGTTGGAGTGCCTGGAAGAAAACCAGCGGTGAAATGTGATGATGATAATTTATGATATATTGTGTGCTAATATTGCGAAACCAAGCCGAAAACGATAAATAATTCTTTGTTGCAATCGTGTGAAAATCTTCAAATGACGTAGAATTTTCATATAGGTCAGTCCTCTAACGCCAGATTGTAGTGAGAGTAATCGTTCAAAATTGCAGAACTGAGGCGTCAGTTGCCATGTCTAGGTGGAGATTCCAAGCAGGGCTTCCTTTACATTAACCATGCGAGTTCAACGCTCTTCTAAAATAAAGAACTGTATTCAGTACAAGGTAATTCTCTTAGAAAAAAGTTGGCTGCGAACATGTACAGCAAAGGAATTAAGAGCCGGATTTCCGGACCTTCCTTGAGGCTCTCCTGCAATGGATCTGTCATTGAAGACCATGAAACAATGACTCAATGATAATTTCACAGTGAGCTGTAACAGTTGTTATCACAAGCTGTCATCGATGTCAGAAAGGTTTTTCCTTGCTGACCGTATCTATTTAGCATTTGGATGATAAAACTTAGACTATTTGGTTTATTTGTACTAAATATCTATAAATGATGCAAAATAATTTATTTGCCTCCTCGAATTACATCGCAATTATAGAGTAGTAAGAAATTGAATATAGGCAACCAGTTGCTCTGCTGTCCCTATCTCTTCTCATATTCAATGATTATTATTAATTTATAATAATATAAAATTTGGGTATGAAATCTCGGAGGAGATACCAGTTAAACTAGGAGTACCACAGGGTTCCATTCTGGGATCATTATTGTTCTCAATTTACATTTCTGACTTTCACGAGTACGTTGAACACTGCAGTATTTATCACTATGCTGACGGCAGTCAATTGTACTTTGGCTTTGATATCAAAGATTTAAAAAATGCCCAACATTTGATTAATAATGATTTAATAAATTTATCTAACATATCTTGTGCCCATAATATCAAAATTAACCCGTTAAAATCATCCGCAGTTATATTTGGACCAAAAATCAAAAAAATTCAGGCAAAACCATTACTATCTCGAACATCATTCGGTGTCTTGAAGCAATTATTTCCTTATAGGAAAAGTCTCAAGCTGGAGTTGTGTGAAATCTTAATATGGTCTAGAATTCACACCAATATACTAAGTAACATATAAATCCCAACACCCAGTTTAAATGGTTTTATTTTAAATTTTGTATAAGTACTTAATGAAGCATAATAAGTAAATGATAAAAATTTCAAAATGATTGCACTGCTTTAAAGCCCCTTGACCTTTAGTAATGTGTGGATGCACCCTGATGTGCTACGCATACTCCAACGCGCCTAGGCATGCTTCTGATCAGGTGGTCAATGTCCTCCTGTGGTATCTCATTCCAGGCAACCACCAACTCCTCTCGAAGTGCTTCTAGAGTCTGAGGAGGACGTTGCAAATTGAGCAATCTCCTACCCATCATATCCCACACGTGCTCAATTGGGGATAAGTCGGGAGATCTTGGTGGCCATGGTAACAATGTGACATCATTATGTTGATAGAAGTCTATTGTGACTCTTGCAACATGTGGTCGGGCATTATCTTGTTGGAAAGTTGGATCTGCCAGGGTGTCAAGATAGGGTAAAAGATGGGGTTCTAGAACTTCGTGGATATAACGCTGCGCGTTCATGTTACCTCTGATGAAGATTAAAGGTGACCTGGAACCATAAGCTATAGCACCCCAAACCATAACTCCAACAGTGTGATGAACATGTCTTTCAACGAAAGACTGTGGATTCCTCCTTTCACCACGTCGCCTTCTAACCCTGGCACGCCCATCGTGCATGACTAAACAAAATCGAGACTCGTCACTAAAGACAATACTGTTCCATTCCTGATCCCAGAGTGACCGTTGTCTGCACCACTCAAGGCGATTACGTCGGTGTTCTCGAGTTAAAGCGAGGACCCAGTGTGGCCGGTATGAAAACAAGCCAAAACTTCTCATTCGTCGGTAAACACTTCGCATGCCAATAGGTCTTCCGTGTTCTGCAAACCATTCATTTGCAATGGACCTGGAAGTGGAGAAACGGTCCCTTAAGGCCAATAATCTTAGGCGGCGATCTTCACGGTCTGTTGTTCTACGGCGCCGTCCAGTGCCCCTTGCTCTTTGCGTACGGCCTTCTCGAAGCCATGCCTGACAACACCTAATCACAGTGTCTACACTTCTTTGCACTCTAACTACAAAATGCGCGTCTCAGATTTGCTTGTGGGTGTGAAAGTTTGAGGCAGTGTCACATAAATATCGTGAGCTACAAAAAATGCACGTGTTGACCTTGACCCATAAAGTAATCACATTACAAGTTCCTTCATATCTGTCAACCAAATTTATCAGATACTCAGATGTTAATCAATTGTACACAAAGAATAAGCATATTTTGGTTATCCTGAGACATTCAACATCGTTATTGAAAAGGTCGTACATAATATATACTGCTATCAAGCTATACAACGCGTTGCCTACCGAGTTCACTCACTACTCTATAAAGAATTTCAGAAGAAGATTGAAGCAGTTTATCTCTGACTTCATTGCCCAGTATGTAGACCATGGCTATGAATAGGGACTCGTTACAGGTTTTTTTTTACTTTTTTGTTTTCCTTGGGATTAGAAAATTTACACAAATATTTGTTGGGTTAAGTTGAAAAACGCTTTTTAGCGACACTTCGCCTTTTTATACTTTGTATAAATAAAGCCGGATTATTATTATTATTATAAATGTTTTGTCTTTGCGAATCTGACATAAGTAATCTACAGTCTGCTATCAGCAACTGGTTGCCTATATTCGGTTTTTTACTTCTCTGTGATTGTGCTGTAATTCGAGGAAGCAAATACATTATTACTAATAAAGAAAACAATAAATTTAAATCCTCCTTTGAAGGTTCCTCAATGAAGCATGATTGCTTCACTGTTTCCAAGGAGAGTTGCATAGCTGCCAAGAAAGCCTCCAGGAAGGCTTGTAAATCTGACTCTTAATGGCTCACGTCAGTCAAACCGGCTCATGTGATTAGTCCATAGCCCCACATCTTTGACAACATTGCGAGTCTACATCCCCCCCCCCCACTCAGCAACGTGGCAACGCTGTCTGCGACGGCACTTGCAAACCCAGCACGGCGTTGCATACACTGATATACACATCATCGCTCAGTTACATCCTTATTTTATCTTCATCTTATGTAACGTTACACATATTTTCCGATAATGTTTGTATACAAGTCCTCACAACTGAGCGTTGAGTCTGAACTTAGAGGCAAAGGTAACTGGGTAAAATTTGATATAATTCACAACTCCTGGGATGTTTTTTTAGCTAACAATGTCTAGTTGCAATGCCAATAGCAAACCGAAGCTGTTACCTGGACATAGGCATTTTACTCTTCATCGTACCGGAATAATCGACTAGTATTTATTCATTGATTTATTCATTTAACAAATTAGGGACATCAAACAGAGGAAACCTCCTAAATAGACATCCACAGTATATTTAAACAGACTAAGCTGTAAGCAGTGTTATTTAGAGTCTACATACCTGAAAATACAATATTCGTTTCGATAACGAGAACCATAAAACAAAAAATGGGAACATAGCGTACAAGGGAGTGACCAACATACTATTTTTATCAAGTATTTCAGCTTCAGCAATTCATAGGCAAAAATATGAGCAAGTTTACCATAGGTTCAGATTTCTTTGCATTCCTACCAGTAGAAAGTTTAAATCAATATTTGTTCTGCAAAACGGACTACTGTTTTTCGTACCTAGGATTCACTCGTATGGGAACATTTATATTGATAAAAAGGTAAAATCAGTCAGTTTAATTGTTCAAGAAACATAAGTCAGATAATACCAGAGAGAGGTAGCCAGAGGCAAGATTTTGAATTGCTATGTACAAACACATACTCGTAATATAGTGATAGTAACATGGCATCAGGCTTGTATCTAGAGTGTTTTCTAATAAAGCCAAGCATCTTATTCGTCTTACTTATGCTTTCATCTTTATGGTTATTGAAGCTCCATTCCAAATCTAGTGTAAATCCCAGGTCCCGAATATTGCTCACAGAATTAATATTGACAATCTCTATCTGATATGCACACTGGAATAGGTTTCTTTTTTGAGTTGAAGGCTTTCAACTATACGATATACCTGCCAGTCTCTGCGTAAAGAAGAAATTGACAATTACTGAATTATTGTGCGTTATAATTTAAATAGATTAAGGCCCAATTTCACCAACAACAGTCCGTTATTCTCCACCTATAGGGTAACAGGCCGTCAGATACAGCGAATGAGCTTCAAGTTCCAATCAACAAATTTTAGCAACCAATAGCTATGAAATGTTGAAAACAAAATACAGTCAAAGTATGAGATGACATCTTGTCATTGAAACATCATCAGCTTATTGAGCATTAAGAAATTGATGATTTAATTACTATTGTTGATTTTTTATTCATGTTTATAACATTTTCTTCAATTGATATGCGATTTTACTGATTCAAGATCATCAACTGGGTGTTTTTTCCTATAAACCTCTTGCAGATAGCCACTAAGCACCTACTTGACGACTGGCTCTACCAAAAAGTTGATAGATATTCCTCGTTTCCAAACATTCATTCATTTACTTGCCGTTCATCAGAACCATTATGGCACTTTAGATTGAGATTCCCACAAAACCATTCTGGTTTTTTAATATCCATACATCCATAAAGTTGAATATTTTTCGTTGTTCAGGAACTTAACAAACATCCACACTATATTCATAGCGATTATGAAATACCCAAATATATGTCGTAGAGCTACCAGCAAACCTAAAACCTGCAGAAAAACTAGAAATTTGCAATATTTTTCTTTTTTCACTGAGTACATATTCTGGGTTATATTTATATTAGACATTATTTGAATCACAAAACATATACAGTGATGTGAATAACAGCTGATTATCTCCTGATATGTTAAAACTAACCATATCGACAAGTGACACATAATTCTGTGGGATCCGTCAACACTTCGTCCTAGTGGAGCAAACTCTGCCAACTGTCGAAATAAACTTTATTAATTCCAAGTCTTATTTTTGTTTTACTGTGCCTGCTTAGATATTCAAATACAGCCAGGAATTATTAGCGCCTTGCTATTTTAGGCCTTCAATAACTCCTTATTTTAGATCTCTCTTTATTTTGTTTTTTCCAAGCATTCATGGTAGAAAGAAAAATATTTTATCGAATATTGATACCGTATACTGTGCAGCAGGCACGCCCATCACTACTTTGACAGATTGCAGAATGATGTCAAGGTGACAATCGTTATGTGGCAGTTGTTTTTGTTTTTGTCTGAAATAGGTAAGTTGTGTCTTCATTTTTATTTTTATAGCGTTTCCAGAATTTCATATTTTGAAACGATGTCAAGGGCCGGCAGGGGAAAATCTTTCTCTGAGAAGTGAAAATCATTAATCGCCCTATTCTCAGTCTATTTTATTCCATCCCTTGGGGAAGTACAGAATGAAGAAAAGACTACAGTGCTCAGTGGCCACTCAGTGGCTCAGTGCTCGTCTGTAATGATAATATTCAAATACTACTAAACACCTAAATAGCTTTCTGGCCTTTCAATTTCGAAGCTACCAGTCCTCGCTTAGAGATGGTAGCACAGTTATGATTCCTCTCGATGTCGATATATCGTCATGAAGCCATCGATCCGTAAAGATCGATGTTCTACGTCCGATGTATCGATGTTTTCGATACATCAATGTATCGTTTATCGTCGCCATCCCTATATTGTATCCCCACCAGTCACCAGTCAAAGACCTTAACCACCAATATTTTATTACTATTTATAATTCTTTTTAGCTCCTATTTTTCAGTAGTTACTAATAACTTTAGGTCTATGTCTACAGTAATTGCATTATGCACCTCGGAGATGTAGGGATTAACATGTTTTACACATATCGGTGTTTTAGGATGGGGACGACCATACTGTTTTGATTGCTTTGAAGAAATTCATTAACCCATGAATTTATAACAAATGATTACTATTATGATGTAAAGAGAGATGAGGAATTGGTTGGAATACATTTTATATTCTATTTTCTTGCAAATCCGCACAATTCAACAGGTATGTGTAGCTATAATGATCACATATACACACAGTATATTGAACTTAACAAATTTCGAGATTGCCATGAATTAACAAACGACCAAACCTGCTGCCAAATTTAACAGCTGGAAAATCGACCTATTATTTCTCCCATTCCCATTCGCTGAGGGGATAACGGATGGTCAAATGTACACCTATAACATAAATCAAAATACGTGAAAGTTGTCCTGTTTTTTCTATACAAAAGCATCATGTTGGAATCAAAAAGTGGTCTTGTTTATAATACAATCGAATTTTCACGATTTCATTCAATATTTTAATAGAAATCACTGATATTCAGAGACCTTTGACAGCTTCCGTCAAATTGCATTTCGATAAGGTATTTTCCCATTGGTCCATAATATTAATGTTGGTGAAATCGTCCCTAAGAAGAGTAATCGACTTAGGTGGCTACCCTGAGGAACTCTCGGTCATGGAGTAACGAATAAGGATTTATATCCGTTTACACATACTAATAATTAATTATCTGTCGCGCAAATAAGATGAAACCCACTTTACAAGAGAGCAACGGACAGCAATTTCAGCAAGTTTTGTTAATGCAAAGTGTGATTAACTCGATCACAATCCTTGCTGAGGTCGGTATATATAGTATCGACTTGAACACTTCTGTCCAACGCATCGGAAACGGAGTCGGTGAAAAAACAAAGCAAACTGGTACCTTTTCGAAAAAAATCAATGATGTTCCGGAATGATTATGTTTCTTACATCAAAAAGTATTTTGTTATAAATCACTGACAAGAGACAAATAAGTAACTTCTATACATTAAATACTACTCAAAACGTAGGAGGTTAGTGATTGAAAATATGATCTAATAATGTATTTTCAAGTCACTACTAATTAATAACTGTGATAGAATTTACATTTTTAAAATTTCATGTAGAATAAATGCAGTTCAATATATTATATGCATAAGATCATATATTTCAAAGATAAAGATCTAATTTAAATAACTGAAATGATCGATTGCATTACAACAGAATACGATTTCGTAGCTACACATTTCAATTTCTTGAATCATACAGAATATAAGTGTCGGAGCGGATACATACGGCAAATATAATGAATTACGTTTATTGTCAGTAACACCTGAGTATTCTGTGGTATTTTACATTACGGACGGTAATGAATTCCTGACCGCAAGCTCCTGAACGAATTACTTGATCATAGTCGGCATAGTAATAGAACATATTGTGGACTATCCAGAATATTTTATACGAAAGTAGTCCCTGGTGTGAGTAAGCCTGTATTTTGACCAGTTAAAAATTATTCCTGCCTAAGACATGCCCTTCCATGACAGCAGGTCTCGCAATTAGACGCAGGATAATTACTATGCTTTTGTTAGTTGTCCTAGAGAGCAAGCCTAGACCATACTGACAAGCTTCCAAAAAGCACGAAACAGGTCTCCTTAGTGGGTTGGGTGTCTGTGGTCTAATGGACGAAAGCAGCTTGTTCAGTTTGTTAAACGGTCAAAAGACTACATTTACTGTATAAGCGGCATTCTAACTTCTTCGTCAGTTGGTCAAGTGTTCAGCTTTGCAGACCATACGGTAGTCCTGTATGATGATAACAATTAAAGCAGAGCGGGATCTAGGAACTATTTTTGATTATTTTGCTCATAAACTTTTAACCTTGAGCTATCAGAAAACATTCTTTAGGTCTTTTTCTAATACAGTACGTTGTCTACCTCAGTATGAACAGCTTTTAATAAATCAAAGTATATCCTTAACATCTGTGAAATCCTATAAATATACTAAGTGGGGAAAAATAAACGTATACTCAACTCAACTCAACTGTACCGCCAGAATCGTCAGCTATCTGGCGGTCACAGTGATTCTAGTTTTTCCACGTATGAAACGTTTCAATTTTCAGCGACCGTGTAACAGGGGTAACAAGAAGGGGTCGCAGCTTATAATTTGTTTTTGGAATATCTAATTCGGAATCCATGCGGTTCGGCAATGTCCCGTTTTTGAGATATCGGCAAATTCTTATACATATGTGTATTCCTTGGTAAACTGGGTGGGTATATTTTAAATCCGATGTCCGATTGGAGGTGGAGTTAACAGGTAGTTAATCGTGGGGGTGGCCAAAACAAAGTGGGCGATGATGCCTGAGGGGTATACGATGAAACGCTTTATTTAACTTGCAGATTAATTTTATTAAATACGAGCCCCTTCCCACTTCAGTTGGCCCAACTATTGAAATCTTAGTGTTTTCTTATCAAACACAAATAATAAAAATGTAGCAGGGTGTTATAGGTTTAAAATATTAACAATGAATATTTTGATAATATATAGTAGAAAACACCAACTTTATCAACCCCTAATCAAATGCAGCATAAAAATAACACATGTTGCAATTATAGCATATCAACCTATTTTCATTTCAATGCATAGGTGCCTGTGAAAAATAAAAGCCATGACAATTGTTTTTATTAATCATAGCTGTCAGAATACTTTTAAAATAGTTTTGGGTAGTAAAGGTTTTCAAAATGGGTAGAGGAAAGGTTATGAGTGAGAAAATTCGGTTACTCATAATGAAATTTTTTAATTCTGGGAAATCAAACTCAGAAACAGAAACCTTGTTAGACTTATCGCGGTACAGTGTGAGAAATATTGTTAGAAGATATAGCGTAACTGGTTCAGTTAATATTAAGGCACGATATGTGAAAAAAAGTAATATCACAAATGCCGACCGAAGAGCATTAAGAAGAATAATCGTGAAAAACAGGCGTGCCAATTATTTACAATTAAGTGCTTTGTGGAGTGACGCTGTTGGAAGGAGAATCTCGAGGTCCACAACTCATAGAGAGGCCCACAAACTGGGATTTAGGACTTGCAAGGTAAGTTTTCTTATAAAAAAAGTGAAGTAAAAACCCTAAAGTTGCACAACTTGTTTATATGCCAAAGAAAAGCCACTATTAACTCCACTACAAAAGAAAAATCGGCTTAGATGGGCTAAAGAACATAGACAGTGGACACCTCAACAATGGTGTGCAATACAATGGAGTGATGAGGCCCGATTCGAAGTTTGTGTTGGTGACAGTCGAAATAGAGTTATTCGCAAAAAAATGAAGCATACCACGCGACTGTCTGAAGAGAAAAGTGAAATTTCCAGCATCCATTATGGTCTGGGGCAGTATGTCATCAAAAGGAGTAGGAAAACTCCATTTTATTTATGGAAATTTGGAT
The DNA here is from genome assembly GCA_963669975.1 of Acanthoscelides obtectus. Taxonomy (NCBI): domain Eukaryota; kingdom Metazoa; phylum Arthropoda; class Insecta; order Coleoptera; family Chrysomelidae; genus Acanthoscelides; species Acanthoscelides obtectus. Next base: position 11,345,415 of record CAVLJG010000004.1, read on the forward strand.
ACAAACAAATATTTGGCAATTTTAGAAGAATCGCTTTTACCAGTGATGGAAGAATGTTTGACATCCGGCCAAGATTTTGTGTTTCATCAAGATGGTGCAGCGTGCCTTACCTCAAAAAAGGCATAAAATGGATGGAAGAAAATAATGTACCACTTTTGAAATGGGTTTCTAGCAGTCCAGATCTGTCACCTATTGAAACTTGTGTCACGAGATGAAAAAGATTCTACGACAACATCCTGCTCGTACAATCACCGAACTGAGACAAAAGCTTCAAGAAATATGGGATTGTTTTACACTGTTTTGCCAAAACACTATGCCCCAAAGAATTTCAGCCGTAATAAAAAATAAAGGTGATGTTACCCAATGGTAATCTTCCAATTATTGCTTTGTTAACTTCGCGCATTTATTCGCGCATTGTTTATTTGTTCAGATGTTCTATTAGTTGTAGGTCTAAGTGATTTCAAATATGTATTTTTTACGACTAGGGTGTATCTAAAACGTTTTTGAGAAAATAAATTGTTTTAGAAGTAAATGGTTTCGTCATGTTTAGTTTATAAAGGCATATTTTGGTACAAATCTTGAAGTGGGCCAACTGAAGTGGGAAGGGGCTCGTATGTCTATTTTTTTCGCGCTTACATCTTTCTCACCAGTTGTGAAATTAGTACCGATACGGTACCGATCAGATCGCATCCCGATCGAGCTTCCTGTCCTTTTTGCACCACGCACAATCGCGTAATCCGAACCGACCTTCATCGATGCGGTATCGGACCACGAACCACCTAGACCGGATGTACCAGGTCCACCATGCCTTCCGGTCAACGTGTCGTCGTTCCACTGTTTCCACCGCCCTCTTGTCCTGTACGTCGGTAACCTGATCGCCTTGTATACAAACATCGGACAATGCGTAACACAAGACGGATTTTCGGATGTGGGGACACCTACGAAGCAACTCAAGTGGCATCGCAATGTGCTGGTTGTCATGTCTTTTCTGTCCGAATCTTTGCATATGCAGGTAGTGAAAGCAGTTGATTGTGCAGGTCCAGTTCATAAGAACAAGCTGTGGAAAACTTTAGTAGAGTTTCAACACAGGGACGAGCTTTGTTTTAGCACAAATGTGATTCACTTTCTCGGAAATAAAGTAAAACGCATAGCAACAAGACTATTTCGTGCCAAAGATTCCTAATTTTTGACAGCGAAGCAGACAGCCTAAATGCCAGGGCACCATGGCTGCTGAAACTTTGTTAATCCAGTCTGTGTCCAAAGGTGATAAATCTGTGGATCTTGGGGGCCATTCAATGGAACCTCTTCTACCAATCCATCGATCTGGAAACGTCTGATCTAGATATTGTCAAACACGTAATGCGTAATGTGGTGGGGCACCATCCTGTTGGAACATCAACCTATTCGCAATATACCGCCGATCATTCTGATTTTGAATTATAGCTGTTAATGCAGGATCTATGGCGTCTTCCAGTAAATCCAAATACATTTCACCGGTCAAATTTCCAGGTGAGAAAAAAGGACCAACTAAATGATCGCCAAAACTACCAGCCCAAATATTTAATTTTTGTGGCTGCTGTGTATGAACCTCATCATAAATTCTGGGATTAGAATCGGACCAATATCGGCAGTTATGTCGATTTACTATGTCACTTAAGAAAAAGGAACATTCGTCGGAAAAGCAAGTGTTGAATAGAAAATGTTCATCGTTTGTAATTCGTTCACTCATATCTTCACAAAATTGTAATCGCCGATCAAAATCGTCTTCATTAAGTTCTTGTACCAGGTGAATTTTATACGGATGAAAACTATGGGCCTTTAGAATCCGTTGGACAGTACGTCGACTAACACCACACACAGTCTCCAATTTGCGGGTACTTAACGTAGGATTTACATAAACTTGCCCTAAAATCCCCACTTCTATTGCTTCGTTCCTTATGGGATTTTCAATGTTGCTTTTTTTATTGGCGACTGACCCAGTTTCCCGAAATTTAGCCACAAGTTCTAGAACATATTTTCGATGCACGTTACTGTTCATATGTCGCCCATTAAATATTTCTGCTGTTCTATTAGCGCACTGATTTCCGAAAAATATTTCGATAATTTCAACTCTTTCTGCTGTGGAATATACCATGGTTAATTTATGTAATAAAGCGTTACAAGTTATTTTAGCAACAAAGTTTAGTCAAATCAATCGCAAACTATGTACTAAATAAAACGCACCAACAGCAAAGCGTTTACTTATTAAGTAAATTCTTTTAGTCAAATTTCTTCTGAAAGTAGTACAAACTACTCAGATGTACCTATTAAAGTCTACTTTAAGCTTTAAATCAATAAATCTTCAAAACTACTGAACTGAAGCTCATGTATTTTACGTCATTATAAAGAGAATTGAAAGACCTTTAAAATGAGGTATCACTCGACCCCCCTTTCCATTTAACATTTTAGGGTTGGTGTCACCCCCGCCCAGGGGGCTGCACGTGTTAACGTGATTTTTTGCCAAACTTGTGTCCCCCTTGAAAACAAAATCGACGGGTCTGTGCGTTTTTCCAAAAAACAACTGAGCTGCCAGTAAATGCGTCTGTTTCGTTTTCGATGCGAAACCCTGTATAGCTGTATCATGTAATGATATAAACAAACGATGACGTCTGGAGAAAGTTGTAAAAAATCTAAGATGTGAGCGTATAGCACTCCTTGATTCCTGAAATCACAAGTCACAACAGTAGATATCACAAAAACACCCAATCCTATTCGCATTATTGTACGTAAAGTAACGTACCTGTATATTGGTATTTTAGACAGAAGATATGTCTGTGTCCTTTTGCAGAAAAAGTAAAGGGTACCAGGAAATCAATGTGCGATAGCAAAACAGGGCAGTCGATGAAGCATGTAGTAGTTTCTAAGAAAATATGGTCTACGCCTGCACTTTGTGAGAAGGGATACCAAATCTGTACAATAATAACGAGTAGTAGCATCACTCCTATGGGATTATATTTCAGAAACATTTTCTGCTCTTTTGTAATATGATTTTAGTATAGTTCAGGCTCTAGATAATTGCACTGTATTCCAATTTACTTATATACTAAGTGACATATAAATCCGAACACCCAGCTTAAATGGTTTTATTTTAATAAAAGTTGGTGAATGTATTTATCTTACTGTAAATCTGTGGCAAAGAGTTAAAAGGGCATAAGTCCATCTTTTTCGACATGACTTTTTTTCGTATTCGAGAGGGTTGTTGAGAGGGCGGTTGTAAGAACAATACATATCAATTATATAAGTATATATGTATATGTATTTGTATAAAGAAAAGACCATTAAAATCACAATAAAGATTAAGGTTCACGATAAAATTCGTCTAGCCTCCTTGGTAAAAAAGCCGCTAGCTGATTTTATATAAGTCGGAAAGATGGAAGTATACCCTTTTAATAAAAAAATGTTCAGCCTTATCATTTGGTCATGCCGGTTTTTATACTGCTCTTTCTTAATTCACTAACGCTCCAAAAATGAATATTTCAGCCGCAGTAAAGAATCAACGTTGGCGGATTTTGGTTCTTGACATCCTTTACGATCGGTTACGATGCCTCGAGTACGGAGACCTGTACGATTTCGTCAACTTAGTGAGTTTGATAGTGGCCGTATAGTGGGACTTCGGGAAGCTGGACTTTCTTTTCGGGCCATTGCAGTTAGAGTGCAAAGAAGTGTAGACACTGTGGTTAGGTGTTGTCAGGCATGGCTTCGAGAAGGCCGTACGCAAAGAGCAAGGGGCACTGGACGGCGCCGTAGAACAACAGACCGTGAAGATCGTCGGCTAAGATTATTGGCCATAAGGGACCGTTTCTCCACTACCAGGTCCATTGCAAATGAATGGTTTGCAGAACACGGAAGACCTATTGGCATGCGAAGTGTTTACCGACGAATGAGAAGTTTTGGCTTGTTTTCATACCGGCGACACTGGGTCCTCCCTTTAACTCGAGAACACCGACGTAATCGCCTTGAGTGGTGCAGACAACGGTCACTCTGGGATCAGGAATGGAACAGTATTGTCTTTAGTGACTAGTCTCGATTTTGTTTAGGCATGCACGATGGTCGTGCCAGGGTTAGAAGGCGACGTGGTGAAAGGAGGAATCCACAGTTTTTTGTTGAAAGACATGTTCATCACACTGTTGGAGTTATGGTTTGGGGTGCTATAGCTTATAGTTCCAGGTCAAATTTAATCTTCATCAGAGGTAACATGAACGCGCAGCGTTATATCCACGAAGTTCTAGAATCCCATCTTTTACCCTATCTTGACACCCTGGCAGATCCAACTTTCCAACAAGATAATGCCCGACCACATGTTGCAAGAGTCACAATAGACTTCTTTCAACATAATGATGTCACATTGTTACCGTGGCCACCAAGATCTCCCGACTTATCCCCAATTGAGCACGTGTGGCATATGATGGGTAGGAGATTGCTCAATTTGCAACGTCCTCCTCAGACTCTAGAAGCACTTCGAGAGGAGTTGGTGGTTGCCTGGAATGAGATACCACAGGAGGACATTGACCACCTGATCAGAAGCATGCCTAGGCGCGTTGGAGGATGCGTAGCACATCAGGGTGCATCCACACATTAAAGGTCAAAGGGCTTTAAAGCAGTGCAATCATTTTGAAATTTTTATCATTTACTTATTATGCTTCATTAAGTACTTATACAAAATTTTATTAAAATAAAACCATTTCAACTGGGTATTCGGATTTATATGTCACTTAGTATATTTTAGGATATTTTGCATTGTTTCTCAAAAAGTAAAAAAAAAACATACGAATGCGATCAAGCTAGTGTGAATATATACATAGCACTTTGCAAACTTAATTCGAAAGTATGGAAAAATCGAAAGCACAAAGGGTCAGGTTTCGACAAGTAGCATTTTGTCGGAAAACTTTAAAAAACCGTAACTCCTAACTCCTGAAAGGGACGGAATAAAGAAATAGAAAAAGGCGCGTTCTAAATGTCCAGTGTCTGGGCTTTCTCTTGCAAAAATCGCTATGTCGGTAGCTTTGTTATCTTCAGAGGAGATAGAAGTTGAATAACGAAAATAACGTTTTTTTTAATTCGAAACGGGAAAAAACCTTTCTCAGTAATCTACAGGACTCGACGAGATGTACAAAATCCGCTATGTGATTTTTTTCTCATTGCTTTAGAGAAGTTATTGGCTTTTTAACGAACATTTGTAATTTTTCTGCCTTTTTTCCCTTGAAAATTTCTAAAAAAAAACTAAGATGCGGACCAAAAGCGAAACCAGAAAATATGGACGCCTATCGATATTTTGAGGAATGACGGAACGGTGGCGGAAATAGAAATCGGTTTTTCGACTTTAACCTCCGTTTTCGACCGTTTTTTGTCTTCGTACTCGCTCGTAACTTAATACGAGGTGTGATATTGAAATTTCTACAATTTCTGATAGTAAGGCCGTATGTGAGATACGCATCACTTATAACTTCACTGATGTGGTGGACTGACAATCGAAATACACGCCCAAATCTTTGAACGTTTCACACTTTCCAATACAGACTCATTTATTTTGTATGCGTAAGTTAAGAATTTGTCTTTCTGGGTCAAGGTTGAAATGTGGCATTTAGGGTTTTTCAGATACAAATTGTTATTGATGCACCACATTTGTAAGAAAATTATCAATGTGTTGTTGGAGGTTTTCAGAATCTTGCCAGCCAGAAACAGATGTGTAAAACTCCAGGTCATCACCAAACATAAACTTGTTGAATGATAATGAACTGCGAAGATCGCTGACGTATACTAAGTGACATATAAATCCGAACACCCAGTTTAAATGGTTTTATTTTAATAAAATTTTGTATAAGTACTTAATGAAGCATAATAAGTAAATGATAAAAATTTCAAAATGATTGCACTGCTTTAAAGCCCTTTGACCTTTAATAATGTGTGGATGCACCCTGATGTGCTACGCATTCTCCAACGTGCCTAGGCATGCTTCTGATCAGGTGTTCAATGTCCTCCTGTGGTATCTCATTCCAGGCAACCACCAACTCCTCTCGAAGTGCTTCTAGAGTCTGAGGAGGACGTTGCAAATTGAGCAATCTCCTACCCATCATATCCCACACGTGCTCAATTGGGGATAAGTCGGGAGATCTTGGTGGCCATGGTAACAATGTGACATCATTATGTTGAAAGAAGTTTATTGTGACTCTTGCAACATGTGGTCGGGCATTATCTTGTCGGAAAGTTGGATCTGCCAGCGTGTCAAGACAGGGTAAAAGATGGGGTTCTAGAACTTCGTGGATATAACGCTGCGCGTTCATGTTACCTTTGATGAAGATTAAAGGTGACCTGGAACCATAAGCTATAGCACCCCAAACCATAACTCCAACAGTGTGATGAACATGTCTTTCAACAAAAAACTGTGGATTCCTCCTTTCACCACGTCGCCGTCTAACCCTGGCACGACCATCGTGCATACCTAAACAAAATCGAGACTCGTCACTAAAGACAATACTGTTCGATTTCTGATCCCAGAGTGACCGTTTTCTGCACCACTCAAGGCATTTACGTCGGTGTTCTCGAGTTAAAGGGAGAACCCAGTGTGGCCGGTATGAAAACAAGCCAAAACTTCTCATTCGTCGGTAAACACTTCGCATGCCAATAGGTCTTCCGTGATCTGCAAACCATTCATTTGCAATGGACCTGGTAGTGGAGAAACGGTCCCTTAAGGCCAATAATCTTAGGTGGCGATCTTCACGGTCTGTTGTTCTACGGCGGCGTCCAGTGCCCCTTGCTCTTTGCGTACGGCCTTCTCGAAGCCATGCCTGACAACACCTAACCACAGTGTCTACACTTCTTTGCATTCTAACTGCAATTGCCCAAAAAGAAAGTCCAGCTTCCCGAAGTCCCACTATACGGCCCCTATCAAACTCACTAAGTTGACGAAATCGTACAGGTCTCCGTACTCTAGGCATCGTAACCGATCGTAAAGGATGTCAAGAACCAAAATCCGCCAACGTTGATTCTTTACTGCGGCTGAAATATTCATTTTTAGAGCGTTAGTGAATTAAAAAAAAGCAGTATAAAAACCGTAATGTCCAACTGATAAGGCTGAAAATTTTTTAAGATAGTAAGTAGTAAGATAAATACATTCACCAACTTTTATTAAAATAAAACCATTTAAACTGGGTGTTCGGATTTTTATGTCACTTAGTATATAAGGCAAACAATAAGGGACCTAAATTGGAACCTTGAGGTACACTACATCACTTGTATGCGTAAGAACTAACATTATAGAAGACATGCTGCGTTGTCAAGTCTAGATAAGACTTCGGGAGATTCACGTAAGTTTTGTTGAATCCCATGTATTCAATTTTTTGTATAAGTAGTTGATGGTCAATTTTGTCATATATGACATCCACTTGCCCTCTGTTTTCTACCGTTTCGCATAAATATTGGGTGACCGTGGTCAAATTAGTAATTAGTAATTGATATCTGCCATGCCATGTTGATAGTATTGGTATTGAGGTATATATCTTTATAGTAGCAAGAAATCTTTAGCATGAACGTTTCCCAACAAAACCCCATCTACAGGGTGAAAACGTTATGATAGTCATTATTTGAATGGGTGATAGAGGGGGTTAAAAGACGCAAAAAGTGTCATATAACATGGGGGTCAAAATAGCATGTTTTTAGGGAAAATCAACTATAGGGAACATAATTTTGATACATACATTGTTTTTCTTTTTAAAACCCACACTGCACTTTTTTGTATTTAAGGAAGGTGTTCAAAATGACATCATTCACTTTCCACACAAGCTTCATTACGGCGAACCCAGTTTCTTTTTACTCTAGGTCCTCGAAGTTGTCCGATTATTATTTCAGCCGCTCTAAAATTTTTTCACGAAGTTGTGCTTCAGTTGTTTTTGGACCAGCCCCATAAACCATCCCTTCAAGTTCTGCCAAATACCAGAAATCCATCGGATTGAGGTCAGGAGATCTTGCTGGCCATTTTCGAGGATCAGGAGCATTTCGACCGATCCAACGCCTCTAAAAATGTGTGGTGGTGCCCCGTCATGAAGAAACCACAAATTGCCTCCGTTGTAATGGCATGTTGTCTAAGATCTGTTCCAAAAGTGCTTTTAGGTTGGCTAGGAAGCTAATGTGGAGGACAACTTTGGGGGTAATTCGAAAGAGCCAATTACCTGATGGTCAAGAATACCCGCCCAAATATTTATTTTAAGACGTTGTTGGAAGTGACCTTCACGAATGGTATGAGGATTTTCTTGGGTCCACCTGAGTATTATGGAAATTTAATATCCCATCTCGCGTAAAAGTACATTCGTCCGTCGATAGAATGATTTTAAAAAAATCCGGGTCATCAATGTTTTTGTGCAAAAAGCACTGACAGAATGTTAGTGCGCGAGGATAGTCTTCTGATAACAAGGCCTGCACTCGTACATGGTAGGGATGAAGCAAATTTTCTCGTAGGATTCTATGGACTATGGTATGCGATAGTCCTGCGCGGCGGCCTAATTCCAGAGTGCTGATATCTGCATTGATTTCCACGATAATTAAAATTTGTTCCTCCTGCTCCAGAGTAACATGTCTTTCACGAGTTCGAATATTAGTGGGCTGAACACTTCCTGTATCTCGAAGTCTTGTACACTTGCACAAATGTCCTTCTGTCTGGGAGTACCCGTTGGCGAAATCTGTCGCGATTAATTTGAGCTGCAAGATTTGAATTCTGACCAGCTTCGCCGTAAACTAACAACATGTCGGCGAACTCTTGATTCGAGAACATTGTAAATAAACACGATCTACGCAAAACGATAACTAACCACTGTTACCGTTTGCGATCGATTGCCGGTTCGATAAGAGTGATGAAAGACCGAAGCGCTGTTGTCATGTGTGTTTTAAATATTCAATTTAATGAAACTTACTTACTTACTGACTACAAATTTTGGCTTAACTTAATGCCATTTATTTTTTAGTTACCCAATTTGAAAACGTTTCTTGATTGGATTATAAGAATTAGTAGGTGTGGTCGATACAAAGCACTCAAAGTTGTAAACTATAAAGCCAGTTAGTCAAAAACCTATTGACTTTTGGACCATGCGTCATATGAACTTTTTGACTTGTTTTGACTCCGCCTATTACCCATTTCAATAATGACTACCATAACGTTTACACCCTGTATATTAAGTCCAACGTAGATATAAAAATCACGTGACAATGAAATCGTTGTCAAACACGGCCATAAACACCAATTAGCGCGAGTTCGATAAGTTTTTCAACCGCCAAACAGCCTACTACACCGTTTAACTTAATTTTTACTACGACCCAGCCGACCAGATCCGCATTTAGCAGCTGAGCATGCTTTCTTCCTTTCGTTCTTCCACTGGTCGACTTCGCTCATCGCCGGCAGCACAACTCTGAAAATTAATTCAAGTAGCTCACAGAAGTAAACTGGTTTATAACTGCGGGCATAGGCGGAACGTTGAACGCGGACGAGAAGGACCTATGGTTCTAAAGGGCTGGTTTCTTCAACAACATATAATATCGCAATCACACAATGGAGCCAACGTTGGCACTAACATGCTATGATATGCTATGTTAGAGCAAAATGCTGTTGAAAATTCAATGCTGACGTTGGCTTTTCTCAGCCAATCGAATTCGTTTATCGTTTACACATTGGCGATGACCTAGGTTGAGCCAACGTGTGGACGCAACGTCAGACTATTTTTAACAGGGGATAGCCACTCTCAGACAGAAAACCTCGGCCCTTCCTGACCGAAGTGTGAGATTCTCCAGAAATGCGGCATACTCACTAAATCGCCTTAGTTGTTCGCTAGACCTCCCACCACGGTAACGCTTGCAACATTTCCTCATAGTGGGCAGCGTTACGTGAGTTTTCATATCAAAGGTATTTAGTCATTTTATTTTCAGCATCGTGCATATACATACATATATACTTATGTTGATCCACAACCTGGCAAGTAGAAACCTGTTGTTCGTTCCGGCTCACCTTGGTTGAATCTCAACTCGCCCTCGCGCACATGCCTGGTAAAGTTGTCAGCAGTGAGCCTTTTGCCGAGGGTCAATTCGCTTTTCAGATTGTCTTTCAAACCTTCTCCAGGTAGCTGTCAAAACGACTATGTCCTGTGAGGATCTGTGCATCATAGTAATCTATCCCCACAGCTCCCTTGCCAATCCAAATCTAAATATCTGTGACCAGTCAATGCACCATAACCAGTTCCATCTCTCCTACCATCCAACAAGAAGCACCTATCTTCAATCAGCAAATCATTTAGCGAAATACCGGCCACCACCAGCAATGCATCGATCGACACCGTTCGGAAAGCGCAAACCCGATCCTTTGATAACCATTTGCAACAGCCTCTGGACATGTTTAGCTTTAGGAAATACTGTTCTCCATCCAAACTCCTTACGCCAGATATATGGGACGCTATTCGCACAAGCATCTACTCGCTATACTATCCTACGACGCCGCAAACCCGCAAACCATGCTAGCGTAATGCAAGTTGCGGTAATTTAGGCAAATATCAGCAGACATATCTGAACGCCATAGTGCGAGTTGTGCAATAGCAACTATCAGACTGCGAAAAAGGTAAAAAGGACAAACGACGAGCGAAGTTGGATACATCGTTGCCTGTTCTGGATGATGTTTCGTTGTTTTGATCAAAGTCGTCAGGGTCAATAGATGTGGCGTGGCGAGTAGTGGTTACGATTTTGGAGGCTCCGTCAAATCGACCCCACCCAACTAACAATTATCACTCCTACTAGAGCTGCAAGAATGATTATACAGTATTCCTTACACAGCATTGTATACTGTAAGCACATTGGCAAAACCCTCTTAGAACAGCTATACAGGCGGAATGGGCACACCTAATAGAACACTTCAGTCATTTAAGAGCTTGTATAAGGACTGCTGGTAACAGTTATACAACAAAAGTGTAAGCCTCTTGCAGCCGTTATAGGACATTTGTGTCAGTGCAAGATTCAGTTTTTGTCAACTATACAACTATTCTGTTACGTGATTCTACTTTATTGAAACCAAACTATTTCTTATGTATTGTATAGACGAAGTGAAGGATATATAACTAACACATTACAGTCATCTTGTTTACTTACATATCGGCCATTGTGAATTTCATACACAGGTATATGATAAACTTCTAGACTGTGATATAGGGCTATTGAATTACTTGCGCAGCAAATTTTATTGTGATTATCATGCAAAATAGTTACGCAATTTCTATGGGCTTCGTATTTGATTCATATTTTAATAATGATCAAAAGTACGACTAGATTTTTAAGATGGAAAACTGAACTCATCCGCGTTAAATTTTCCACAAATCCTATATTTATACACAATTACACTAATGTGTATCACTTTATATCTGTAATTTCGAACTGAAACATAATTATTTAGTATCAAATACAGAAATAAATGTTTGCCCAATATGGCGGGTGGTTATGCATAATCATGGCATCGTCCATGTTCTCTTTGGTTTATTAGAATATTTTGGTGTTGTCTGCAAGTGTTATACAACAATTTGGCAAATGTCTGAAATGAAATAGCGACAGAGTCGAATGATTTACCCAGAATCTGTACCAGATCTATATCTTCTGTTTGACCAGTTGATAAAACCTTTTGAACCAATATGCATGCGTTGGTTGTCTTAAAACTTTGGTTATGGTATTTTAACAAAAATATGACAGCTGAAAGTTAGGTTATGGTGAAGTTGTATACCAACATATTTAGCAACAAATGTATGCCGAACACAGCAATTTTGTACTACAAAAGTTGTAATGTCGTTGCAGATGTACAGCCTTTAACAGTTACTAAACAACAGTTGTATGAGTGCTTCCGTTGGGAACAATTTGTTGGCTAAAGTAGTAAATTTTCACAGCAAAACAACAAGGCTCGGGTTTGTTATATAAACTTTACCATGGATGCAATATAACCATTTTGACTACCGTGCAAATATGCTGCATAGAATAGTTGTATAAATGTTTATGCAACAGTTAAAAATTTTTCCTATAAGGTGTTGTCTAACTGTACTATAAGAATATTTTAACCACCTCATTTTAGAGCAAATATGTTGCAGAAAGCAAATTTGCATTCCGCACAACATTAAACCAGCATTTTGGTGTTCAGGCAACAACAATAGAGAGCTTTTATGCCTGAACGGTTCTTTTACCAAAAGCTTATACCACTACTTTGCTAGTTGGGCATGGAGCTGTCAATATATTTTCTTAGGCTGTTTGGCAACATCTAGGTCACCATGGTGTCTCGGTGAGAAAAGGCTTCTGTAAGAAAGCAGATTTTGATGATCCTTTTTTGTGTGGTACGCTCATGGGCTATCACAGTTTACCGCTCACCGAGAATCTAGATGTAATGAAAAGATAATATACAAAGGCAGACAATTAACTTGGTTTACTGAACATCTTACCGGCATGAATGGAAAAGATTTCAACTTTATTATGACAAAACTGTCTGCTCCAAATGAATACACAATTAAAACATCACCTCTAATGACTGTGATATTCATCGGCTTTTTACAATCACGTTTTTAGGATTAGGATATACTGGACTAGCTTGAGATAAAAATGGACGAAAAATGAACAAAGTGGGCTGGTGAGAACAATTTATTTGCCTTGATAGTTTTTACAAAGTGTGAGCGTCAGATAGTTGTCAAAAGTCTATGTTAAAGGAAGAATCCAGTTTTGTATAATCTGAAGCTAATTTATTGTGTGATTTAAATATTTCCTGATGAAAGAGGAAAACTTTGATCGGAGGTTGGACTGTTGCCATTGGATGTTAGGCATGATACGCGAAAACAGAGAATGTTTATTTCAAATTCTGTCGACCGATGAAGCCACCTTTGATACGAGGGATGTAGTTTAAGTTTTGCATATAGAAACATAGTAGGCCGCGCGGATCGAACGTCAGTACTGAATCTTAACCTCACTCTTTAGAAACTTTAAATGCAAAGTTTCACAACAATACGTGCAGTGTTCTCACTACAGTGAATTCTTAAGTGACACCAAGTCATTAGAAAAATGGAACTCAACCGAGAACATTTCCGCGCAATAATTTATTACAACTTTCAGAGACAATTATCGCAACAAGAATGCCTTGCTGAGTTACTGTCTGTTTTCGGCAACCAAGCGCCACATCAATCGACAATTTCCCGTTGGTATGGAGAATTTAAACGTGGACGGGTGAGTCTTAGCGACGATCCCAGGATGGGTGCACCAGAAACGGCAGTCACCCAGGAAAACGTCGATGCTGTGCGCAAACTCATCATTGAAGATTGTCATTGAAACATCATCAGCTTATTGAATATTAAGAAATTGCATATAATTCAGTCAAAATTTAACAAATGTTTGATTTTTGAATAAAATTCATAATTTAATTACTATTGTTGACTTTTTATTCATGTTTATATTATTTTCTTCAATTGATATGCGATTTTACTGATTCAAGATCATCTACTGGGTGTTTTTTTCCCATAAACCTCTTGCAGATAGCCATTAAGCACCTACTTGATGACTGGCTCTACCAAAAAGTTCATAGATATTGCTTGTTTCCAAACATTCATTCATTTACTTGCCGTTCATCAAAACCATTATGGCACCTTAGATTGATATTCCCACAAAACCATTCTGGTTTTTTAATATCCATACACCCATAAAGTTGAATATTTTTCGTTGTTCAGGAACTTAACAAACAGCCACACTATATTCACAGAGATTAAGAAATATCCAAATATACTTATGTCGTAGAGCTACCAGCAAACCTAAAACCTGCAGAGAAATTAGAAATTTGCAATATTTTTGTGTTTTCACTGAGTACATATTTTGGGTTATATTTATATTAGACGTTATTTGGATCACAAAACACATACACTGATTTGAATAACAGCTGATTATCTCCTGATATTTTAAAACTAACCATATCGACAAGTGACACATAATTCTGTGGGATCCGTCAATACTTCGTCCCAGTGGAGCAAACTCTGCCAACTGTCGAAATAAACTTTATTAATTCCAAGTCTTATTTTTGTTTTACTGTGCCTGCTTAGATATTCAAATACGCCCAGGCATTATTAGCGCCTGGTTATTTTAGGCCTTCACTAACTCCTTATTTTAGATTTCTCCTTATTTTGTTTTTTCCACGCATTCATGGTAGAAAGAAAAATATTTTATCGATAATCGATACCGTATACCGTGCAGCAGGCACGCCCATCACCACTTTGACAGATTGCATAATGATGTCAAGGTGACAATCGTTATATGGCAGTTGTTTTTGTTATTGTCTGAAATAGGTAAGTAGGCTTTGTGTATTCATTTTTATTTTTATAGCGTTTCCAGAATTTCATATTTCGAAACGATGTCAAGGGCCGGCAGGGGAAAATCTTTCTCTGTGAACTGAAAATCATTAAACGCGCTGCTTTCAGTCCATTTTATTCTATCCCTTGGGGAAGTACAGAATGAAGTAAAGACTACAGTGCTCAGTGGCCACTCAGTGGCTCAGTGCTCGTCTGTAATGATAATATTCAAATACTACTAAACACCTAAATAACTTTCTGGCATTTCAATTTCGAAGCTACCAGTCCTCGCTTAGAGATGGTAGCACAGTTAAGGATAGACTACGGATGTTTATGATTCCTCTCGATGTCGATATATCGTCATGAAGCCATCGATCCGTAAAGATCGATGTTCTACGTCTGATGTATCGATGTTTTCGATACATCAATGTATCGTTTATCGCCGCCATCCCTATATTGTATCCCCACCAGTCATTAGTCAAAGACCTGAACCACCAATATTTTATCACTATTTATAATTCTTTTTAGCTCTTATTTTTCAGAAATTACTAATAATTTTAGGTCTATGTCTACAGTAATTGCATTATGCACCTCGGAGATGTAGGGATTAACATGTTTTACACATATCGGTGTTTTAGGATGGGGACGACCATACTGTTTTGATTGCTTTGAAGAAATTCATTAACCCATGAATTTATAACAAATGATTACTATTATGATGTAAAGAGAGATGAGGAATTGGTTGGAATGCATTTTATATTCTATTTTCTTGCAAATCCACACAATTCGACAGGTATGTGTAGCTATAATGATCACATATACACACAGTATATTGAACTTAAAAAATTTCGAGATTGTCATGAATTAACAAACGACCCAACCTGCTGCCAAATTCAACAGCTAGAAAATCGACCTATTATTTCTCCCATTCCCATTCGCTGAGGGGATAACGGATGGTCAAATGTACACCTATAACATATATCAAAATACATGAAAGTTGTCTTTTTTTTCTCTGTACAAAAGCATCATGTTGGAATCAAAAAGTGGTCTTGTTTATAATACAGTCGAGTTTTCACGATTTTATTCAACATTTTAATAGAAATCACTGATATTCTGAGACCTTTGACAGCTTCCGTCAAATTGCATAAAGTATTTTCCTATTGGTCCATAATATTAATGTTGGTGAAATCGGCCTTTGACTTTTTATTTATGGGGATGGTTAAGGGACACCGTGTTTCAGACTCAACCTACAACCAGAGAACGTATGAGAAACCAGATTTGTAATGCAATACGTAACAAGACGAGAGTGGAAATTGAAGCTGCAGTTTTGTCTACCCATGAGAGGCTTCAGGCATGCATATAGCGTGATGGTCAATGTTTCGAAAATTTACGGGAGCATTGAAAACCTTCCTTTCTTAAATCTTCCCTTTCTGGGCCACAACTCAATAATAAAAAGAAATTCCAGAAAAATTAGTTTGAAGAATAAACATTTAAGGGATTTCATGTTTTAGGTTTTTTAACAAGATATCGAGATGCAGTTAACGCGAGCTTGCTTAAAAAAAAATCTTACCGAACCATAGATTTTTTTGATAAAATAAACTATCTGCGAATTTAAAGATCAGACATTTCTTTGTTGCGTTTATACAGGGTGTCCGCAAAGTTGGGGTTTTCCTTTACCCGACGTGTAGATCTTGAAAAGACAAGCAATTTTTCTTAGTACCATATACACCAATGTCTTAAGGAAACCGAGATAAAGGGCTCTGCAACATCAAAAATATCTGAATACCGTCCTGTAGCCGCGAACCGCGATATCCCCGAGTGGTACTAGGACACTAGCTCAACCCGACGACAGAACTGGGTCGGGGTCAGTGTGTCAGGTCAGTATGCAACCTTCAACCGACGGTTACGGTCACGCGTGTAGAGGTAAACTAACCCGTATAATCGATTGCGTTTCAAAAAAAAAAATAATTATGGCACACTCATACACCAATAATGAACTCGTTGATATGTTGTTAATTTATGGCGAATGTCTTCAAAATGCTACAGAGGCATCGCGAGTGTATGCAGATCGTTTCCCTAGACGACATCATCCAAGGCCCCGCAGATTTGTGTACCTGGTCCAGAGAGTCAGGGATACGGGCCATTTGGACGAATTTCGAGGTGGGCACAGTGGGAGGCCTAGTCAACCACGAATGGTGCAAGTTGAAGAAGAACTACTGAATCGCGTAGACGAGAATCCCTCAACAAGCACTAGAGACGTCGCTAGAGAAGTGCAAGTATCAAAAACTAAAGTGTGGCAAACGCTGCGTGGAGAGGGGCTGTATCCGTTTCACGTCCAACGTGTACAAGCCCTTCAGCCTGACGATTTTCCAGCAAGAGCGCGGTTTTGTGAGTGGTTGTTGCATCAACATGACAATAATCCGGACTTTTTGAAGTGCATACTGGTGACAGACGAATCTACGTTCACGCGTAATGGGGTGAATACCTTTCGCAACACTCATGTTTGGTCAGTAGAAAATCCGCACGCTGTTCGTCGGGCACATTTTCAACAAACATTTTCGGTGAATGTTTGGGCTGGCATGGTGAACGGTATGCTCATTGGACCATTTATTCTCCCAAATCGATTGGACGGGATGCAATACCTAGACTTTTTACGCAACATTTTGCTTTCCTTGTTAGAAGATGTGCCATTAAGTGTAAGACAATCAATGTGGTTCCTGCACGATGGTGCACCGCCCCATTTTAGACGCGAAGTGGGTGAGTTTTTGAATGAATTATTTCCGAATAGGTGGATCGGACGTAATGGATCCGTAGCGTGGCCTCCGCGACCTCCAGACTTAACACCATGTGATTTTTTTCTTTGGGGAGAGATGAAACGCTTAGTGTACAAAACTGAAGTGCATACGGTGCATTCGGGGGAGGGACTCCATTCTCAAAGCCTGCACCGATGCTTGGTTACGTCGTGCACGCACTTGTGTTTTTGAATCAAACGGCGATAACTTCGAACAATACCTATAAAGTACGTTTACCTAAAAACTGAAAACGCGGCAACGCCGTCTTATTTGTTACCACTGTTCGTGGTCTGCACCACCGCCGGCGTGTGCTCGGTAGCGCATCAGCTGATTTCATTTTCTGTTGGGGCGGTATGATTTCGGGCAGAGACGTACTTAGCCCTTCTCGTCAACTGGAGAGTGAGTACTTTTTCCTTTATTTCTTTTTTACTTGGTCGCCCTCGTTTCACTACACATTACCTTTGTTATTTCAAGGGTAGTTGTTTCTGAAAAGGAAAACCCCAACTTTGCGAACACCCTGTATAGCGAGATTCTTGGAAACATCACTTTTTCAGACTCAAGATTGCAGTTACGCCCCCTAGCGGCCATTTCAGAAACTTGAAAATATTTCCCAGGTTTTTTCTTGGCACTTTTAGTAACAATTCTACATATAATTGCCCTAAGACTAGGTTCCTAGGTACAGTACCTCGCATTTATAGTTGCCCACCCTGTACAATATTCAAATAACAAAATCCCTGAATCCATCTCTGGTCTCTTATTGTAACTCAAGTTATTATCCACTCGAAAAAAACTATAGAAATCATCGAAAAGCATCTAAATACCATTACTGCCCTCGCTAGGGGTGGTATCAGATATCGCCTAACAGTAAATACCAAGATTAGATCTGCACCCATCACAAAAAAACGTCCGAGCGGGTATAAAAAATCTGGACCCTTCTCTCAACGGGACAAAGATGACCATACAGGCCTTTGATTACGGGGTCAGGTAATTTTTTTAAGGGCGGATAAAAAGCCGTGAGATTTTCACAAGGTTCTGTGAGAACAGCGGTTTCGATGGATGGAATTACATTCGCGTTTTTGTTAGAGAGTATTATTAAGGTTCGATTGGTTCTTTCAGATTTTTTTCGCAATCGTTAGATGCTTTTGTGCTATTTGGGGTTACTCGGATCGTGTTAAGTTCCATCATTTTTGTGTCCGATAGGGCATGATGGGAAAAGGCGGTTCTTGATTAATTCGGAACTTGCTACTTGTCACGGAATTTTCAAGAAAAACCTGTTATCTGTAATGTGACAGTCTCGGGACCCTTTCGCAGTGATTGGCCGTGCTCTCTTTTACCGATTTGCCAAACCAACTTTGTTCCTCTGAGATCTTTTCCATGATATCGCGCGCGATGAGCCTGCCAGACGGATCCGCCTGACTTTGGCCTCCCAGCCTGGCCATGTCGAACTTCGCATATCACGAACTGGCCGATACGACCGCTCCTTTGTCTCTAGAATATCGAGATTGTGTAACTATCTACTTGAGGATGCTTTTTCCAATTCTGCTAGTCTTCGGTAGATCAAAAATCGCGTTAACAAAGGTCCTCTAAGATCCCCAAAGCAGCCGCGGTGCCCTAGTATTTAGGTTTCCGCCGCGGCTGCTTCGGTATAAAGAAAAAAGTTTAGCTTTTATCACTAGCATAATCACTGCAAATTAGCTAAGTTTAAGAACGCGATATGAAAATTAAAATTTTGTCCTACAAATTGCTATATTCTTAGGGCAACTGTGAGATAATTTTCGAAAGCTTCTGGATATTTGGAGTCTTTACAAAGGTTGTTTCCTGCATATATTGCGTGCGTAGGTTTCAAGTCCGGCATCATTTTGATGATAGGACCCACAAGGGGATCCAGACGATCCATTCTCTATCTAATATCCGGTCCCGCGATTCATTACAATTTTTGGACGGGTAGATCCGAATGGCCAAGGAAATGCGTCGCGGTAATTAAGTTTTATACCTCAAGTAAGAAAGTTAGGCAAGAAGGTTAGTTCTATCGAAATAACACAGAACAAAATGTCATCTCTCACCAGAATCGACTACCGCGAGAGTGAATAGCAGTTATCGGTTGAAACTGTAATGATCTCAGTTCGCGTTTGACAGCCCAGTCACCACTGTGACCGCTAGCGACTGACGATTCTGGCAGTATAGTAAATTCTGATAATCGATGGTGTTTTGAGCTGTCTTGTTTCGATAGATCTACGAGTAGTACCACGGATAGAGGATAATTGCTATATGCTTTTGATTATTGTCCAAATGAGAACAACCCTTGACCATGCTGATGAGCTGAAAAAAAGCATGAACCAGATGTCCGTCGTGTTGGCCTTCTGTGGTCAAGTAGAGCAAGGCAGCATTTTTAAGAGGCTGAGTATTATGATTTTCTGGTTCTTAATGCTGGGGTGTTCCAGGGTAGTGTTCTAAGTATAAATCAGATATCCCTGCTATGACCGATGTAACTGCTGCGGTATTCGCAGATGATACAGCAGTGATTTTAACTGATAAATATCTAAAAAGTTCTGCTATTAAAAGATAGTCTGCTACCAATAAATGAACACATGGAGGTGAAAAACCAAATTGATCAATTGATTTAATTTGATTAAATAAAGATAAATCCTTATCTTAAAATCATTGCCGCTGATAAATATGTGCAGCTTCAGTCATCCGTATCAAAGCTTTCAGCATACTGAATCAATCGTGGTTTTTGCAATATTTCACAAGTTCGATCAAAAAAGCGAGTCCTAATGAGTATGCACAATGCTGACAACACAGAGGAAATTGGTATCGTTAACAGACTAGAAACTATTCCTAATTTTACAGTTACTTCCTGAACCAATTTGTCACAAGTAAAAATGAACAAATTCCTATCCTGTCGTTTCCACATTCCTAAAGATTACCTGTTAAGCACTGTTGACCGTCGACACAAGGTTGCGACATGGATGTGATTAATCTTCAGAATGCTTTGGTTACATTTTTAAAGAAAAATTAATACGCGCGACAAGAATCCTCAAGCATTGATCGTTCTGTTCACTATGATCATTGGTAGTGGTGCCGGTCGCGAAATTTTTGAAAAGCGTGGGTTTGTTAATGATACAAACCTCAAAAAGGTTTGAGTATTTTTGTTTCTTTTTTTTTAATGGTTAAAGGGTTTTCTCGTTTGATTAAAATTTTTTAATTTTACGGCCCTTAAAACGTCTGTTGCTATTATTTGACGTTTAACTTTAATAAGTTAAAAATAAATGATCTCCAATGTAATTAGACTTTCACCAACAACAGTCCGTTATTCTCCATCTATAGGGTCACAACCCGTCAAATACAGCGAATGAGCTTCAAGTTCCAATCAACAAATTTTAGCAATCAATAGCTCTGAAATATTGAAAACAAAATACTGTCAAAGTATGAGATGACATCTTGTCATTGAAACATCATCAGCTTATTGAATATTAAGAAATTACGTATACTTAATTCAGTCAAAATTTAAACATATGTTTGATTTTTGAATAAAATTCATGATTAAATTACTATTGTTGATTTTTTATTCATGCTTATATTATTTTCTTCAATTGATATGCGATTTTACTGATTCAAGATCATCTACTGGGTGGTTTTTCCTATAAACCTCTTGCAGATAGCCATTAAGCACCTACTTGATGAGAACTGAAAATCATTAAACGCGTTGTTTTCAGTCTATTTTATTCTATCCCTTGGGGAAGTACAGGATGAAGAAAAGACTACAGTGCTCAGTGGCCACTCAGTGGCTCAGTGCTCGTCTGTAATGATAATATTCAAATACTACTAAACACCTGAATAGCTTTATGGCCTCAATTTCGAAGCTACCAGTCCTCGCTTAGAGATGGTAGCACAGTTAAGGATAGACTCGGGGTATACGGTTACGGATATCGATATATCGTCATGAAACCATCGATGCGTAAAGATCGATGTTCTACGTCCGATGTATCGATGTTTTCGATACATCAATGTATCGTCTATCGTCGCCATCCCTATATTGTATCCCCACCAGTCACCAGTCAAAAACCTTAACCACCAATATTTTATCACTATTTATAATTCTTTCTAGCTCTTATTTTTCAGTAATTACTAATAATTTTAGGTCTATGTCTACAGTAATTGCATTATGCACCTCGGAGATGTAGGGATTAACATGTTTTACACATATCGGTGTTTTAGGATGGGGACGACCATACTGTTTTGATTGCTTTGAAGAAATTGATTAACCCATGAATTTATAACAAATGATTACTATAATGATGTAAAGAGAAATGAGGAATTGGTTGGAATACATTTTATATTCTATTTTCTTGCAAATCCGCACAATTCAACAGGTATGTGTAGCTATAATGATCACATATGCACACAGTATATTGAACTTTTTCGAGATTGCCATGAATTAACAAACGACCAAACCTGCTGCCAAATTTAACAGATAGAAAATCGACCTATTATTTCTCCCATTCCCATTCGCTGAGGGGATAACGCATGGTCAAATGTACACATAACATAAATCAAAATACATGAAAGTTGTCCTGTTTTCTCTATACAAAAGCATCATGTTGGAATCAAAAAGTGGTCTTGTTTATAATACAGTCGAATTTTCACGATTTTATTCAACATTTTAATAGAAATCACTAATATTCAATTTGTACATGTGTATAAGCCTTTATGAAACATTTCGAAATTATGACAAACTGAGTATGGAGTTACAAAATATGTAAATTCACTATTCCTAACAATTCACATCTTGTGTTTTTGTCTTTACCAAGGGTCTATATCAAAGTTTTCCCCTTAAGAGGATCATTTTGCCGGTTGGACAGGGAAAGAATGCTTATGGGCTAATTGTAAGGACCTGTTTGACTGATGTTTTTCTCAGAGGGTCTGGTTTTTGCTGAGCTCAGTTATTTATGAACGGATAACGGCGTGGCGTGGAAAGTGCAGAGTCAACCTACTTGACGTCATTTTTTAACAAACCAAATACAAGGGCAGGTGATGATCAGGAATGTCAGTAGTATTGCTAGTTTTAAATGTAAACTACGAAAATTATTAGTTGAAAAATGTTTCTACTCTTTGTCTGAATACCTCGCACTGTGATATATTTTTTTTAACTTTTTTTATATGTGAATGTCTGTACGCCTTAAGTTGTCCCTGTTTGTACTTTGTAAATACTTATGTTTGTTTGGTTTTTATTTTTAATTATGTGTACTATGTACCTCCCTCTTAGGACGAGTCTTATGTCATTTTTTTTTATCTACAAGACAATAAATGTGTCTATCTATCTATCTATTTGCTACTATCACCTAGCAAAAATGTTGAACTTTTCACCGCGGATTTGAGTGTTCCCGTTTTTCGGCGTCTATAAATGTCCGATCAAGTAACGTGCCACCCCGTATGCCAGCGGTGAAAGACATAATTAGGTCTGCACCCATAAAAAATGGAGCACATGTGCCTCTTCGGCTCTGACGTGGGAATGCTGCTTAAAAAACGAACCATAAGACCAGCCACCGGATCTTCTGGGGTGCCTGCTTTTTATCTTTTACTGTTTTGTCAATATTTGCCATCGCCAAACGGGATTCTTTTTGGGCCGTGGATCGAATCTGTTCACACGGCGATGTACGTTAACTTACCTACAGGACTATTAGAAGTATGCATATTAGAATCTAAAGCGAATCTAAATGCGAAAAATAGCACTTCGACACCTCAAGAGAACCATGTCGTTTATCTTATGAGAAAGTAATATGAGACACAACAGTTTGGCATTGAGTTGGCGAAGCAAGAAGTATGCGCATTTGGAACCCAATAAAAGGCCGTAAATAAAAAGCCCGAATTACAAAAATTGTGATTCATCATCCGCATTGGAGAATATCAACTATACAGGGTGGAGCATCGAAAACGAAACAGACGCGTTTACTGGCAGCTCAGTTTTTTTTTGGAAAAACGCTCAGACCCGTCGATTTTGTTTTCGAGGGAAACACAATTTGCCAAAAAATCACGTTAACACGTGCAGCCTCCTGGGCGGGGGTGACACCAACCCTAAAATCTTAAATGGAAAGGGGGGTCAAGTGATACCTTATTTTAAAGGTCTTTCAATTCTCTTTATAATGATGTAAAATACATGAGCTTCAGTTCAGTAGTTTTGAAGATTTATTTTTTTAAAGCTTAAAGTAGACTTTAATAGCTACATCAGATTAGTTTGTACTACTTTCAAAAGAACTTTGACTAAAAGAATTTACTTAATACGTAAATGCTTTTCTTCACTACGCCCATGGTTTGTTTATCATTTTGTTGTTGAAAATAGCTATTGGAGCGTTTTTTTGTGGCAAAAAAGTTATTTCTTGAAGAACGATAAGTAAATATCTCTACTTTTAAATAGGAATTTAGTACTTTGTTGCTAAAATAACTTGTAACGCTTTATTACATAAATTAACCATAGTATATTCCACAGCCGAAAGAGTTGAAATTATAGAAATATTTTTCGGAAATATACTAAGTGACATATAAATCCGAACACCCAGTTTAAATGGTTTTATTTTAATAAAAGTTGGTGAATGTATTTATCTTACTGTAAATAACAAGTGAAAAAATTTTCAGCCTTATCAGTTGGACATTACGGTTTTTATACTGCTTTTTTTCAATTCACTAACGCTCTAAAAATGAATATTTCTGCCGCAGTAAAGAATCAACGTTGGCGGATTTTGGTTCTTGACATCCTTTACGATCGGTTACGATGCCTAGAGTACGGAGACCTGTACGATTTCGTCAACTTAGTGAGTTTGATAGGGGCCGTATAGTGGGACTTCGGGAAGCTGGACTTTCTTTTCGGGCAATTGCAGTTAGAGTGCAAAGAAGTGTAGACACTGTGGTTAGGTGTTGTCAGGCATGGCTTCGAGAAGGCCGTATGCAGAGCGCAAGGGGCACTGGACGCCGCCGTAGAACAACAGACCGTGAAGATCGCCGCCTAAGATTATTGGCCTTAAGGGACCGTTTCTCCACTACCAGGTCCATTGCAAATGAATGGTTTGCAGAACATGGAAGACCTATTGGCATGCGAAGTGTTTACCGGCGAATGAGAAGTTTTGGCTTGTTTTCATACCGGCCACACTGGGTCCTCCCTTTAACTCGAGAACACCGACGTAATCGCCTTGAGTGGTGCAGACAACGGTCACTCTGGGATCAGGAATGGAACAGTATTGTCTTTAGTGACGACTCTTGATTTTGTTTAGGCATGCACGATGGTCGTGCCAGGGTTAGAAGGCGACGTGGTGAAAGGAGGAATCCACAGTTTTCTGTTGAAAGACATGTTCATCACACTGTTGGAGTTATGGTTTGGGGTGCTATAGCTTATGGTTCCAGGCCACCTTTAATCTTCATCAGAGGTAACATGAACGCACAGCGTTATATCCACGAAGTTCTAGAACCCCATCTTTTACCCTATCTTGACACCCCGGCAGATCCAACTTTCCAACAAGATAATGCCCGACCACATGTTGCAAGAGTCACAATAGACTTCTTTCAACATAACGATGTCACATTGTTACCATGGCCACCAAGATCTCCCGACTTATCCCCAATTGAGCACGTGTGGGATATGATGGGTAGGAGATTGCTCAATTTGCGACGTCCTCCTCAGACTATATAAGCACTTCGAGAGGAGTTGGTGGTTGCCTGGAATGAGATACCACAGGAGGACATTGACCACCTGATCAGAAGCATGCCTAGGCGCGTTGGAGAATGCGTAGCACATCAGGGTGCATCCACACATTATTAAAGGTTAAAGGGCTTTAAAGCAGTGCAATCATTTTGAAATTTTTATCATTTACTTATTATGCTTCATTAAGTACTTATACAAAATTTTATTAAAATAACTGGGTGTTCGGATTTATATGTCACTTAGTATATTAGCTTTATTTAAGCTTTAACTCAATAAATCTTCAAAACTACTGAACTGAAGTACATTAATTTTATATCATTATAAAAGGAATTGAAAGACCTTTAAAATAAGGTATCACTCGACCCCCCTTTCCATTTAAGATTTTGGGGGTGGTGTCACCCCCGCTTAGGGGGCTGCACGTGCTAACGTGATTTTTTGCCAAACTTGTTTCCCCTTCGAAAAAAAATAGACCCTGTATATATCTATATGCTTCAATGGTACTAAACCAATTGTGTCACAATTTACAAAGGAACTGGAAAGAAAATTGTTTGATTTTATATAGACAGATTCATTTACCTTACTTTTGTAATTGTCATCCCCTTTGCGCATTATTGAGACGTCCTCTCATTTTATCCTAAGACCTTCCTTCCCATATGCGCTGTGTGTCTTTTGTAAATAATCGTTTTTTTGTTATATTGCCTTCATACTTTTGATTCTACATTCGATTGATCGTGATGTTACGCCGATGTAGCATTTTACCACAGTCACGATCTATTTTATATACTTATTGAATTTTTTGTGTTTACATTTTCATTACTACATTTTATATTTTAAATAATCGATATTTGTATAACTCTTTGAAGTGTTAACTTCATGTTTATTTTAGTTCAATTTCTTGAAGCGTGACTATGTGATAAATATTATATTGAAGTACTTCATACATTTAATTCCCAGTCAAACAATAAACTAAGTAGTAGTATAATGGTCTATACTAACTCCGACTGAAAAGCAGTAAATTTTCAATAACAGGTGTTTTTTCAGTTAGTTGATGTCAATCTCCAAGCCATAAAACAAATGAGCGAAGGCTGAATGGTTGCGTTGACAATTAACGCCGTCTTGATAATGAGCTGGAACTGAGCCATAAGCAGTAAAAGAATACGAGATATTTATTGGTCATAAAGCTGTGTAACGGAATTTGCGGATATTATTCCATTGGGGAGATTTAAAAATTGCATTTTGTTCTTCGCCGGCTAGTGCGGGATATGCGAAGTAACGGGAAGCCACCAGATTAGATAAGGCGGTTCCTGTTTTTCATAGTAAATTCCTAAAACCATATCTGTCTTCATGGATTGCAGAGTTTTAATTACATAATAACATAAATATTAGTTTTAATAGAAAATTTAACTCAACCTCAAACACTTTTTATTACTCCGAAGAAGCCGCCCCTATAGGCCCCACTTCCCGAATTTTGCTGATTCGAAGAATAGTCAGCATCTGAAACGTCAAAAGACGAGGTTTAAACGGTGTTTTTTGTAGTTTTGTTGCCCGTAGCTTCTCTGCCACTGAACCGATGCCTATACTTAAATTGTGTATTATTTTTTGATACAAGCATCATGAACATAAACACTACATACTATCCTAACATCATGCATATTATCACAGATTATCATCAAAACTTGCTTCACAATTCCGTATTCAGCGTTCGTAGAACGTTCCAGAAAAAATGTGTCATATTTCTTGCACGATGGGACACTTCTAGCGGTGGTCTCCGGAAGAAAAAAAGGTTCCGTTACCGAGACCGAAAAAGGAAGACACTGAGATGCATATCCTAACAGAAGATACCGTTTTTTACTGAGCCAAATTAAATTTTAAGGACCATATGACAGAGCTTGGTCATCCGATACCAAGATAAAAGTAAAAAAGTCTCTAGAGTGCATGTGCAACGTGTGTGAGACACTTTTTTCATATGAGTAGAAAGGAACGCATAAGAAGAAAGGTTACGGGGTGCATGCGACAGTGACGGACTTCGTAAGGGGCAACGATGAATGCATTTTTTTAAATGTCTCTGCTCTTTGTCAATTTAGTACTTAGAAGCTATTAATTTATAATTTTCATAAAAAGTGTTTCTGGCGGTCATTTTCAATTTACTAATAGTGAAATTTCAGATGTACATTTCTGTTATGGAATGGCTCATGGAAACTCTTATGCTGCAAGATGTATTTATCATGAAATATTTCCTCTGCGTGTAGTCCTAATAGAAAAAGTTTGTACGTCTCCATGTACGACTTTTTGAAACAAGCATCTTTAAAACCCACATGCCTTAATAGAACGTGATTTTAAAGAACAGTTTTCTCTTAACGTTTGGTTTGGATTTTTTTTATACTCAAACTACCACGAAGGCCTAAGGCCTAAACACCCATGGGGTACCGTGAGGCTATAGAGTGAAACACAGGGGAAATGGGGACGCCACACGGACTCTGGCAACATGCACACATTCTGGCCGCGCCTAGGAGATCCGCCGGGTGGTACCAAAGCTTTCGACAGTCAGGGACTGGCAACCACCTACGGAAAATCACAATATCGATATCCAAGAGAAAAATTTCTCTTGGGATGGGATTCGAACCCGCGCAGCGCACGGCGACAGGAGACCGAAGGGTCTACCACTGCGGCCACCGTTG
The DNA here is from genome assembly GCA_963669975.1 of Acanthoscelides obtectus. Taxonomy (NCBI): domain Eukaryota; kingdom Metazoa; phylum Arthropoda; class Insecta; order Coleoptera; family Chrysomelidae; genus Acanthoscelides; species Acanthoscelides obtectus. Next base: position 11,372,938 of record CAVLJG010000004.1, read on the forward strand.
CTGCCTAAGGTCGGTGACCATCTCATTGGGCCTCATTTTTTCTCACCAAAACTTAACGCAGAAGAATACCGAAGGTTTTTAGAATTTATTTTACCTGGACTTTTAGAAGAAATTCCAGTCATGGGCAGATTCCGTATGCGGTGCATGCACTTTAGCGCTCGATCGATATGAATCCCTTATATTATTTTCTCTGGGGACATCTTGAAGCGTTGGTATACAAAAGTCATATTGAACGTGGGGAGGATTCGTTAATTCATGTGACAATAAAAAATACGCCAGGTATTTTCAGGAGAGTGCGTAGTTCAATGATGAGGCGGCTAGGCGGTTGTATTAAAGCCGAAGGGGGCGATTTCCAACACTTAATTTAGTGAAATTTGTTAGTCTAGATGCTACTATTATTTAGTATTTGTTGTTGTTACATAAATAGAAATAAAAAATTGTAAAAATATAATAATTTCGAAAAGAAAGTTTTCCCCATATTCCTTGTGTCCAGGGCTATGCAACTTAGTGGACTTCTTTCTCGAAACACAAGCAAGATACGAAAAAAAGTTAGTGTCGTGCATTTTTTTGTCACAAAATTTCGTTCAGATCCCGCTAGAGACGTCACTGGACTCAATAAATTTGATTAAGTCAGGGCTAAATTAGCTCCTTAATGTTATAAATATCACCGCCAAATTACAACAAAATTAGGTAAAGATTATTTAAGGTATTTACGAAAAACCATTTTTTTTTTAATTTGGCAGACCATGTTTATATTATATTATAAACCTTTTACTCATAGAACCGTCTGTTAAATTCATGGTATATATTTCATTAACACCCTGTACATATTGCTTCTTTTCTGTTCAAAATCACGCTGCAGTGCGCTGAATAATGTGAAAATTAGTATGTTACCAACACAGAACTAGACGAATCTCTCAGACATCGCTTTGAGCACAATTGACCTCCTTATCTGAACGAGTCACCCCTGCTTTCCGTCTCAGCATCCTAGACGAGCGCCTGCAGACCAGATGGCCTTCCTCTTCTCCTTCCCCTCCTTCTTCCTTCGCCTACGGGTACCACTCGTACCCTGCCCGTTTTTTAAGCCGCCGTTTTTTTCTTCTTGCGTCGTCGCCACCCCACGGGTGACTGGCTGGTGTTTTTTCTTGTTCGCACAGGAAAGGGGCAGATTTTTTTCATCTCCAACGAACCCTACACGCTCAGTTCCGTTCGGAGATTGGAAACGTTTTTTTTCTACCTGGCCACAGTTCGCACATGTGCGCGGGACGTATATCGGCGATGAGATGTGGATTAATTTCGAAGATAGTGGGTTATTGAAATTTTGAAGGACATGAGGGATTATTTAAGGCTTTGAATCGTTGTACTTTCTGTTACGTTATTTTTTACAGCGGCAGCAATAAGGTCGATGCAAAAGGGTTTTCGTAACCATTGAAGAGAAACGTGGTAATTTGACCGTACTTACAACTGACAGTCATGACAGGTAGCTTTGTTTTGATGTTGACGTAAAGTTAATCCAAATATTTAAAAACCTTGTAAAGTTTTTTATAGAAAGGTTTCGGTAATACATGTGTCCAAATCGGACAAGAAATGGATACGATTAGAATCCCAGAATCACAGAAAGGCAAGTGACCACGAAACCAGCAGAAATTCGACGCGATATGCGACATTGCATATACATATGGTAACAAAGATAGGGACAATTCAATTCGTTTAGTTGAAACCGGAGGTCGAGAATGTAAGTTTTTTTGTAGCGGATCTTTTGTTAATTTCGGTGATCTTAGTTTGACTTTGTGTAATCCCATATTGTTGATCATGGTTGGTAAAATTAAAGACTTTCCAAGAGTTTTATGTTTGATGCTCCCAAAGCTTTATCCTTGATAGTTCATGCTGAAATGCACATACGAGGGATGTCATTTAAGTTTTGCATATGGAGATAAAACAACACGGTAGGTAGTTTTAAATGACTTTATTGTTTTTTGAAGTATTCTCCACGAAGATTAATACACAACTGCATGCGGTCGAACCAATTTTCGAAGCACTTATTCCACTCATCTGCTGGCAGATCCAATACGGCATTTTTGAATGCGTCAACTGCTTCTTCTGGTGACTGGAACCTTTGACCACGCAGTCTGTTTTTAATTTTCGGGAAAGTAAAGAAATTGTTAGGACTATATGGAGGATGGTCCAATAATTCTACGTTTTCTTCCGTCAAATACTGCTGTGTACGAGCTTGCATTGTCTTGGTGGAGGATGATTCTTCTTTCGGGGTTGATTTTTCGAAGCTCGGTGATGAATTTTGGCAAACAAATGGTGGTGTACCAATCCGCAGTAACAGTTCTTTGCTCATGAAGGGGAATTGTTGCAATATGACCCGCTTTTGCCACAAATGTCGCGACCATCTTTTTCGAAACACTTCGAGAACGGATGACTTTTGTTGGCTTTTCTTCACCTTGGAACACCCAAACAGCCGACTGTCGTTTATTTTCTGGTTCATAACAGTAAATCCAAAATTCATCACCATTATCAATGCTGTACACATTTTTTGAGTTAAAGTTAAGTAAAATTAAAACGGTGAAGCGTTTTTTGACACCAATTAACCCTGGCTGCTTTCTGCTCTTCAGTCAACGAGAAACTAATTTTCTTACTCCTAATTCTTCATGTAAAATTTTTTGAATTGAGTTTTGGTGCACCCACCCTGTGATCGTCGCTAAGAGTCACCCATCCTCATTTGAGTTCTCCATACCAATGGGAAATTGTCGACTGATGTGGCGCTTCGTTGCCGAAAACAGACAGTAACTCAGCAAGGCATTCTTGTTGCGATAATTGTCTCTGAAAGTTGTAATAAATTATGGCGCGAAAATGTTCTCGGTTGAGTTCCGTTTTTCTAATGACTTGGTGATACTTAAAAATTCACTGTAGTGAGAACACTGCACGTATTGTTGTGAAACTTTGAATTTAAATTTACTAAAGAGTGAGGTTAAGATTCAGTACTAACGTTCGATCCGCGCGGCGTACTATGTTTCTATATGCAAAACTTAAACGACATCCCTCGTAGACCCTAGCCCACTTCCCTGTAAGGTGAGATATTCTTCATCTGAGCATTTTGACTTTATGTTGTTTTTTTCTTCTGAGGTGATAATTACGTATTCTTCATTGGTTTATCATCGTTTAATCAATAACGTTTTCTCCAGTAAAACACAGCCATGTTTTTCATCGATTTTCAAAAAAGATCCTCATGTGTCCAGTTTCTGATCATCCTACCATGTGTTACACTGACACTTTATGAAATCAAATTTTAGCACCAATCTCGCTGACGCACTAAGTAACAAAATTTCAATCAATTGAGTATGGTTGCTATTTATTATTTTTTAAATTTGTTCTTAGCTCCTGATGATGACAGCATAGACTGTCGAAAGCTTGAGTTGTAAGGTAAAAACGTACACTTTGCATAATTTGTCGATTTCCACTTAACTATAGTTAACTGGTCTTTGGGGAAATCGAAAAATTGTGCATAGTGTAATTCTTTTAACTTACAATTCAAGCTTTCGACAGACTGTGCCGTCATCATCAGGAGTGCGTCAGCGAGATTGGTGCTAAACTTTGATTCTATAAAGTGTAGATGAGAACGCATTTTAGTACCAATCTCTCTGACGAACTCCTAATAATGACAGCTTAGGCTGTCGAAAGCTGGAGTTGATCTTGCGGAGAAAGGTATATAACAAATAGAAAAATAATGGGCAAAATCCACAAAAAAAAGAAAGTGGATTCGAGCAGAATAGGTAACCCGAGCAATACGCATTTCTGCTTGTTGGCTTCAACGAGCCCGAAATGAGTGCACATATGCAACTACAAAACTAGACACACATGCCCATACAGCGGGATATGGGTGTAACCTGATGGAGAGGAACAAAACAACACACGAAGTCACCAACAAGAGCCAATATACACCTTTGTACTATAATGACCTCGAGTTTTCAAGGCGACAACTAACTACAACTACACGTCCGGTGATAGCCACTTACCGTGGTAGTTCAAGCTCAAGAGATCTACAAAAAGGAAGACATATATCATAAGAAAATTCGTGCCTGAGAGGTAAAATTTGGGAAATTTGGACCCAAGGGAGAAAAATGAAAATGGCTCCTGCTGAAACATCTTTTACATTTTTGAATAAGCTTCTCCTTTGGGAGGAAAATTGAGTAGACAACTTCGATTGAGGTTTGTGCGATACAAAAAACTTCAACCTGTTCTACCTAAAAATACGACGAATTTAGCAAATTTTGACATTGAAAATTGCCTGGCATTTTGCAATTCCAGAAATATTGCTTCTCCCGATTCATTGTGTATTAAGGCGCTTCCTATGAGCGAATTTTAAGAACTTGTGATCATCTGTCATCTCAACGAAAACTTGTGTCCAAGATAGGTCACGTGCGAAAACTTTTGATAATAAACTCGATTTATTGGCAGTTGAAAAATGTATTTTTGAAAATGTCGTTCCCCTGTATCTTTAGAGAAAAGTTTCTGCATAGAAAATATTTACTTATAGTTCTTTTAATGGTTCTTGGCGATTACGTCATCGATGTCGTACGAAATAAGTCAGCAAGCTGATTTCAACTACAGCTGCTACTCGCTCTTGCACACACACGTATACTTTATCTGAAGTCACTTGAAACACTGTGAAATACCGGGTGCGTTTTATATATCTATATTTAACACGCTCTGTTGCTGCAAAAATCGCCAAATTTCGCAGCAAATATAAGATCAAAGGCTGTTTCACCGGTCCACGTGGAGTAAAGCACGCCTATGCGTGGACATAGCTAATGAGAAAGAATGTATTTCAGAGCTCCGAACAAGTGCAGGTTGCTACTGAAAATTGAAACAGTTTAGCCAGTGCCGTGTAGCGGTGAATAAACGTGTTTTCTTTAGTCTGTCCGTGTTTTTTCATAGATTTTATTAGTTTGTGTGTTTTTGACTTTTGAATACTCAGTTTACTTGTTGTGTTGATTGTTCTTGTGTGTCCTAAATATGGCTCTTTGGAGACCTTGGGAAAATGCTCCAAGCCACGAGGAGATGGTTGATGAACCTGTGCAGGCAGAATTCTTTCATAAAGATTTAGAGGAACCGACCCAAAGGGTAATCCTAAATATGTATGATTGTCTGAAAAACGAAAATCCAGATTCCTCGCAAAATCAAATTTTAAACAGAATTTGTATCCTGACAAAAATCAGTCGGTCTACCATTTATCGGGTTATAAAAAGGGGAGATGTAGTCAACCATTCCTTCCACAGAAAGCGCATAGGGCAAAAATTAAAAAGAATAGACGTGTGTTTTCAGGAAGATATTCGTCGTATAATATACGGATTTTATAAAGAAAATTTGGTGCCCACGTTGGAAATGATACGGGATAAATTAAAAGATTATCCTGAAGATGTTTATAATTACAAATGCTTAGACTCACTGCACTGTATTGTAAAACTGTGTGGTTTTCAATACAAAAAATTAGATAAAAAAATGGTGATTATGGAGTCGTCTCGGATCGTTGAATTGCGCCAAGAATTTTTGCACAAAGTTAAAATCTATAGAGAGCAGAAAAGAAATCTGATTTACCTGGATGAAACGTGGTATGATACCCATGATGTTGTGCAGTACGGCTGGGTTGACGACAGCAACAAGTGCATTTTAAATGCACCATGCAACCGTGGAAAACGAATCATTATTCTCCATGCTGGCAGTGAAAATGGATTTATACCTAATGCCTTGCTGTTATCTGCCAAAAATATCAAAGAATCATGTGCCGACTATCATAAGGACATGACCTCCGACTTATTTGAAAAGTGGATAGAGCAGCAGTTAATACCAAACATTTCCCCAAATTCAGTGATTATTATGGACAATGCGCCATAGCATTCCCGACAGAAAAACAAAATTCCGAATACAGGCACAAAAAACAAGACATTATTGATTTTATGAAGGATAAGGGAATAGAAATACCACAAAAATCAACCAAAGCCATATTATTGGATCTTATTAAAAGACAAAAATTTGAAAAAGAGTATGTTGTTGACAATCTGCTTCAGCAAAATGGCCATGAAGTATTACGTCTACCTCCCCATTTTTAACCCGATTGAGTTGGTCTGGGCTGCTTTAAAAAAAAAGTAAGAAAACATAATCAGACCCCTCAATTAAGTGAATCGCTATTGGCCACAATAAGAGATGCAGTATCTCATATTGCTGCCACAGACCTATGGAAGCAGTGTTCTAGGCATATTATTGAAAAAAAGAAAATGAATATTGTGTTTTGCCTCCTGTAAATCCCGTTGTAACTCCCCTACAAGATGACTCTAGCGACAGCTCCGAAGGCGAGGATGATATATAAATACCTATAATGTAAGTCTTTATATACCTTTTTATATACCTACCTGCTATGTAAATATTTTTATGTCAAACGTTGGAATTCTGTAATTTTTCCATTTCTTAACTTTCAGTCAACATAGATTAAACTCCCAATATAAGTATTTTTTATCCCAAATCAAAAAAATAAGAAGATAGTAAAATCCATTTATTGTGATATAAAAACATTATTATTATCGTTCTAAATAAATGACCGCACGCCTATGATACGTCATGAAATTACAAAAGACGCCGACCAAAGGTTTTTATGCTATTTCAAGTGACTTCAGATAAAGTATATGTATTGAGTGATTCAGGGCCATTGCTTTAATTTGCTTAGTTGTATTTTCAGGCATTGCTGCCTCATGACGAAGATCAATGACAGATAAGTTCAAAATAGGCTTTCATACTGGCAGTGACAAGGATAAATTAGGAATACTCATTCTGAAGCTGAAGAACGTACGTGTTACACAAACATTTGCGCACAGAGGCAGATTACATATGTACGTATGTGTAAGGGAGATCGATGTATAAAAGTGATGCCGGCAGTTTTAGAATCACCAGCCAAAAATCGAGAAATGAACTATAAATGGCAACGCAACGAATAAATTAAGATGCCAGTTTTTTCTTTCAAATTGTTTCATAAATAACGTCCATACAACGATCGCTGAAAGATTGGAATCTGAATCCATTGAACAGAGTCCCTACACCCGTTGAGTCGCACATTGTCCACTTTTCAAAACTGACCTAAACTCACGTCACTCTCGATCACAATTAGCTGCAGGTCACAATGGCCCCACATTGTGCTTACACCTATTGTCCGCGCTCTCAAGAAACTATACAAATCGGAAAACGTGATCTAAATACGATTGCGACCCTTAGCAGGGCGAGATCCGTATTTTGAAACTGGGCTGCTAAAGAGACCGAATGTACTGTCGTTCTAATAATAATATACTGAGTGACATATAAATCCGAACACCCAGTTTAAATGCTTTTATTTTAATAAAATTTTGTATAAGTACTTAATGAAGCATAATAAGTAAATGATAAAAATTTCAAAATGATTGCACTCCTTTAAAGCCCTTTGACCTTTAATAATGTGTGGATGCACCCTGATGTGCTACGTATTCTCCAACGCGTCTAGGCATGCTTCTGATCAGGTGGTCAATGTCCTCCTGTGGTATCTCATTCCAGGCAACCACCAACTCCTCTCGAAGTGCTTCTAGAGTCTGAGGAGGACGTTGCAAATTGAGCAATCTCCTACCCATCATATCCCACACGTGCTCAATTGGGGATAAGTCGGGAGATCTTGGTGGCCATGGTAACAATGTGACATCATTATGTTGAAAGAAGTCTATTGTGACTCTTGCAACTTGTGGTCGGGCATTATCTTGTTGGAAAGTTGGATCTGCCAGGGTGTCAAGATAGGGTAAAAGATGGGGTTCTAGAACTTCGTGGATATAACGCTGCGCGTTCATGTTACCTCTGATGAAGATTAAAGGTGACCTGGAACCATAAGCTATAGCACCCCAAACCATAACTCCAACAGTGTGATGAACATTTCTTCCAACAAAAAACTGTGGATTCCTCCTTTCACCACGTCGCCTTCTAAACCCTGGCACGAATATCGTGCATGCCTAAACAAAATCGAGACTCGTCACTAAAGACAATACTGTTCCATTCCTGATCCCAGAGTGACCGTTGTCTGCACCACTCAAGGCGATTACGTCGGTGTTCTCGAGTTAAAGGAAGGACCCAGTGTGGGCGGTATGAAAACAAGCCAAAACTTCTCATTCGTCGGTAAACACTTCGCATGCCAATAGGTCTTCCGTGTTCTGCAAACCATTCACTTGCAATGGACCTGGTAGTGGAGAAACGGTCCCTTAAGGCCAATAATCTTAGGCGGCGATCTTCACGGTCTGTAGTTCTACGGCGGCGTCCAGTGCCCCTTGCTCTTTGCGTACGGCCTTCTCGAAGCCATGCCTGATAACACCTAATCACAGTGTCTACACTTCTTTGCACTCTAACTGCAACTGCCCGAAAAGAAAGTCCAGCTTCCCGAAGTCCCACTATACGGCCCCTATCAAACTCACTAAGTTGACGAAATCGTACAGGTCTCCGTACTCTAGGCATCGTAGCCGATCGTAAAGGATGTCAAAAACCAAAATCCGCCAACGTTGATTCTTTACTGCGGCTGAAATATTCATTTTTAGAGCGTTAGTGAATTAAAAAAAAGCAGTATAAAAACCGGAATGTCCAACTGATAAGGCTGAAAATTTGTTCACTTGTTATTTACAGTAAGATAAATACATTCACCAACTTTTATTAAAATAAAACCATTTAAACTGGGTGTTCGGACTTATATGTCATTTAGTATATATGTGCAGAGCCGACGGGAGCTGAGGTACCTCAGGGCCAGCTTGAAATTTTTAAATGTCACTTTTGGGATTAGATATGGTATGCACCAATTCCATTGTTCCGAAATCCACCTTGCTAGCTTGATGCATTTGAACAATAAAAAGGGGAAGGACCTTTCTGAAAAGCACTGTAGAGTTGACTACATTGAATATGAGCCGAGCTGCAATTGTTGATTTGCGTTTTTTTTTTGAAATAGGAGACCTAAATCAATGAGACCTTGGTATGTTTAATAGAAACAATAATAATAATAATAATGGCGCATCGAAAACGAAACAGACGCATTTATTGGCAGCTCAGTTTTTTTTTTGAAACACGCTCAGACCCGTCGATTTTGTTTTCGAGGGGGACACAAGTTTGGCAAAAAATCACGTTAGCACGTGCAGCCCCCTAAGCGGGGCTGACACCACCCCTGAAATCTTAAATGGAAAGGGTGGTCGAGTGATATCTTATTTTAAAGGTCTTTCAATTCCCTTTCTAATGATTTTAAATACATAAGCTTCATTTCAGTAGTTTTGAAGATTTATTGATTTAAAGCTTAAAGTAGACTTTAATAGGTACCTACATCAGATTAGTGTTGTACTACTTTCAGAAGAAATTTGACTAAAAGAATTTTCTTAATAAGTAAATGCTTTTCTTCACTACGCCCATGGTTCGTTTATCATTTTGTTGTTGAAAATAGCTATTGGAGCCCTTTTTTGTGGCAAAGAAAGTTATTTCTTGAAGAAAGATAAGGAAATATCTCGTACTTATTTTAATGAGGAATTTAGTACATAGTTTGCGATTGATTTGACCAAACTTTGTTGCTAAAATAACTTGTAACGCTTTATTACATAAATTAACCATGGTATATTATATAAATTATCGAAACATTTTTCGGAAATAATCAGTGCGCTAATAGAACAGCAGAAATATTTAATGAGCGACATGAGAACAGTAACGTGCATCGAAAATATGTCCTAGAACCCTAGAACTTGTAGCTAAATTTCGGGAAACTGGGTCAGTCGCCAATAAAAAACGCATCATTGAAAATCCCATAAGGAACGAAGCAGTAGAAGTGGGGGTTTTAGGGCAAGTTTATGTAGATCCTACGTTAAGCACCCGCACACGGAGACTGTGTGTGGTGTTAGTCGACGTACTGTCCAACGGATTTTAAAGGCCCATAGTTTTCATCCGTATAAAATTCACCTGGTACAAGAACTTAATGAAGACGATTTTGATCGGCGATTACAATTTTGTGAGATATGAGAAACGAATTATAAACGATGAACATTTTATATTCAACACTTGCTTTTTCGACGAATGTTCCTTTTTTTTAAATGGCGTAGTAAATCGTCATAACTGCCGATATTGGTCCGACTCTGATCCCAGAATTTATCATGAGGTTCATACACAGCAGCCACAAAAATTAAATGTTTGGGCAGGAATTTTTGGCGATCATTTAGTTGGTCCTTTTTTCTTACCTGGAAATTTGACCGATTAAATGTATTAGATCAAACGTTTCCAGATCGATGGATTGGTAGAAGAGGTCCCATTGAATGGCCCCCAAGATCGCCAGATTTATCCTCTTTGGATTTCTTTATGTGGGGTCATTCAAAGAGCAAAGTCTATGCTAGTCAGCCAACATCATTTAGAAGACCTGCGACAAAGAATTGCGAATGAGTGCCTTCAAATTACTCCTCAAATATTGCAAAATGTGTGGCAACGTTTTGACCAAAATCTTTAAAATGTATTGATCTCCACTAATGATGATGTATTTGTTTTATTTAAGCTTTATATGAATAAATCTTCAAAACTACTGAACTGAAGCTCATGTTTTTATGTATCATAAAATGCGTAAGTTTTGAAGATACTTGTAAGTTATTAATTTACTAACAAAAAAATCCTTGAATTCTTTTATTTTGAATAAAGTAGAGCTACGTAATCTAATCAAAAAATGCTTTGAATCAAGCATACGAGTATATCCCTAAATTTTAAAATAAGGTGTACATAGATCAGGAAACAAAACATATGTTAATAACTATTTATTGACCAGTATCAAAGTAAAATTAATTTTTTTATAACAATCTGCCAAATGAAGTTAAAAACATAAACAGCTTACGTATAATTAGAAATGCCATTAAGTAATTACAGCCTGTTGCCTACGTTTTACCATAGATGAGCTATGTGAGATTTAATAATTTCAGGTTATAGCTGTTTTAAGATGCATAAATGTTATACTCGTCTAAGAAAAAAAGGACCAGAGGTAAACCACTACTGTTAAGGTGATAATGACGCAATATTTCATTCTGTAGTGGCTATACAATTTCTGCAGTGCCTTTGTACAATTTGAAATATAGATTATTATTATTACTATTGTTATTATTATACTACTGAGTACGTCGAGTGCAGGTTGCTCGACCAATTTGCTGTATTCGTCTTCATTTAAGAATTATCTGACTATACGGCATGTATTAAGTATTGCCGCCTTTTGAACTATTATATAAATGTTCTGATCGAGCTCAATTAGACGTAGATTTTTCCTCAGATTCTGGTATACCAAACCTGTGTTAGATATGGTTATACGTCTATCATTACGTTTTTCGATTGCCATGTTCGGTTTATCTCATACTTCAGGTCAGTACATGTACGTATTTTCTCTTGATTGCTGTTCAAGAAGTTGTTTGTGTTAGGGACTGCTATATCTATTATGAATGTTTCTTTTGTATTTCTGTTGTATAATATTATGTCTTGTCTATTATTGTGTATGTGTACGATCGTAGTACAGCTAGAAGTTTTCATTTTCTATCACAGATTCTGGTGTGTATTTACAAATCGTCTTTATTTAGGGGGCGAAGTTTAGCATAATACTACTCTGCCACTTAACCAAAAAAAAAAAAAGAAAAACTGAAAAAACAATACAAAAACATAAAATTAGAAAATTAGAAATTAGAAATTAGAAATTCTTTATTAACGAATATAGCATTTAAATATAAATAACAATACAAAATATAAAATCATTAATGGTGCATGATCACAAGAGGGCGGTCTACAATCTTGAACACTACTAGATACAACAAGACCAATTATTACTGTGCTACATTTCTCACTTTATTCGCAAAAATCCTAAAATTATCATTGAAAAAGTCAATTTTATTGCACTTCTGCACTACACTATTTGCTTTCATACACATTCGAGTTATAGGAGAATTCACACCATAATTTGTCCTACGATATGGAATATGAAATAATGACTTACTTCTTGACTCCCTTGACGGTATATGAAAACCAACCAGGGCAAGGAGATCAGGTGCATTAATTTGATTGTTAATGATCTTAAAAAGTGTGCAAATATCAAACATATCTCTTCTGTTTACAAGTGGCGTTAAGTTCAGTAGAGTCATTAGGTCCTGACAGTTAATGTCATCATAAGGAATGCCAAGCTGTGGCCCTATCCGCTTAAGAAATTTTATTTGGATTCTTTCAATACTATCTCTGTGCACAGCATAATAAGGATGCCAAACAGAGCTGGCATATTCAAATAATGATCTTACTAAAGCACAGTAGACATCTCTCACAATAAAAACATTATTGACGTCCCTAAGACTCCTAAAAACAAATCCCAAAAGACGCATAGCTCATGATGTTATTTTCTCAATGTGAGACACAAACGTTAACTCACAATCAAGCCACACACCCAAATCCCTTACTAGGTTTGTTCGCTGTAAAATTACTTTGTTTAGTGAGTACCCAAAAGCTATTGGCTTTTTAATTTTACAGAAGGTTATAACTTTACACTTATCAGTATTTAGCATTAAGTTATTTACATTGCACCAATGAGAAAACCTATTTAAATCTTCCTGCAAAGCGAGGCAATCACTCGTATTTCTAATAATTTTTAAATCGTCCGTAAAGCCAAGAAAAAGACAATTAACAAAAATATCCTTAATATCATTCACAAAAATATTGAATAGAAGCGTAGACAAATGGCCTCCCTGGGCAACACCCGATGTAACACTAATTTCTGAGGATATATGGTTTTTGATCTTAACCACTTGGTATCTATCTGTTGCATTACTCTCAAGCCATTTAAGTAGAGTGCCATGTATGCCAATTGACCTCAGCTTGCTTACCAAGATACCATGATCAACTCTGTCGAACGCCTTTGAGAAATCAGTATATACAGCATCCACTTGATATTTATTCTCAAATGCATTCAACAGAAGGTGCTCATATTTGATAAGTTAGAAGTTTAAAAATGTAGGTGTGTAAGAAGTATGATGTATATAATATAATATATAAGTGAAGGCTATTCACTATTTCATGATTTAAAAGTATAAAGGTGACAGATAAATTTTATCAACTAATTTATATATACTAAGTGACATATAAATCCGAACACCCAGTTTAAATGGTTTCATTTTAATAAAATTTTGTATAAGTACATAATGAAGCATAATAAGTAAATGATAAAAATTTCAAAATGATTGCACTGCTTTAAAGCCCTTTGACCTTTAATAATGTGTGGATGTACCCTGATGTGCTACGCATTCTCCAACGCGCCTAGGCATGCTTCTGATCAGGTGGTCAATGTCCTCCTGTGGTATCTCATTCCAGGCAACCACCAACTCCTCTCGAAGTGCTTCTAGTCTATTGTGACTCTTGCAACATGTGGTCGGGCATTATCTTGTTGGAAAGTTGGATCTGCCAGGGTGTCAAGATAGGGTAAAAGATGGGGTTCTAGAACTTCGTGGATATAACGCTGCGCGTTCATGTTACCTCTGATGAAGATTAAAGGTGACCTGGAACCATAAGCTATAGCACCCCAAACCATAACTCCAACAGTGTGATGAACATGTCTTTCAACAAAAAACTGTGGATTCCTCCTTTCACCACGTCGCCTTCTAACCCTGGCACGACCATCGTGCATGCCTAAACAAAATCGAGACTCGTCACTAAAGACAATACTGTTCCATTCCTGATCCCAGAGTGACCGTTGTCTGCACCACTCAGGGCGATTACGTCGGTGTTCTCGAGTTAAAGGGAGGACCCAGTGTGGCCGGTATGAAAACAAGCCAAAACTTCTCATTCGTCGGTAAACACTTCGCATGCCAATAGGTCTTCCGTGTTCTGCAAACCATTCATTTGCAATGGACCTGGTAGTGGAGAAACGGTCCCTTAAGGCCAATAAACTTAGACGGCGATCTTCACGGTCTGTTGCTCTACGGCGGCGTCCAGTGCCCCTTGCTCTTTAAGTACGGCCTTCTCGAAGCCATGCCTGACAACACCTAACCAGTGTCTACACTTCTTTGCACTCTAACTGCAATTGCCCGAAAAGAAAGTCCAGCTTTCCGAAGTCCCACTATACGGCCCCTATCAAACTCACTAAGTTGACGAAATCGTACAGGTCTCCGTATTCTAGGCATCGTAACCGATCGTAAAGGATGTCAAGAACCAAAATCCGCCAACGTTGATTCTTTACTGCGGCTGAAATATTCATTTTTAGAGCGTTAGTGAATTAAAAAAAAGCAGTATAAAAACCGGAATATTCAACTGATAAGGCTGAACATTTTTTCACTTGTTATTTACAGTAAGATAAATACATTAAAATAAAACCATTTAAACTGGGTGTTCGGATTTATATGTCACTTAGTATACTTTTATTTGAAATAAATTTCTTCATATGTCTTTTGAATTCATTATATGATAGCAATTTTGTGGATCGAGCATTGTAAAAAATAATTGCGTTGTAGGTGAAGCATTTACGAAGGAATCATGTCCTGTGAAGCTGCATTGTGAGTGTATCAGTGAATCGAATGTCCCTAGAATGGATATTGCTCCTAGATATCAGCTTATTTCTCAAAAACAGCGGAATGGATGATAGCAAAAGCCTGTGGGTATAAGTAACTAAGTGTAGCTCACGCAGTTCATTTACTCTCAACCACTTCATGCCATTGAAAAATGGGCTGATATGATCATATTTTTTCAAATTATTGATTAACCTACAACATGAGTTTTGGATTTTTTGGAGACGTGCTAGAGATATTGAGTCAAGAAATGGAAGATAGACTAAATCGTAATAACTAATTTTGGTCATTACCAAAGATTCACACAACATTTTTTTAGTTGTAAAGTCACGAAATTGTTTATTAAGATATAATTGACGTAAAATTGGAAAGCAACTCTTACTGATAGTGTTTACATGTGGTATAAAATATAAATATAAAGTTACGCCCAAGTTTTTCACTGACTCACTTACTTCTATAGTCTCACCATTTAATTTTACTACAAAATCTCTTTTGGCATCACTTCTAAATAGTTTTGGTGAAAAAATGATGACTATCGATTTGAAAGGGTTCAACTAAATGTTATGATTTTTTGCATACATACTAATAGATGTTATATCTTCATTTACCTCAGATTCAGCATTTCGAATGTCGTGATTATGGAAATGACTGTACGTCTGTGAATCGTCGGCAAACAATTGGATATTACAATATTTAATAATCAGAAATATACAAAATGAATAGGAGTGGCCCAAGTAAAGACCCTTGAGACACTCCGGAGGAAATGAGGCACTTTGAAAATAGAACCATGTCAATGTGTACCCTTTGATATCGATTTCCTAAGAAGCTCTGAATCATTTTTGAGGCAGAATCAGAAAAACCACTCTTGGCTACTAGAAGTATTTGTAGTAGGGTATGTTATATTTACGAAGAAATCAATTTCGAATAGCTAGACTGATGTGAGCTATTTGGTTGTCTGTGTGTCTGGGCCAGTGAGGGGCATGTTCCCGTTATATGCTGTATGCTTCCTGTTTCTATACGACACTAATCATCCTCTGTTGTTGGGTCATTTATGATATACTTCTTGTAGCTTTTGATGTTTATGACTTGATCTTGGATGACTATCATGCAACCAGTGGTTTCTGGAACAAGCTCTCCTACAACAGTAAGCCATATTAGCGGTCATATCTCCATTTAGCGTCAAAATTTTATGAAATTATACCTATATACCTATACATTCCGGAAATTTGAAAAAGTGGCTAGGTACATTCTATATATAGGATTGATATTTACATATATATATATATACGTATATATATTATATGTATATTTTATATGAACACCATGAATCATCATAATCTACTGTGACTAATTCTTGCCCTTTTTTTATAATTTGTATTCTTCAGTTACAGCTTGAAATGATTGGTCCATACACAGGCGACGGGACTGATTTTATTTTATATTTATGTACTCGTGTTGTTTTTTTTGCACACTGAGTGAAAAAATATGATTATTGTTATTAGAAGACTAGAAAGAAACATCTTTCAAAGTTCCGATTTTGTGTTGCCTGTCGAATTGCTAGAATCTTAGACAGCCTAGTTTCTCTTGGACTCACTGCCAGACAGACATAGAGCACACATCGCGTTGGTGCTTCTGGGATATTTTTAAAACTCGTGTGGCGACACGCGAAATAAATAACGTCGAAATCCCTTAGGGCGACGTATCGGGAGTGGCCTAATGACAGATTGAAACCAACAGGCGAAATAGGGCTGAGAAACATCTGAAAACATCCCTCTTGAAACGGCGGCGTCTGGCCTAGCCACGTAGGTACTTGTTTAGTCTGCGATATGCACCATATATACAGCCCTCGATTCAGCCGAGGGGTACAGGGTGGTACCTCAAAAATAAATGTAGTTCACCTTATTAGATTAAGATCATTCCAGATTACACAACTTCTTGGACAAGGTTTGATGTAATTTTAAGAACAAAATGTTAAATGGAAACATATTACGAGTATAACTATATCTCACATTCACACAATTTATTGTACTCGTATAAGAAATAATTGACATAAGATTCCACTGTCAAAAATCAAAACAAACATTCAGTGTTTTCAATCACTCTTCCTCACTTCTAACTTATCTAAACACCAAACTCCAATGGACAGTGATATGCGAGTATATATATATATATATATATATATATATATACAGGATGGCCCATCCATGTGTTGACGAAATATTACTCATATACAAATACATTTTCGGAAAATCTATTTACGGCATGTTATACATGACATTCGAGAGCACATCTCTAAATTATTGGCAATTATACAGGGTGTCCCAATTTTGACCTACATATCAAACTTGTGATTTTTCAAATGGAATGCCTCAAATTTTATTACACATTTGCATAAACCAATTCAAAAGAAGAAGATCGATATAGCATACTATGTGGTTTTCGTAATTAGCTACTGAGATGTAAGGTGTTTTGTCCAGAAAAACTGTCCACTTCGGCAACCCCTCAATCCGCTATTTTGAAACTTGGAGTGCTGAATTTTGTATCAAAAAAAACATACAAACCTCAGCTTTTATTATGTTGTTCGAATTTTCATTTTTGCTCATACAAGGTAGTCAAAAACGCAAATAGTACTTTTTCTCAAAAATTTCAAATTCATCACCCTGTATATTTGTGCAAGTTTGGATTCAATTTTTATAAGCTTTTTTGATAATAGACACAAGGGTTTTTACTGCTATTTTTTTCGGTTATTAGCACGTCTTTTATGGAACGGCTTAATTTCATAAAATATCGCATCATCCTTGGAAACAAATAAATTGTTGATTAGTTACAAACTGTCAAAATTAGCTTTGAGAGAATTATAATAAAAACGTGTTTGAAAATGAATTTTTCTAAAAAAGTAATGGTGAATATGGTGTTTGTTTTGAGCGAAGCCCAAAGAAATAGTTTCCCAGCATCTCGCATTTAGCAACGGTACCCTAATATGCGACATCCAAGGCCGGAAACATTTTCCACGCTCCGAAAAAATTTTGAATCAAGTGGGGCAGTGGAATATAGTAAAAAATGTATAAATAATCCAAGTCTCACCAATGAGGCGAATCAGCTGGAGGTTCTATTAAAGTTGCAGTCCACACATGGACGGGCCACCCTGTATATAGCTTTAGCTCGGATGGGGCCCATTGGTCTCGGGGGCGAGAAGGGCGGGGAGGGGAGGGTTAGAACAACAAGACCACGAGGGCGGTATGTCCGAGTTTCATAATTATGGTGTTTTCGAAATCGCAAATGTTCAATAAGCATGCTTGAACCTCCAATTGCCACCTTAACCCAGATATGCCTACAGCTCAAATAAATTATAACAAAGTATGTTATGTCCTCTGCAAATTCATTCTATATGAAGCATATATTAAACAAATTTATTATTTTTTAAATTTTATTTTAGGAAAAAGTGTAAAAAAATTCCGTACAAACTATGGTACACTAGGCACATAGGCGAACATTAAGGTTTAGTATGGAAGGACAAAAAACATTTTACATGCATCCCTACATTGTACTTAGAGCACCTTGTTTTTGCTCTATCATGACATAAGCCACATCTAGTTGGCTTTTCTTGTGGTATCACAAAGTGATCTAAACGATCATAACGAATATCTATATATTCATTAGCCGAAGGACGTCTTCTAGAAAAAGATGGCGGTTTCTTGTTTTGTTGTAACAAGGCTGTGGCAAGCCGCCGTGCGATGTATAAAGTTGCCAGGAATTATGAACAGCCATATCAATACAGTGGCTGATCAATAAAAAATACCACTTTTCACCCCGGATGGAAATGCGATACAGCCCAATAGTTTGATCACAACGATCAACGCCGTCCATATTTGCGTTGTATACATTTACAAGATGAGACTGTTCTACCTAAAATCAAAAGCATTTTTGAAAACATTGAGTTTCTTGCAGATTGTGTTTCTTACCTGAATACTTTTTTTTATCCTTTTGAGAGTATCGCTTTACAAAGCGTATTGGTTGCAATCCTTCGGCATTTGAACAGAGTGTTACTAAATTATTGTCATGCCATTTTACTGCAATTATGTTTGTATCGGAAATTTTGTTGTAGTCGTAACTTCCTCTTTTTTCCCTTTTCATAATTTTAGAATCTCTGAATTGGACGTCTTGTAAACGATTTTCTCTAGCAGTACCAGTTTCAAAGATTTTTTTTTCTGTCAATTTTACCATAAGAAGGAGAGAAGTGAAAAAATTGTCGAAAACTAAATGAAATTTTTCATTTGGTCATTTTCTCCTCAGTGCATCAGAATACTCTAATACCACACCAGCACCAACCCCCAAATGTGCATAATTCTTACTAATGCTATGGCAAATCATATTGCATATTCAGCCATGTCACAAAAAATAAAAACTTCTTCACAAAATCGCAAAAAAATCTCAATACAACGATAATATACAACCGCACGTTACGATTTACTAAGGCTTACCATAAATTGTACGCTAGGCATATCTGGGTTAAAAGATTTTGGAAGGTAGGACATAATAATGAAAGAAACGCCATTTTGCCCTAAAAGCTTTTTGTGCTTTTTAACTGGCACACTCTGTAAATAATAGCAATAACATGTTTAAACAACTTGTTGCGGCTATTAAAAATGCAAAAGGACAAAAATCGTTCGGTTTACTTGACGTACTTTGTTCAAATTAACATGTTTATACTGTAGCGAAATTCAATATGTTCAGCATCGATCACGATAGAATACAGCTTTAAAATGCTAACCCATACACCTGCAAGGTATCGCTCGGGTAAGCACACTGTCCACGTTTTGCCAGAATTAAAAAACGCACAACGGAGTCTGCTCGACGTCAGGAGACTTTCCTTTGACGTAAACATGACCCATCACTGGGGTTTTCTTGAGGCCGGCTAGCCGGGCTGTCAAGCCGCATCGTATCGTGGACAGGATGACGGGACGAACACAAGAAATAAAGAAATAACGTTTCGATGACGTCTTCTCACATGTGGGGTCACACTTTTGTGTTTTTGCTGCGCAGCTTGGTACGCCAAGCATGATAGATATCTGTGACGTCATGACGCCTCGTTCAGTCGGAGGCAGTATTTTTATCTTCTCGTCCGCAACGACAATCGCAAGGATCATATGTCGCCACACATCGGATACACATGTTTACAAGTTTTTCCGCAAACTGCAGGAATTAAAAAAACATAAATGTTTTATAGCCCGGGGCCGGTACCATCTGACCACTTGCCCACAATGGCTCGATTGTCACGACAGGTCCCTAAAGATTAACGGCGTATTCCAGCGATTGCATGTTGGCCACCGATCGGTACAAAGCATATACGGTACTACACATCAAAGAGATTTCTTGTAAATTAATTTTTGAGTGATTATCTATGACCTTGAGGGACGTAGCCAGACCTAGCTGTGTTTTGTGAGTGACGCTGTGTAGTCGTTGAAAGACAATATCGAGCCCACTTTTCATGTCAAAATAAGGAGCGAATCTATACCGTGTTCAGCTACTGTGAGAAATTTAGAAGTAGAATCCTTTTCACAAAATTTTATTTTAAAGCAACCAGCATATTTATTCAATAGGATAACTTTCCGCACTGATGAGGCTTTCGATACACAGCGTCAACTTTAAGGCAAGGTACATTTTAGGTTTGAAACTCCATCTTAGGAAGATGGATTCTTAGCTATCTATTTGAGCTCCCGTCAAGTGTACGAGCCCCTTCCAACTTCAGTTGGCCCACTTCAAGATTTGTACCAAAATATGCCTTTATAAACTAAACATGACGAAACTATTTACTTCTAAAACAATTCATTTTCTCATAAATATTTTAGATGTAAAAAATACATATTTGAAATCACTTAGAACTATAACTAATAGAATATCTGAACAAATAAACAATGTGCGAATGAATGCGCGAAGTTAACAAAGCAACAATGGAAAGATTACCATTGGGTAACATCACCTTTATTTTTTATTACGGCTGAAATTCTTTAGGGAATAGTGTTAACCAAGTTTTGGCAAAAATTTGGTGTAAAACAATCCCATATTTCGTGAAGCTTTTGTCTCAGTTCGGTGATTGTACGAGCAGGATGTTGTCGTAGAACCTTTTTAATCTCGTGCCACAAAGTTTCAATAGGTGACAGATCTGGACTGCTACAAACCCATTTCAAAAGTGGTACATTATTTTCTTCCATCCATGTTATAGCCTTTTTTGAGGTATGGAACGCTGCACCATCTTGCTGAAACAAAAAATCTTGGCCGGATGTCAAACATTCTTGCATCACTGGTAAAAGCGATCCTTCTAAAATTGACAAATATTTGTGTGTATCCACATTTCCATCAGTAAAATGAAGTTTTCCTACTCCTTTTGATGACATACTGCCCCAGACCATAATGGACGCTGGAAATTTCTCTTTTCTCTTCAGACAGTCAACATGGAATGCTTCATTTTTTTGCGAATAACTCTACTGCTACTGCCACCAACACAAACTTCGAATCGGGCCTCATCACTCCATCGTATTGCACACCATTGTTTGAGGTGTCCACTTTCTATGTTCTTTAGCCCATCTAAGCCGATTTTTCTTTTGCAGTGGAGTTAATAGTGGCTTTTCTTTGGCCTATAAACAAGTTGTGCAACTTTAGGGTTTTTTCTTCACTTTCTTTATAAGATAACTTACCTTGCAAGTGCTAAATCTCAATTTGTGGGCGTCTCTATGAGTTGTGGACCTCGAAATTCTCCTTCCAACATATTTTGCATTGAAATGAAAATAGGTTAATATGCTGTATTTGCAACATGTGTTATTTTTATGCTGCAAATTTGATTAGGGAGTGATAAAGTTGGTGTTTTCTACTATATATTATCAAAATATTCATTGTTAATATTTTGAACCTATAGCACCCTGCTACATTTTTATTATTTATGTTTGATAATAAAAAAACTAAGATTTCAATAGTTGGGCCAACTGAAGTGGGAAGGGGCTCGTATCTACTGTGGTTAAGGATCCGCTTAGTGTAATAACCTGTAATCTTGGGCTTTTACTACCACAGATAAAATACCTTAATTCATTTCCCGTTTCTCATAACAATATTTATACAGATTGTTCGTACCATACTAGATTAGCTTAAATTTGTCCTTAGCAAAGTAGCGTAACAGGGAATGGGGAAATTATTGTGGTACTACCTATCCTAGGATACTGAAAGGGAAGAGATCGGTAAAACACATCGCACGCCACTGTCAGTGCTGTATCCTTTTGAATACAGTGAGATACGTGCGCAGGGACTTTATCAATTTAAAGGCAGGGCGCTCCTTCATTAACTTGCAATGTGCTTTGCTACTCTCTTCCTTTTCGGTATCAGGCCAAAGGGTAGTCATAGCAACAGAAGGCAGATGTAGCCCAAAACATGGCGTCTAAGCACGTGATGCTCTTATTTGGCCAGAGATAAATGCGGTGTTGCCAGAGAGATAATTCTTTTTTCGACGAGTTCATTGTCTACCACTTGTCGTGAAAGCATTTTTGGTTTAACTTTAGTTTTGTTCGGAAATTGACTCATAATGGGGATATTTTTCATCTGTGTGAAGCCTACGAAATACATGTTTCTTTCAATAAAGTTCACACTTTTCGGGAGTGCTGTCCGTATCATTTAAACATGAGTCTTTCTCAATAGTTATCACATAGTTATTCAACTTTTGGGTCCCTAACGGAATATTACACGATTTAGCTCAACAACCATCGACCGTCAGCCAAGACCATATATTTACTTACGCTGTATAACTTTTAGCATAACCACAAAAATCAAATCAAATCCACTACTAATAAATGTAGCGTTTCTTAAACGTTTTTTGTCAGTTTGGCAACGCCGCCTCGGTACATCCTGTGAGCCAAATGCGCGTATCCTTGACAGAATTTTGAGCTATCTATGGGCGATTTGCCAATCCAAAGGATATGTTATAAGTTGACTAGGCAACTTTGCTATTTAGCATCAACATACGTGTATGTAACCCAGATTTTGCGGTCGAAATCTTGACTATAATGTAGCAAATACCCAATGTCAATTGTATGTGCTTAAGCAGCTTAGGGTTGGGAATCTTCTTCGAAAATACATTACTCAACAACGAAAGCGTGCCTCCGGGTTGCTCTGCATAATAGTATGGATGCAAGTTATACTTCATTTCGTCGGAAGTAACGTTGCTGTGTGTTATTGCATATGCCGTGCCACCGGACACCAACCTGACCCGCCTTCTCTTTTTGGCCGTTTTCTGTAATTCCCTGCTACCTCTGAACCGGCCACAGACAGGTAGTAATCATCCGGTAGGCAGAGTGTTGTACAACGCGCGATGTTATCCGTGAATTACACCTTGCGAGCTTCCTGTCATGAAAGGCTTTAAGTTTCGCTGACCAACACGGCTTCTTGTTTACTCGAAGGCAAAACCGAAATCTTAATATGTAGTACAGATGCTATAAGGAATTAAGGAGTGTCATTAATGAACAACTGAAGCAACGTTGGGGCTAGAATCCCTGTGGAACAACCGAAATGATATTGTGAAACCCATCAATTATGGTATGCATCTCAAGACCAGCCACCTGTTTGCAAACGTGTACCGAATTCAATTCGATCATTTTGATTTTCTACATATGGGTCCATTGTACTAAATTATGGCACCATCAGCAGTGGTATTAATTGACTATTCCAAAGCATTCGATCGAATAAATCATAAACTTTTGTGCGCCAAGCTGAGGTATATAGGCTTCGATGATGCTGCTGTCAGTTTTTTCCGTAGCTGTTTGTCCGGTCGCACGCAATGTGTCGCAATCAATAACGATCAATCCAATATTACGACTATTCCGTCAGGAGTTCCGCAAGGCTCAATTTTGGGACATGTGCTCTTTTTGATTTACACGTGTGACCTGCATAAAGCAGTTGACAATTCAGGGATACAAACATTTGCTGACGATACCCAAATAATATTCCATTTCGATGCCTCAGATACGCAAAATTCATCAGACATTTTACAGCTTGATTTAGATAAGGTACATCAGTTTTCTATGGAACATAATCTTGATATTAATCCAGATAAGACACAAGTGTTATTGTTTTGTTCTGATCAGAAGAGGAAAACTGTCGAAGATTCTTTCCATCTGACTATTGATGGCATAACATTACAGCATAGTCAAACAGCTAAGGTACTAGGAGTGGAAATTGACACAAAATTAAGATTCCGCAGCCAAATAGCTAATTTGATGAAAAAAACTTACCTGTGTTCTAGGGCTCTTTATTCCAATCGCTACTTGCTTAACTTTAAGCTGAGAAAAAAACTGTGCGAATCTTTGGTGCTGTCAATGCTCAGTTACTGTGATGTCGTTTATTATCCATGTTTGGATCAATTGACCAAAAATCGTCTTCAAATCATCCAAAATAACTGTGTTCGCTTTATTTATGGGTTGCGTCAATACGATCACGTAAGTGATAAATATAGGGAATTGAACTGGCTTAGGTTAGGAAGTTTGGTTAAACATAAATTCTTAGTTTTAGTTCATAAAATAATATTGTCATCAAAGCCTGAATATCTAATAGCTAAGTTAAGATTTAATTACGAAGTGCATGACAGGGCTGTTAGGAATCGTTATAGTATCAGAATCACCCCACACACTTCTGCATTATTCCAACGAGGATTTACATACGTATAATGCAGGACTATTTTATAATCAGTTGGACAACAGAATGAAATTGATGTCTTTGGAAAGTTTTCGTAAACATACTAAAAGCATGTTGCTCACTATTGATTAAATAAGCATTTCTGCTACAGATATAGATTGTGTCTATTTGTATTTTATACTTAGGTATACATGTGTTCTTTTTTTCATTGTTCTTATATTTTTTTTCCATGTTTTGAACATCAGATGTAACCGACATAAACAGTTAAGTGTAAGAGTAGCCTTGGCTAGACCCTCCGGGTTATCCAATAAAGACGTTATTATTATTATTATTATTATTATTATTATCATCATACCATTGGCACCAAATGCTAAATACTTCACTGTGACCTTTGACATTAGGCTCAAGGGGAACCACCATACCAGAAGCAAAAAGAAGAAAATTCGAACCTCCGCTACAAGCAATATTATTGGTTGTTGGGATAATCCTCAAGGATATAAATTGGGTGAAGAGGACTTGCTTTGTGACGACAACATCACTGTCTTTAAGCGTAAAGTAAAATCCCAGTTTCTAAATCAATAATCAAATCATATCAGTCATTTTTCGTAGTCGGTAAAGTCGGTATTATGTCTTAATATCCCGTAATTTTCTACACGTTACTCAGATTTTATTGTAACATAGTGGGGGTGTGTTGGCTTTGACTGTGAATACCCCAAATTGTAATAAATAAATGAATATCGTACGCACTTGTGTTGTGTCTAAAGCATAGCATTTGTGCAAGGTCTTGGAAATGGTATTAGCTTGACGCCAAGCCTATCCAAAGCACATCAACGGATTGCTTCTCATGATAAGTATGGGTTTCTAAGAATACACATCAAAGCCACCCTAAAAACAAAAAAAAACTATTTATAAAGCCTTTTTGGTAGATCATAAGATGGAAGAGCAACATACCACAAAAGGTCTCTGTAATGAAAAGAGCAACGACTCATTCCATAACTGTGTGACGGGGAGGTATCATGTCTCTAACAAAAAATATATATTTTTGAAGCTGTCCAACTTTGTAAAACCTCTCCACATTCTTGATACCTGAGGAGCGAGGCAAAAACCATACCGGTTAGTCTTGTACGTACGTCATGATGCACAATAATAATAATAATAATAATATTTATTCACTCAATGTACAAAGATAACAAACAATATGAGTAAATAAATATAAAATCAAAACAAGCCCAATAGAAGGCATCGCCTGTATATGGACCAATAATTTAAGTTGAAACTGTAGAATGCAAAAGACAAAAATGGACAAAAATCAGCTACAGTAGATTATGTATTTAGTTGATGTTCGTATTTATGAGTTTATGAATTTCAGTCTTAGATATAGAATGTAGCCAGTTTTTTAAATTTCTTTTGAAACAATTTCCGAAACGTAAATCTTTTAAGTCTTTAGGTATAATTTCATAAAATTTAGGCGCTAAATAGAGATATGATCGCTGCATTATAGATTTATGCGATCGAGGAACTACTGTGCCACGAATTTTGTACCTGGTAAAATGATTATGTTTAATTTTTTGGTCGGTGTTTACAAATTTATGGTAGTTAGTGATACTGTGTAAGAAATAAAGCTGTCTTATATCATACATTCGAACATCTGCGTATAATTTTCCAGTGGGATAAAGTTTCGGTTTTTTAAATATCATTTTTAGAATACTTTTTTGAAAAACATCTAAATTATAGATATGTGAGGAACATGCAGCTCCCCATGGTAATGTACCATATGTGAGATGAGGCTCAATCAGTGCATGGTATAATGTTCGAAGATATTTTTCTGTCAATATATTCCCAAGGTATTTAATTTTGTAGGATACAAATCTAACTTTCTTTAAAATATAATTGACATGGAGTAAGTGAGGATCCAAGACCACTCCAAGGTATTTTATGTTGGGCACTCTATTAATTTGCATTTTTTGATCATTAATGTTGAAGGAGAAATTTGTGTAATTTGGCAGATGTCTAGCATAAGATCCAAATGGTAAAAATTGTGTTTTAGAGTAGTTAATGCTTAATTTTCTACTGTTAAACCACAGAATAATTTTGATAAAATCATTTTCAATTAAATTTTTCAGATCAGACCAGTCAGTGCCTTTATATAATATTGCAGTATCATCTGCAAAACTAGTTATTTTGCCAACACAATTAATTTGGAAAATATCATTTAAATATATATTGAATAACAGCGGACCTAAGACAGTTCCTTGTGGGACACCACACTTAATATACATTTCTTTACTAAATGATCCTCTGAAACCAATTCTCTCCAATGCTTCTGATAATAATTTGTGATTAACTGTGTCGAAAGCTTTCTTTAAATCAACAAAAACGCAGATTGAAGGGATTCTGTTATCAATATTTTGATGTATTTAATTTACAATTTTAGTTATTGCGTCCGATGTAGCCTTCCCTTCTGTAAATCCATATAGATTTTCACTTACAATTTTGAATTTTGTGAGGCATCGAATCATTCTAGTAGATAAAACTTTTTCAAAAACCTTTGCTACACTGGATATTATTGATATTGGTCTATAGTTGTTAACATCTGTTTTTGTTCCTGATTTATGATCGGTATTATATTACCTTTTTTTGAAATTGAGGGACATATGCCAGATTCAAAGCATTTGTTGAGTAGGTAAGTGAGTGGTTCTGTTATGTCCTCGGCTATAATTTTCAAATGCTCGCTTTTAATACCATCGAATCCAGGACTTTTCCGATTTTTTAAGGACATAACCGTGGTGTATACTTCACATTGCTCGACTTTATCGAAAATAAATGAGTTCAAAGTTCTTTTTGAAGGCTTAGTATTTTGTACATTTGCTTGTACATATATTACTTGCTAAATTCTCGCCTATGTCAGTAAAGAATTGTACAAATTCATCGCATATCTGTTGAGTATTTTTTAATACTGTTCCCGATGTTGTATTTAACTCAGTGACACACTCTTTAAATTTTGTTTTCCCAGTAATCTCATCAATAGTTGTCCAAAGCCGCTTAGGATCATTTAAGTTATTATTCAATTTATTTAGGTAATGTTTTCGTTTGGTTTGCCTTGCAAGCTCTATAAATTTATTTTTATATTGGTTGTAGCAGTCGGTATTCTCTGTAGTTGGCGTTAGTTTCATTACATTATATAGTCTTCCTTTTCCTATTGCCGATGTTATTAATCCTTTGGTAATCCAGGCATTTCTGCTTTTCTCTTTGTGACTAATTATCACTTTATTGGTACTAATATCTATTAGTTTTTTTATTTTCTCTATGAACAGTCCCGTTCCTTTGTCTATATTATTTATAGAGTATAATTGTTCCCAGGATTCTTGTTTGACATTTGATATTAGTTTTGAATTGTCGACAAAAAATTTGTAATTTTCCTGGTTGTTATTAACGGTAGGGATGTTAGAATGTTTTTCATTTGAAGATATCAGTAAAATAGTGGAGAAGTGGTCAGTAATATCGCTTTCTAGGATTATTGGTATACAAGTAATTTTGTTGGATAGGTCTTTCACAAGGCAGTGATCTATACATGTGCCACGGATGGACCTTGTAGGTAGGTTTATATAGGACAGAAATCCGTTTCTTGATAGGATATTCAAGTATTCATTTGTGATGGGATCATCGTCCAAAATATTTGTATTGACATCTCCCAAGAAAATATGTTGCTTTAAATGAACTTTATTTTGATTTTGAAAAAAAAATTCGATATTCTTTAAAAACTCGTGGGGTTCTGAACAGTTTCAGTTAAAACTATTAGATCAAAATTGTACCTTATTTGGTCGAGTAGTATTTTTAAGTAATCAATGTTGTGTTTTATACTCCTTATGTTCATATTAAAAATTCGAAATTTTGCATCAGAATTTTGTGTATATAAATTAAGTTCATCGACGTTTTGTGCTATATTTGTTGCAATACTTGGAATTTGGAAATCATTAATGTATTTATTTACTGACATTTTTAGGTCCTGTTTAGAGATAGGAGTATCAAAAGATGAACTTGAATTTTAAAAAAGTATCCTTAAGTTTTGTAGTTCCTGATAATATTTGTACGATGGACAGTTTTTGTCGGTAGGTGAGTGGTTAATATTATAATTTTTTTTATATCTTTCATTTACAGTTGCAGCATTCTATTGATACATGCTTACAATTTTCTCCTTCGTGACCGTTGCCACAGTTGGCACATATCTTCTTATTCCTGCAATTCTTTTCTGTATGATTAAAACGGTAGCATTTTCTACACTGAGAAATGTCGTTATTTTGATATACTGTCAAACATTGCCACCCCAGAAGTATTCTTCTATTGTTGTCTTCGAAGATTTTTTTGAATAGCTTTCCAGAAGTTTCCGCGTAGATAGTGTAATTGTTTCTTGATGGAAAATATTTTATAAACTTTACTTGTATGTCTCGACTCTGAATCATATAATTCTGATGTATAAGATCTTCTTCAATTTGCTTTTCATTCGGTTTCTCACTACTTTTATAATTTATTATTTTAATTTTTGGATTTAACATTTTTGGCTCAGTAACTTGGTATTTTTCATTCAATTTATTTTGAAGTTCATCTTTCAGTTTATTATGATTAGTTCATCAATTTTTATATCAATTCCGCCATTTTTTGAGTTTCTCACACTTTCTATTTGAATGTTCAGAGATGAAAGATTTATTCTCTTACTCAATTCTCTTCTCGTATTATCGCAAGATTGTTTTTCTTTTGGAATAACTGTGATGCATTTCAACGATTGCCTTTTAGTAATAGGTATCGTTTGTTTTAAGATTTGTGCGTATGCATTTTCTTTTACTAACTGGTTTTTCTCAACTTCGTCGAGTCTCATGCTAATTCTATTTAATGCTGATGCTATGGCATCCTTCTCAGTAATATTTGCGCTTACTGACAGCTGCTGCTCTTTTAGTTTCAAATTTTCGTTATTGAGCTGACGAATTATTTCCTCCTTTTCTGCTAGTGCTTTCTTCAGGGATCGATTCTCTTCTAATATATTTTTTACATTAGTCGAATCAGGTCGATTTTCTTCATCTGTGATGCAGTTTTTTTCATTCTCAGGCTTTTCTTGTTGTTGTTCTTCTTCCTTCTTCTTTTTGCGGGTCATGACACTCTGTATAGTAATTTCTTATGTAGCATGAATCATGTATCATGTATCTCAAAATTTAGGATAATCAAATAAATCTGTTGAATTCTCAAACAAACCCAACATAATCCAGATGCAGATTATCATCACATCCCTTCATTAACAGATGTGGTGCACCCTTAGCGTGGCGTCCATATTGCATATATCTTTGTATACAAGTCGTGAAATGTGTTCCATATGGTGAATCTAATCTCAGCAGGAATTTGTACAGGAAGTGATCGAGACAGTAGGGTTCAATGGTCAAGGTAGGAAGCGTACCTCAGAGATGCTTTTGGTGAGAGAGGACGCCCTTACGAAATAGGAAGAGGGACATCGTGATATTTATGGCGGTACTCAACTCAGATTGTCGGAATAGAATGAATTCTTCGATGAGATACACTTGTGTGATATATATCCAAATGTCATGGATGCTAAACATGTTGCAGTCGTTCACTTTTATATAAAGCGAGTCTTTTTGTGGTATACCGTCAGATACAGAATCATCGTCAAATGATATAGATTTCTCGAAAGCTTTTTAACAGCATCAGTTATGAATTACTGCTATCTAAATTAAATTACATAGTTATTGATGGCTTATCTCTTTTATTTTTTCAAAAGTTATCTTGATAAAAGGGCTCAATCTGTTTGCATTGTTGAAAAATTTTCCCATCTGAGCACAATTCCTCCAGGGGTGCCTCAAGGCTCTGTGTTAGGACCGTTCTGATTTCTGATATACACTTTTGATTTGGTAATTCGCAGATCCAGTCTTTCGCAGACGATATACAACAGTTACATTATTTCTATGCCCAGAAAATCGAAATACTGTAGAAGTTTCATAAAATGATGTTAATAATTCAATCCAATATGCGTTTGATCATAATCTGGCTGTCAACCCTCAAAAGCTAAAATACTATTATTTTGTGGTCAAAACAAGAAAATTGTCGCTCTTGAAGGTCAGATAAGTAATCAAAGCTTGCAGTTCTCTGAATCTGCAAAAATTCTTGGTGTTGTTTTACACACAAAATTAAGGTTGATCGAACATGTCCAAAATCATTAGCAGAAAAAATACCGATAAATTTCAAGTTACGAAAAAAATTATATGAATCCTTGGTCATGTCATCTCTAAATTACTGTAATATATATAAATAAATTCAAATCAATCAAAATAAATGTGTTCATTATATTTTTGATCATGTATCAGCCAAATATCCAATTGGTTGAACATAATACTAAGTGACATATAAATCCGAACACCCAGTTTAAATGGTTTTATTTTAATAAAAGTTGGTGAATGTATTTATCTTACTGTAGATAACAAGTGAAAAAATTTTCAGCCTTATCAGTTGGACATTCCGGTTTTTATACTGCTTTTTTTTTAATTCACTAACGCTCTAAAAATGAATATTTCAGCCGCAGTAAACAATCAACGTTGGCGGATTTTGGTTCTTGATATCCTTTACGATCGGTTACGATGCCTAGAGTACGGAGACCTGTACGATTCCGTCAACTTAGTGAGTTTGATAGCGGCCGTATAGTGAGACTTCGGAAAGCTGGACTTTCTTTTCGGGCAGTTGCAGTTAGAGTGCAAAGAAGTGTAGACACTGTGGTTAGGTGTTGTCAGGCATGGCTTCGAGAAGGCCGCACGCAAAGAGCGTAGGTATGCACGATGGTCGTGCCATGGTTAGAAGGCGACGTGGTGAAAGGAGGAATCCACAGTTTTTTGTTGAAAGACATGTTCATCACACTGTTGGAGTTATGGTTTGGGGTGCTATAGCTTATGGTTCCAGGTCACCTTTAATCTTCATCAGAGGTAACATGAATGCGCAGCGTTATATCCACGAAGTTCTAGAACCCCATCTTTTACCCTATCTTGACACCCTGGCAGATCCAACTTTCCAACAAGATAATGCCCGACCACATGTTGCAAGAGTCACAATAGACTTCTTTCAACATAATGATGTCACATTGTTACCATGGCCACCAAGATCTCCCGACTTATCCCCAATTGAGCACGTGTGGGATATGATGGGTAGGAGATTGCTCAATTTGCAACGTCCTCCTCAGACTCTATAAGCACTTCGAGAGGAGTTGGTGGTTGCCTGGAATGAGATACCACAGATGGACATTGACCACCTGATCAGAAGCATGCCTAGGCGCGTTGGAGAATGCGTAGCACATCAGGGTGCATCCACACATTATTAAAGGTCAAAGGGCTTTCAAGCAGTGCAATCATTTTGAAATTTTTATGATTTACTTATTATGCTTCATTAAGTACTTATACAAAATTTTATTAAAATAAAACCATTTAAACTGGGTGCTCGGATTTATATGTCACTTAGTATAATAGATTTGGTGAAATATTGCTACTCAGATTTCATCCATAAATTATTAGTATCATTTACTAACGATATTAATTCTACACCACTTAGAGATAGAATTATCAGCATACCTCAGCATTCAACAGCCTTATTTCAACTCAGTTTCTCTTATAATGTTGCCACCATTTACAATTCTTATCAAAATCGTATAAGCAATACTCTTTACCAGCTTTTCGACAAAAATGACATGATCACAGAAGCATGCTTTTTTACTTTCCTAATGGTCTTTTTTGCTTTTCCACTTTTGGTGTACTTTGGAAAGTAAGCTAGTTTTCGTTTTCGTTTTATCGTAATAATTTGTCACGATAAATTTAAATTTGTTGTAAATAATGTTTCATCCATAACAGCTAGTGACAAATGCTAAATTCCGCTATTTGAGTCTTACCAGTACTATTTTGTTGTAAAGAAATAAAGATGTCTATTATTATTGTCATTATTATATATAATTATTATTACTATTAGTATTATACTCCTGAAATTCAAGTGAAATTGTGTTTATTGACTTTTTCATTATAAAATAGCTCCATATTAACAAATCGCTCTTTTGCAAACGAAGAACTGGTACATTTGGAAACTTACTTTATTTATCTGCGATCCATCAACCAAAACTTTCAATAAAAAAATATGAGGTATGCAAATTGTCAATAATATATGCTTTCCATCATAAACTTCTGAATACTCAAATTTACAGCTTTATTCGTTCATCGCTATATAATAAACCAACCCAACCTCTACTTAAACTCTACTCGTATTCAACTTACTCTACTCTACTCCGAGTCCAACACCATAAACGCAGCCTTGAACAAGTAGTTAAAAAATCGGATCAAAAATATATCATTAATTTTCTGTATACATCTTGCGGCACCTTGGTGTTTAGGTTCTGCCTTTGTGACTGTTGCAAAGTTGCGTCAGCAGTATTAGAAAACAAGCAAACCCTCAGATTATTTTGTATAATCGTCATTTTCCAAGTTTACAGGTGGTTCATAAATGTTTCTACAGATACTAATATCCAAAACTTGACGAAATGTCACAATCAGTTTGTCTCCTAGAGATTTTATTACATCCGGCATAGATATCTCAACAGGTTTCGTAATGTGGCCAAAGTGACCCATTTTTACTAATTGCCTGTTTCTAGCGAATCAACATCTGTTGGGGAATTTAATTCTGTATAGCTCATTAAGTGACCCACTAGATTCGTGATTATTATCTCTGTAAGCACATGTTTTTCTCATAGTCCACACGGAGATAACTATGTTCTAGATCTGTTCATCTGAAAAATCTATTTAAATGTACAAAATTCAAATACAGTGTCAATGTGAAAAAATCAAGTTGCCGATATAAATCGAAGAAGAAGCCTCGAATTGAAAATTTGACCACGCCGTCTTGTAGAGGAGAAAAAGTGCCAATAAAAACATGCAATTTATTTTGAGATATCAAACCGAACAAAAAAATAAAAATAATTTAGTGATAAATCTGGTCAATGAAACAAATGACTGATAATCTGATAATTTCAATGCCTGCCTATGAAATTCTGTTTTTTTTTAATAACTATCGTTTGGCAATGTCAATGTACAACATATTATACATTTTTGGAATCAGAATTAAAAAAACTGGCCACATCGGCAAAATCTAAAATGGCATCCTTAAAAAAATACACTAGATGCTGGAGGATAAGATAATCATGTCATCCTGTAGGAGAGAAAAGGTGGCAATGTTAATGTGCACCTTATTTTGAAATCCAACGACAAAGTCAAGAAAAAAAAAGAAGGATTTTGGAAAATTTGTATTTTTCTGTCTCTAGGTCTCTAAGCGGTATTTTGACAGCTAAGTAGATACGCAACTTTGTCACAAGCTGAAACACTTCGTATATCGTATAACCTTTTTTCTTTCAGCCATCCAATCCTCAAAACCCACTGAATTCGCTCGAGTAGGGGAGACCGGGGCTGGTTGTCACATGGGTTGGTTGTCACAATTGTTAAATCTCAGCAGCTCCTCAAGATGTAGTTGCCTGCAGCGCTGTCGTTGGTAGATTAAGGTCGCACGCACAAAAATAAACAAATCGTCTAACCTGAAAATTTTTCGTGTGCCACATAATATGTGTTTTTAAGACTACATTTGATAATAAAAACAACTGTTGAATTTATTTTGCTCTTCAATAATCCGAATACGACTTAACGTAAGTATTGACTTTGAATTTGTTAATTAAGGCCCGTATCGTCAGTCGTCCCTACAATTATAGGGCGCGTTTATGGCCTCCTTGATTGTCATAGTTTTCTACTTCTCCGTGTCGGCGCTCTATTTTGAGGTTATGTCACAAACATCTATTTGCATCAAACTGAGCTTGCTTTTGAGTTTTATCCTGTTTTATCAGCCTGAAATGTCCTACAATTTAAAAGGAAAACCTATCTTAACAATAGGAGAGCGCTGACGCTGACACGGGACGAGTGTAATCTGGAAATTTTTGAAGGAGATAAAAGAGTATGACAATCAAGGAGACCATAAACGCGCCGTACAATTGTAGGGACGACTGACGATACGGGCCTTAGTGACTCTATCTAACCTTAAAAATTAATTATTAAGTGGGACAGTTTGTCTCAAATTACCGCTTGTTACATGTGACAACTAGCCCCCACACTAGACGCCTAGCTTTGCACATCATTCTATAAGTCAACGCCAAACAAAGTGGCGTGCACGTCATCAAGGTGGGTGTGTTGAAAAATTTACATTGTTGCCAAACTTTTTGTAAAATAATAAAATTTATTATTTACATATCTAGGTTTATAAGCAATATTAACCTCTAATGAGAACAAAAATAATAGTATAATAAAATTATAGATCTGAACTTGCATAATCATTAAGTATGACAATTATTGATCAGATGACACTATGAAACTACCATATTTAATTGATAGCTTAAAGGTACTGAATAAAAATCCAAATGGGGTCCTCCAAATTTTATGCATGGTATTTATTTTACAGAATTCATACAGAAAAATGCATTCTAAAATTAGGTAAGCTACTGGTGTAAGCTTTTTCTGTACAATAAAGTTAGTCGGAGTTTCTTTCTTCAGCGCTGTCTGAATCTGAATCTTCATCACTCTCAAAGTTGATTATTAAAGGTTCGATGTCTGGTCGATCAAAAATTCGTTCTCTTTCATACCATTTAAAAATTTCTTGCTCAGTATGTCGAACACTATTTTTCCACATGTCTGGGGTAACCGTTTGTAGAGCCTCGTTCCACATATCCTAACAGTCTTTTTCACTGTTACCATCTCTACCAATATGTCTGTTATAGTAACCTTTTGCTATGCCCCAAATTAACTCAATAGGGTTAAATATACAATGGTAAGGAGGCAGACGAAGAACTTTGTGCCCATGTTGTTCCGCCAATTCATCAATCACGTATATTTTAGGTGGTTTGTTTCTGAAAAAGCAGTTATTTTAAGAATAGGAATAAACAAAAGAAATATAAACTGTCGACCAAAATATATATAATTAAGAAGCATTATGTACCGAGCAACAATACTCAATAGCTCTGTTTTAAACATTGTGTTTAAAAATGGTATGTTTTGATTTGTCAACCAGTCTTGGATATTTTTTTTTGTCCATGCATTGTTGGGCACTTTGTTCAATATCATGCTGTGATAAGGGGCGTTATCCAGTATAATCATAGATGGACTCTCCAATTTTTCTAATAACTGATGTTGAAACCATTTCAAAAAATTGTCCTGGTTCATCTCTCCATGGTAATCGCTCAATTTTGTTTTCGAAGAAAATATCGCTTCACTACCCTCAATAAACCCATTTTCATTTCCAGCATGTAATATAATGTATCTAAAATATATTAGTTTTAAATTTTATAGTGCAAATTGTGTAAAAGTACATACCTTTTACCATCTGTTTTAATAGCTTTCACGCTTTTTTGGTTTCCATTTTGCCAAGAGCGACCTATGGTCCCATTTTGAAATATCCAAGTTTCATCGAGGAAGACAAACTGGTATAAGGCCTCAACCTTGGCTTGATTGTATTGCCTTAGAAATTCCACCCTTTTCAAAGCTATACTTGGTAGTTCCATGAGCCCTCGTCGCGGATTGTCCTTAAGCCACTTAAATCCAAGATCTCTAAGCAACCGCCTTAAAGACGTGGCACTACCATCAAATAATGCCCTATCTCTTAATCGAGACCATAAGGTTTGTATCGTAACTTGTTCTTCTGAAACCATGTGTAATATGACATTATAATTTAGTTAAAAAATTAATGCAAATTTCTGATAAGTTATTATAATAAGATCTTACTTTTGTGATACATATTATAGATCACTTCTCGAATGGCACTTGTATCCAATGTCGCTGTGTTGGTTACACGTTTAATATAACTCCGCTTTTTCTTGGGCGATTCTAAATTTGCATCACATTTCACACCCTCGGAAATACGACAAACTGTCCTTAAACTAATTTTTAAAGCAGCAGCAACACGCTACAAAAAATGAAATAAAATTTCACTATTATTAATATACATTACATATAATTATTAGTAACCTACCTCTTGAACAGCATTTAAAGGCAACAAAGGCCCGTTGTTGTCGCTTTCTTGCTCAAAGTAGTGCATTAACGAGGCCACGAGTTCCTTACACCGACTATTTAACTGTTTGGGCATCTTTATATACCAAAATTGCCTTTATCTACTCGTAAAATGAATAATTTTGTTTTGAAACAAACAGTTGTTGATTTACAGTATGCGGGGCCAAAGGATTTATAAAGATTTGAAATGCCACAAATTGATTCAGTGTCAAAATTAATACAAATGTCAGTTCCCAGTTTAAATAAGTTTTAAGGTGACAATGTGTCAACGCTGCGAAATCGGTTTAGTGCGTTTACATGTCGATAAGTGATTGGAGCGTTTGCAAAACATTTTATTTCGCATAATGCGTCTAAATTTATCAGAAAGCAACTTATGTGATATTTTAATAACAATGTTTATATGACTATTAACCATAATAAGAGAGTAATGACCATTTTACAATTTATATATCACATTAATATGAAACTGCAATAGAGCAATTGTTTGTGATAGAAACCTAGGCATTAGGTCGGGGAATTTTTATCGTGATGACGTGCACGCCACTTTGTTTGGCGTTGACTATACGTAGGTATATGTATACAATGTATTTTTTTAATATTTTCAGGTTACATAAGCATGGTTCGAAATTTCAAAAGGAAGACTGAAAAGGGCAAAGCGCCGCCTGACGTACTTTTAAGAGCTGCTAGGTTAGTGAGATTAGGATCCTCAATAAGAAAAGTGACAGCTGACTTCAATGTAAATTAGCGTACTTTAGCAAGATACTGTAAGAAAATTCCAGAGTCTGAATTACTTGATCATCGAGTTGTTGCGCCGTCAATTTCAGTTGGCTATATCAAAAATCATTTAGTATTTTAGCCTGAACTTGAAAATCATCTAGTGGAATATGTACTCAAAGCATCTGATATTTATTTTGGATTATCACCCAAGAAAGTACGTGGACTGGCATATGAATTTGCTAATGCTATTTCCTTGAAAATGCCGGAAAATTGGAAGCTCCATAAAATAGCTGGTCCTGACTGGTTTAGTGCGTTTCTGAAACGTCATCCTGTACTGTCTATTAGCAAACCGGAAACTAGTTTAGCCAGAGCCAGTAGTTTCAATAAAACGGACGTCAACACATTTTTTGATAATTTAGCTTATGGAAAGATATAAATTTGAGCCTCACGAAATCTGGAACATGACGAACCTGGGATTACAACTATCCAAAGACTCGACCGCGTTGTTGCCAGAAGAGGATTCAAACAGGTTGGTTCGATAGTTTCATCAGAAAGAGGAACTCTTGTTACTTTAGCAAGTGCAGCATCAGCTATTGGAAATTCCATACCTCCTTTTTTCATTTTTCCACAGGTACATTTCAAACCACATTTT
This sequence comes from Acanthoscelides obtectus, assembly GCA_963669975.1. Lineage (NCBI taxonomy): Eukaryota > Metazoa > Arthropoda > Insecta > Coleoptera > Chrysomelidae > Acanthoscelides > Acanthoscelides obtectus. The sequence continues at coordinate 11,410,689 of CAVLJG010000004.1, forward strand.
TTAAATTGGGCTCCTCCTGGCTCGCAAGGTTCAGCAAACCCATCAGGTTGGAGTTTCTCAGATTTTTTCACCTTCATGTGAAAAGTACTGTGGAAAGACCGTACCTGCTTTCACTAGATAACCATGGATCACATCTGAGTATAGAAGGACTGAATTTTGCCAAAGCAAATGGCATTGTCATGCTCTCTTTTTACCCTCACTGTTGACATAAACTTCAACCTCTTGACCGCGCCATTTTCGGCCCTTTTAAGAAATATGTAAATACTTCCTGCGATGCTTGGGTTTTAAATAATCCCGGTAAGACTATGACTATATACGACATACCTTCAGTGGTCTCTATTGCATACCCCCTCGCATTTACTCCCAAAAATATACAGTCTGGAATTCGGGTGTCTTGTGTGTTTCCTTACAACATAGATATTTTCACAGATGATGACTTTCTTGCGAGCTGTCACTGATAGGCCAGATCCGGGTATCTTGAACGAAGCAAGAACTGAATTAAACCCGGAAACTTTAAACGAAAAGGAAGTTGGGCCAAATCCAACCATCTTGAACGAAGATGAAACTGTAAGTCTGATAAATATTAACACGCAGGAAGCAATAGATAATATACGAGAGGGAAAAACAGCTAATCAAATTATAGTCGAAATCACGAAAGATGACGATTACGTCATCATGTTATTCTGTAGTAAAGACAAACGACAGCCATTTGTGAATATTTTTAAATGGAGGTTCAGATGTGTTAGACAGAGACAAACAAAATTTTATTGTCTAAACAAGTAGTATTGCTGAATTGCATGTATCCGATAAAGACAGACGATTTTTGCATGTTTCATGACCGATCACATTTGAAAGATAACAAGTGAGGTTATGTCATGTCAGCGTGTTGACAGTTCGTTGCAGGTTAGGTTGTTTTCGAACAATACTTTGGTCGTTGGTGTTCCTGTCTTGAGGTGTATTCTGTTGTGTGTATAACTGTTTTTTTCAAAACAAAAACTCCTCATAAAAATTATTATTAAGGTAGAAAATAAATAATTTCCAACATAAGAGCATCATTTAAGACTTTAATTCTAGTTTTCGCTATGAAAGGCAAAACTCTTAGCTCTCAATCACAGGGCTTGGTACTATCCTTGCTGAATTATTTTCAACAAGAAAAGGATAATGGAGGGCCTCTATTACCATTGTTAGCTGTCCAAGAGGTTTGTAATAGTTAGAAATATGGTCATATGATTGGCAATTTATTCTATATTATTTTTCAGAGGGTGGCTCAGGCACTAAGTATCAGTTTGTCCACTATTACCAGAATACAGCGAAGTTTATCATCTAATGATAATGTCCTAAAATCACCTGGAAAGAAGAGACCCAGAAAAAAGTCTAAGACAACAGAATTATCTGATGCAGTCAGGCATAATATACGAGATACAGTGTATCAAACGTATAGTGAAAGTAATGATAATGAGCGTGAGATGGTACATTCCAAATTATTGATTTTTTGTTTTGTTTCAGAGAAACATGCCACAATAGCAAATTTGAATAAAACGCTTAAAGAGAAAGAGCTTGCTTCTATCAGCAATAGCTCTTTGCAAAGAGTGCTGCCCACCATAGGCTTTAAATATAAAAAAGATGGTAATAGAAGATTTCTAGTTGAGCAATCCCGTATTGCTTTACTTCGCAACAAATTTTTGAGAAGTTATAATGACTATGTGAACACTTCCTCGCATCAAATTGTTTTCATGGATGAAACATGGATATTTTCAAAAGGCAGTCCAAAAAAGTCTTGGCAAGATGAGTCAATGAAGAGTGTAAGGAGACCATTGGGCTTTCAAGGAAAGCGATTTATTGTTGTCCATCCAGGGAGCGAAAAAGGATTTGTTGATGGAGCAAGTCTGTTATTTTCCTCACAGTCTAAATCTGCAGATTACCATGGTGATATGAACGGCGAGACATTCATTAAGTGGTTAAAAGAAAAACTCCTCTGCAACTTGGAAGAGCCATCAGTGATAATTATGGATAATGCATCCTATCATAGCATTTTATTGGAAAAGACTCCAAACACAAGTTCTCCAAAAAAAGAGATTATTGACTGGCTGGTTAAAAATGAAATTGTGTTCCAACCAACATTAACTAAAGTGGAGTTATTGAATATAGTGAAAAGAAATCGTAAGGAGAAGAAGTATTTAATAGATGAAATCATAAGAAGTTATGGACATGAAGTTCTTCGTACCCCCCCATACCAGTGTGAATTTAATGCCATCGAGTTAATATGGGCCAATGCTAAGCAGTATTATGATAGACATATTGGAAGATGTGGTCATAGTGATGAAAATGTTTTAGCTATGTGGAATGAAGCTCTGTCACAAATTACACCAGAGGTTTGGAAAAAATGTGTGAAGCATACCCATGATGTAATTTTAGAGTGGTACAACAAAACTATTACTCGTGAAATAGAACCAGTGATAATCTCATTTGATTCAGATAGCGATACTGAATCTGACAGTAGCGATTAATTTTTAATCTGAATTTGACCATAAGTAATGGAATAACATATTGAAATGTACAGTTTATTTTATTTGATATATTATGTTTTATATAATTTTGTAGCTTATGCTAAAATGAATAGTGGATGGCATGACATGAAATAGTACAAAAATATTTTCACTTTGGTATGCTTATTTGTGTTTGTATTTTTTTTATAAAATAAAACCATGTTCTCAGAATCAATTGGTCGTTTTAATGGAGCTGATACCAATGTATTATTATGATTTTGGTAAGAACTCTAGGGACTCAACAATATTAGATGAAAAATAGGGTCAAAGTACGTACTACTATTGTGAACAGAGGAAATGCTGTTTTTTTTAATAAATATGTAATTTTATTGCGGAGGGACTGCAATTCTCACTGACACTCCAGTAAAAGACGAATTAGAGAAAGAGAAAAATAAATGCTCGAACAAGAAGGAGAGGAACAGGGAAACAGTGAAAAAGGGATTCAGAAAAGGTCCTGTTCAGATAATGAAACTGATGGAGAAGAATGTTTTTGCTTGATTTGTCTTGAACCATTTTCTAACAGTGCGTCAAATGAAGAATGGGTGAAATGCTCATCGTGTAATGGTTGGTCTCATGATGCGTGCACTGATGGACGCGAACTTTACATATGTTATAATTGCGATAGTGACTAATTGTAAAAAAAAACTCTTCTCATAAAGATTTGGTATCTAAATACCAAATCTTTATGTTTTATGTCTTATTTGTAATAATAAATATGTTTAAAAGTATGATATAAATTATTAATGATCTAAAATACACGTGTCAACCAACCCCAAGCAATGTGACATCCAGCCCCAGCAAGGGGCAAGTTGTCACATTTGTTTCTGAATTTTGAAACATTTTAATTTAATATTGTGAATTATTTTACAGCCTTATCGATTTTACATAGTATTCCCAAAGGATAAACCATATTAGTTATGCACGAAATATGTGCATATAATGCTTCAGATCGAATAAAAAAAAGAACTAGGCCCGGTCTCCCCAACTTTCAGGGAAACGCACGAATGATGAAAATTCAATACTGCTAGTTTGGTATTATAACTAGGGGAGTAGTATCAACGGTAACTTCGGTTGTAGTTCTACAATGGTTTTGTTTCCTAGTTTATCCAAAGGTGCGAGTTTATATGCGTCTAAACAAACTGAAGAAACTCATGTAGCTTTATCTAAGACCATGCCCGTTTCCCAGGAAATTCAACGTTATTATCGTAATGTAAACTTCACTGTCCGATTGTTTACATTTCACGAGATTTCCTAAAATTTGTAAGCAGTTAAAAATGTTGGTCGGCCTGTCCGATGCAGTATAAATAGCCTGGGAGCATGTGTTGTTATGGGTATGCCTTGCTTATTTATGCTGGAGGGACACAAAAACGCAGCAGTTTGCTGAAGATACACAAACATCCCGCATACAGGGCGTTGCGATATAAACGGTTACTGAATAAAGTAAAGTAAGGTTAGACTTAGTTATCAGGGGCGGTAATTTTTTGTCCAGTGTGAGGAAATCCAAGAAGATCTGAGGAACAATATGAACCAAGGTGGTCCAACGATCTTTAAGGGTATTTTATATTTCATTGAGAGAAGTCCCGATCAAATTGAATGAGAATTCAGACAATCTAATTTTAACATTGTTTTATGTAAAATAATCGCTTTGAAGGCAATTTCTATCGCTAAATTCGCACTGAGTGCGTAGTCAGATGTTTTACGCCACGCCAGCGCGCGGTCAGCGCCACCTATGGGGAAATAGCACAACGACCGTCATTTGTCTAAATCGCTGCAACCGACATGTTGTTAACATGGTTTGTTGGTGGCAGGTTGCCGGGATAGTCTATAGAGAATACTTTTGAACAATATGCGACGGAGAAAATATGGTCACGTATAAAGATCACATGAAAGTTAACATGCTTGAACCACTGTGGATATTTCTAGCTTTACACATACACGCACATTTTTCCACGCCAAAATATTGTAATAGGAAACAAAATTGATGTTTTTTTGGATATGTGTCTGTATGTCCGCCGCTAATCTTTGATCCCTCTATAACTTGTAAAGCACCGTTTGGATTCTGAAGAAATTTTCAGAAAATGTTACTACTGATCCGTGCACAACAAAGTCTTATATTTTTTGGAAATCGGTCCAGAGACGGTGGAGCTAGGGGTAAAAGCGGAAAAATAGTTGCAAAGATGTATGGACGTCAGCCATTTTCAACTCTGTCAAATGTACTTTTTCTCCTAACCAGCATGGTTTTGTTGCTGGAAGATCAACAGTCACAAATCTGACCTGCCTGACTCAAACTATCTCTGAGGTATTAGATGACCAGGGTCAGTTGGATGTCATTTATACCGACATTCAAAAGGCCTTTGATCAGATAGGTCACTACTTGCTTCCTTCTAAACTTGAAATGATTTCGTTGTCTAAATCTTTATTAAAGCTTATCAGATCATATTTATTTGATAGAAATCTGTATGTTGATTTTGGTGGTTTTAAATCTAATTACTATACCGCAACATATGGAGTGCCCCAAGGATCCAATTTGGGTCCTCTGTTTTTTGTGTTGTTTATTAATGATCCGTCGCTGGAATTGCCAGGTATGCATTTACTTTATGCTGATGACTTAAAAATTTATACTGCTATTCAGAGCTATCACGACTGTATCTCTCTTCAAAACAGCTTGAATTTGGTGCATTTTTGGTGTTTCAGAAACTCTCTTACGGTTAATGTATCAAAGTGTAAAGTTCTGTCTTTTAGTAGGAAGCAAAATGTAACACATTATGATTATAGTATCACTTACTCGAAAGAACAGAAACGTTCAAAGATTTGGGTGTTGTATTCGATACCAAGCTGACATTCAAGGATCTCATCACACAAATGGTAAATTCAGCGTTTAAGATGCTGGGCCTTTTTGTAAGGAATTGGTCAGGGTTTTCAAACATATTAACTCTAAAACTTTTATATTTTACATGTATTAGGAGTAAGCTGGAATAGGCTTGATTAATTTAGTCTCCAATCTACAACAATTCAAGGGTTAGTATTGAATATGTGCAGCGTAAGGCTTTAAAGTATTTGTATTACAAATGTTATGGCAATTATCCTGAAAGAGGTTTTACCATTCTATTTTGTTAAACATTTTTGATATAGAGTCATTGCATCCTAGACGCAACATATCAGCGCTACATCTTTTGCACAAAATCAGACACAATCAAGTTGATTGTTCATTCATATTAAGTAAGCTTATTTTTCGTGTGCCTAGGTTGGGAAATCGTGCTCAAATTACTTTATATCCGGTTATTGGTAATACTAATTTAATGTCTAGATCTCCGGTAAATATGATTTGTACATGTTTCAATTCTGTTTGCAGTTCCTGTGACTTATTTTTTGATAGTGAGAACTTTGTTATGAAGTGCCACAGAGACTGGTACCTTTGTCAGTGAGAGTTTGCTTTTTCTTTTTTTATGTTTTTTTTTTGTGTTTGGCGTTACCGCTGTTGCTAATTATGTAACTTTTTCTTGTATTTTTTCTGTAATTGGGTGTTACCTGTGGGGAATGATTAAATAAATAAATAAATAAATAAAAACGAGTCAAATATTGTCTATATAGCAGAAGCAGCAGATTGCAGTGGGCTGGGCATCTGGAAAGAATACTGCAAGAAAGAATAACGGAAAATGTAGTATGGAGAGCTCCGCACAGGTATTATGTAGAAATCCTATAAAACGTAAAAATAACCTATAAAATGTCATCTTGCAGTCTAGGTAGTTTTTAGGGTGCAGACAGTCATTCCACGTTTGCTCCCTAGGATCGTTATGAGCGTCCATCTATGGAGAAATGACTCAACTTCAGGCATCGTTGGTTGCATATGTTTTGTGAAGCCGAGTAGTCTGTAGCTTTCATCTCTGAGAAGAAAGTTTATCGGATAGCAAGATCGCATCTGGATGGTTAGAGATGTATTGGTCTGCATGTGTATAAAATCAGTGATATTTGCTGTATGGCCGAATCATTACTGAATATGCTGCCAATGAAGTATATCTATTAGCTGTGCCCGTCGGGTTATTAGTATGTTGTCCTTTCTGAAGACAGGTTATGTTCAAAGTTATAAATTACGATTTTTTATGTTATTTTTTTGTGTTTTCGGAAGTGTACAGTGAATATAATGATTTCTTATCTCGCTTTTTTTTAAAAACTCAGCAAATTTGTATATGTAATTTCCAGAATGGATAAGAAAGAGTGGGTGCGCAACTAATCTCTAGCTTTGAATCTCTAGTAAGTGTATTTGAGATAAGAATTCAATGGAAATGTCATCAACACATATCATTAGCACACAAATCCTCACTATGCACCTATGCATTGCCTCCAGTAATGCCATCTATGAAACAGATGTTACATCACATCAGAGCCAAACATTGATAACTGAAGCATCATGAAGTTTAGGCAACACGTTCAACGTGCAACTACAAAACAAGTTCACGACATGTCCAACAGGTAGTGCTAAGTTCTAACATCTTGTAGAGAAACATACATAATGTCACAAAAAACCTATACAATGTAAAAAAAATCGACATAATGTCACTTTTCAAAATACGTAACACCTGTGTGGCCGAGTCCCTTTGCCCCGCAAAGCGAATTATGGAACGAAAAATGGTAACCTGCATGATAGAGTTTTCCGTCGATTGATAGTGTATGTATTAGGCTTCTTATTAACCATGAGCATTTTGTTATATTTTCTATTTATATTCCACCTTCAATTAATTTGGACATGTTTGGTCAGTACCTTGAAGCTTTTGGAAGTATTTAACAATGTATTCAGTAATTGTAAAATAATTGTTGCTGGTGACTTTAATGTCGCATCATTCAACAGTGACGTTAATGATCAGAAGTCTCAATTAATGAGCAACTTTATTTCGTTTTTAGATTTAACTAATTTTAATAATATTCTAAATATAAATGGTCGAATACTGGATTTAATTTTAGGAAATATCGAAATAGAAGTCCTCAGTGATAATACACCTTCTGTTAAAGAGGACGTTCATCATCCTGCATCATGAAATTCATTACATCCGGATCTCCAACGAAATTCCCATTTGATAATTCTTCACGGTTTAACTTTCGGAAAGCTAACTTTCCTGAAATGTACACAGCCTTGCAAGATGTTAATTGGACGGAGCTGATCAGTGCAGTTAATGTTGATGTCGCTTGTACCGCCTGGTATTCAGTTATCAATGATATCTTTGAGGTCCATGTTCCTAAATGTAAAAATAAAATGTTTACGTATCCCCCATGGTTCACACGTGAAATCATACTTAATATCAAGAAGAAGGACATAGCAAGAAGGAACTGGAAACGTGACGGTACTAAGTTTTCTTATGATCAGTTCAGTAATTTTAGGAAGCTCATTAAGAACCAGATCAGTGTTGCCTACTCCGCTTACGTCCAATCGGTTGAGGATGCCATTGTCGATGATCCTAGCAAATTCTGGTCATTTGCCCAGATCAAAAAACAGCAAAAACAGCAATCTAGAATTCCGCCAAGGATGACGCTTAACGGCAATGTCTGCAATACGCCTCAGGATATAGTGGACAGTTTTGCTACCTTCTTTTCAACAGTTTTTATCCCGTCTGGTCTACTAGGGTCATCTCTTCCAACAAATAATTCTACCGATCTCATTTCTTTAAAAAATATAAGTGAAGAAAACGTAATTAGGGCTTCGAAAAGATTAAAGAACAAAATGACATCTGGATGTGATGGTATTCCAAGTTTATTCGTTCACGACTGCATTCATATACTAGCGAAACCGCTGGCTTCCATATTCAACCTAATTCTAAAATCAGAGATATATCCAAATATCTGGAAGACCTCTAAAATATGTCCTATTCACAAAAGTGGAGATATCTCTGATATTTCCAACTATCGCCAAATGGCAATCCTGTGCAATTTCAGCAAGTTGTTTGAGATCATCGCTTATGAAACGGTTTACAGCTCGGTCAGGGGTGCAGTCTCTATTAATCAGCTTGGGGTTCTGAGAGGCAGATCTACGGTCACCAACTTGGCTCTAATTACTCAGTACATTTCTGAAGTACTGGACGGTCAGGGACAAGTTGATGTCATCTACGCAGATATTCAGAAGGCGTTTGATCAAGTTGATCATTATGCACTTCTAAAACAGTGGGTATGTCTGATGCAATGCTGTCGCTCATGAATTCATATTTGAGGGATAGAAGGTTATTTGTCGAATATGGTGGTCATAGGTCGAGTTACTATCGGGCCACGTCTGGGTACCTCAAGGGTCAAATCTAGGTCCATTATTGTTTTTAATATTTATTAATGACTTGTCTTTTGAACTGAAGTGTTTCCATTTGTTTTTCGCTGATGACCTTAAAATCTCCGCGTCAGTCAAGACAGTCGAGGATTGCGTCTCATGTTGCAAGATGACTTAGCTCTAATTTCGTCATGGTGCTCACGAAACTGTCTCAGTCTGAATGTTTCGAAATGTAAAGTTATGACTCATACAAGAAAAGTTAACTATTAAATTTATGATAATTATAACATCAATTGTCAGGTAATAGACAGATGCACCTTTTATAGAGACCTTGGAGTCATTTTTGATACCAAGCTAACGTTTACTGAGCATATACTCAATATCTCGTCGGCTGCCACTCGACTACTTGGTTTCTGTATCAGAAACTGGAAGGGTTTCTCCAATGTTGATACATTAATGACTCTATTTTTTACTTTTGTCAGGAGCAAGTTGGAGTATGCGACTCTGATATGGTCTCCTATATACCAAAATTCTGTCGTGATCCTTGAGGCCATTCAACGTAAAGCTTTAAAGTATTTTCACCTTAAATGCACAGGTTCTTATCCAGAAAGAGGTTGTCACCAAAGTGCCCTATTAGAATTTTTCAATTTGGATTCACTGTCAACAAGACGAAACATATTTGCTTTGTCGTTTTTGTATGGCCTCATTCACAATAAACTTGACTGTCAAAATTTACTTGAAAAAATATGTTTCCGAGTTCCAAGGCTAGGGAGTCGACAACAAACGGCATTCTATTGTCAAGCTGGCCGTACAAATGTTATGACAAAATCGCCGATTAATCTCATGTGCTGCGTCATGAACAGTGTTACTGAATCGTGTGATATTTACAGTGACAGTTGTGCATCGATTATTAACTGCTATAGATCATCCAATCTTATTTAGAATGTGTGATACTATAGATTTAAGTCCAAGAACCGTGTATCTTTAATTGTTATTTTTTTCAGCGTTTCCTGTAATTGGGTTTCACCTGTTGGAAATAAATAAATAAAATGAAATAAAATAGAGCACGGTCAGGGGTACCTTCCAGTGTGCCTTGAGGTCTTTGGGAACCATACTTCTGGATCAACCCTCGTATATGAGTGTTAGTGATTTGTTATTTTCATTCATCCAGAAAGTATATAGTAGCCTTCCATAGTCCTTCCAACTCATTTAATGTTTATTGGTGAAATAGTATGTGGTCCACCCTGTAACCCAGCACTGGTCGAACATCCTCGCCACACATGTGGACCCGTGTGAAGAACACGATCCATCCCAGCGTGTCTCACACACATGTGGCGAAGGTACCGCTCACTCGCACTGTCGCTGGACACCATCTCCTCGGGCTCGGATGCGTCTCCTAGAGGGTTAACGTATAGCTATTTTTAACTAACGCATATTTATTCTGGACATCCTGTCTCCGGCGATCCACCACGCGTTTTTTACCCCAGCCTAAAAACGGGATAATGTATAGCCATCACATGGGCATATGCCTCGTCTGTTTATTTTTTCTTCGATACGGTACGGCTCCCACCGTGGATGGCAGCAGTTCTGAAGAAGCTGTTTTTGTACTTTGACCTTTTTCTAACTTTCTTCCGTTTTTTTGGAGTAAATTGTCAATAATCCTTTAGCCAATTCTGTTAAGAGATGATGAAAATTCAAGTAAAAGAAATATGCTTTAATAGAGTCCCAAGTTGTTATGCCGAATTCAAGAACATTGATTTTTTAGCACGCTTTTATTTAACACGCTTTTATATTACTATTATTTATTATTATATTTTAGCTTGGCCTGTATTTATGTATGTATCGGAATTTTTGAGCATAATTTTCACCAAGTTCCAGAATTTTGATTAATCTGAAACTTCGCACACGTATCAAGGACCGATGACGACGCAGTAATTTGATAACACTTTCCCGTTATCCTTATTAGTACCGGCAGGATTGATAAATTCTTTTACACAGGGTGTTTCAGTTTATTGTTGCATAACTTTAAGATTCGATAGAACTTTCAAAATTAATGCATAAAGTCTATATGAACATGGGTCGAAAAATGCGTGGCTTCCGAAATACAGGGTGTTTAAATTTACTTTCTAAAATGGTTTTTTCAAATATTTCGAACAATATTTGATGTATAACAGTGAAAATTGGTATACAAGGGTTTTTTTGGTACGACAAAACGATCCATGGGCATAGTTTTACTGTAGCCGCTAGAGGGCGCTCTCTACTGTACCTGTAGTGTATTAAATTATTTTGCTTTTTGAATAAAAAACTGATTTTTCGCACTTTTCAATATAAAAAAAGCTCTCCTGTGAGTTTTCGTTATAGTTAGCCGTTTTTGAGATATTTCGATTTTTAAGGTTCGATGCATTTTTAATAATTTATGATAAAATAACGTTAAAAAGTCAGTAACTCGATAATTTTTAGAATTGTAAGCAGAATAAGGTTACACGTCAATTAGTTGACAGTTAGTTTTGTTGTCTGTTGAAACCTGAAACGTTTTTTTGCAATTGTGAATGCACGAAATTTAGTTTCTTTTACCCGTTTTTTTTTTTGTAAGTTTTATAAAAATGCCATTTTTATTCTCCAATGAAGAGTTAGCGGATATTCATTTTGTGTATGGCTTTGTAAATGGAAACGCAGCAGTGGATTCTTGATAGAACTGATAATAATAGGGAGTTTTTGAGTAACGTTTTATGGACCGATGAGTCATGCTTCACTAGACGTGGAGTGGTAAATTTTCATAATCAACATATTTGGTCGCATGAAAATCCGCACGCGGTTCGGGAAAGAAATTTTCAGCATGAATTTAGTGTGAACGTGTGGATTGGTATCTACCGTAATCGACTATTTGGATCCCACCTTTTGCCTGCAAGGTTAAATGCTGCGACCTCCTTGGAATTTTTAAAGGCTGAACATGCAAATATGTGGGATGATGTTATGTTAGATTTAAGAAGATTGGCCTGGTTCCAGCTTGATGGTTGTCCAGCTCATACTGGCTGGACGAAAATTATCCAGAAAGATGGATCGGCCGTGGAGGACCAGTCGCCTGGCCTCCACGATCCCCTGACCTAAATCCATTAGATTTCTTTGTGTGGGGATTTTTCTAAAAGAAAAAGTGTACCAGACTTCCGTAACCACAAGAGATATGCTAATAGACAGAATCAGGAATGCATGTGATGAAATAAGGCCTTATTTGAATAATGCTATACCACGTTCGATCATTCGTAGATGTGAATTGTGTATTGAACAATTGTGTTTACATTTCGAGCAACTACTTTAGATCTTGTATGTTTGTCCTAACTATCCAATAGCATTTTAGTTGTAAATAATTAATTTAATTTGTTAAAAATAATATTGGAAAATTAAACAAATTAATATTCTGTTTTTTTGTGTTTACTTGGAGTTAGGAATTATTGCTGTGTTTAAAAACACAATCTAAACGATCATCTTAATTACTTGTAATGCCCAAATCGAAAATGTAAAAAAAAATATTATTTTCCCATAACTAATTAAAAATGCATCGAACCTTAAAAATCAAAATATCTCAAAAACGGCTAACTATACCTAACGAAAACTCACACGAGAGCTTTTTTATGTTGAAAAGTGCGAAGAATCAGTTTTTTTGTTCAAAAAGTAAAAAATTGCACTAAGAAATTTTTTTCGGTCATTTTAATACACTACAGGTACAGTAGAGACTGACCTCTAGAGGCTACAGTAAAACTATGCCCATGGTTCATTTCGACGTACTAAAAAACCCTTGTATACCAATTTTCACTGTTATACATCAAATATTGTTCGAAATATTTAAAAGAAAACTATTTTAGAAAGTAAATTTAAACACCCTGTATTTCGGAAGCCACGCACTTTTCGACCCATGTTTATATAGACTTTATGCATTAATTTTAAAAGTTCTATCGAATCTTAAAGTTATGTAATAATAAACTGAAACACTCTGTATATCCTCTGTCGGGGAGTAAAAGAGATAGAGCTAGCGCTCGATCTGCGCATGCGTGCAGTTTCGGACTTACTCTTTGTTGTTTCGGACTCTCGGCACAAAACAACGGAGGCAGATACTTTTTCAAGGTAGTGTGTTTTTTAGTTTTTCTAAAATACTATTTATTCATGTGCCGGCGTAGATTTAATTAACGCGTCTGTTTTAGTATTTTCGTATCCTTAGTTATTTGTACCGCCTTTTTAACAGATTACAAAAATTGTTTTGACGCTCCAGACAAACAAGGTTAGTAAATACTTTTTTCTAAACTTGATATTTTCGACATATAAGCGATTAAATATTTGGAAACATGCAAAATATACCTTAGGCCTCAAGAAAATTCAAATATTTCTAAAGTTCCTAAATATTCTTTAAACATCGATTATTTCTACGGGAGTTGTCCATGCCTTTTTCGGTGTCAGACCTGTTATCAGTTACGAGGGATATCCTTTAAGTTTTGAATATGGAAATAAAACAACACGGTAGGTAGTTTTAAGTGACTTTCTTGTTTTTCGAAGTATTCTCCACGAAGATTAACACACATCTGGATGCGCTTTAACCAATTTTCGAAACACTTATTCCACTCGTTTGCTGGCAGATCCAAAACGGCATTTTTGAATGCGTCAACTGCTTCTGCTGTTAACTGGAACCTTTGACTACGCAGTCTGTTTTTAATTTTCGGGAAAGTAAAGGAATTGTTAGGACTTAGATCGGGACTATATGGAGGATGGTCCAATAATTCCACGTTTTCTTCCGTTAAATACTGCCTTGTTTTTTGGGCTGTGTGCGAACTTGCATTGTCTTGGTGGAGGATGATTCTTCTTTCGGGGTTGATTTTTCGAAGCTCGGTGATGACTTTTGGCAAACAAATGGTGGTATATCAATCCGCAGTATTAGTTCTTTGCTCATTAAGAGGAATTGTTGCAATATGACCCGCTTTTGACACAAATGTCGCGACCATCTTTTTCGAAACACTTCGAGAACGGATGACTGTTGTTGGCTTTTCTTCACCTAAACAGCCGACTATCGTTTATTTTCTTGGTCATAACAGTAAATCCACGATTCATCACAACTATCAATGCTGAACTAATTTTTTGAGTTTTCCGAATTGAAACGGTCAAGCGTTTTTTGACATCAATTAACCCTGGCTGCTTTCTGCTCTTCAGTCAACAGGTGGGGTATCCAACGAGAAACTTAGTTTCTTACTCCTAATTCTTCATGTAAAATTTTTTGAATTGATGTCTTTGAGATCTTCAAGGACGCCTCAATCTCGCGATATGTCACATGTCTATCTTCAATGATGAGTTTCCGCACAGCATCGACGTTTTCCTGGGTGACTGCCGTTTTTGGTGCATCCACCCTGGGATCGTCGCTAAGACTCACCCGTCCACGTTTGAATTCTGCATACCAACGGGAAATTGTCGACTGATGTGGCGCTTCGTTGCCGAAAACAGACAGTAACTCAGCAAGGCATTCTTGTTGCGATAATTGTCTCTGAAAGATGTAACAAATTATGGCGCGAAAATGTTCTTGGTTGAGTTCCATTTTTCGAATGACATAAAAATTCACTGTAGTGAGAACACTGCACGTATTGTTGTGAAACTTTGGATTTACGTTTACTAAATAGTGAGGTTAAGATTCAGTACTGACGTTCGATCCGCGCGTCCTACTATGTTTCTATATGCAAAACTTAAAAGACATCCCTCGTATTATTAATTCGACGCTAGAACTGCAGGGAGCTTTCTTAAAAACATAAGAACTGAGTAAGCTTTTTTGATTCTTGAACAACGTAATGGAATACGCTAAACCTAGGCAATAAGAATGTCTCAGATCAGAGACACGTGTTCTTATCACTATCTTCTCTCAAGCTGATCTGTGTCTATAGAACGGTGTCGATAGAGGCTTCCAACCTACAATTTTCATACCCTCCAAACAATATCTCAAAATGAGCAGGAATCTCTAAGACGTTGTAACACTATGTACCAGCGATTTTATATGCGCCGCCTCTGAATCAATTTTCAAAAGCTGCGACCACCCAAACGATGGAACTATTAAGCTCGCGAAAATATTCGGACTTCGGGTCACAAGTCTTCTGTTGCTTGAAGATATCTCCATCGCACAAGTCAGTTTGTGTCTGTTCATATCAATGCGTCATAAGTACAGAGTTAATCTTCTTGTCGAAATATTCAGAGACCCATTACACTGGACAACAAATTTTAGTTTTTTAATTGTATCTTGTGGGAAAAGTGCACTTCTTTGTTAATTTTGGGGCGCTGAATCCAAAAATGACAATGAAATAAAAAAATTAGTTGTGGTTTAGAAAAAAAAAATTTATTTTTAAGGATATATTAAAAAAAAGTAACAAGATTCATATACTTATAAGAATGACTATATGCGCTGTCTTTTTGCTGTTCTTTTATGGATCGTTTCTGGAACATCTCTACCAAGAGTCCAACAGTAGTCTGCAAGCATGGAAGGATTCCACTTTCCCTGGTACCTTTTTTCCATTGTTGAAATATCCTGATGAAAACGTTCGCCGTGCTCATCACTTACGGCTCCGCAATTGTCAGGAAAAAAGTCCAGGTGTGAGTGTAGGAAATGTATCTTAAGAGACATATTACAGCCCATCTTTTGATACGATGACAGCATATTTTGACAAGGGTTTTATAGTTGTCAGCTTTTCTATTTCCCAAGAAATTAGTGACCACCAGACGGAAATCATTCCAAGCAGTTTTTTCAATACCTGTTAAAGTGTTTTAAAACTGTGTATCTTTCAAAGTATTTCGAATCTGTGGCCCAACAAAAATACCTTCTTTAACCTTTGCCTCACTTAGTCTTGGAAATTTCTGACGCAGGTATTGAAAAGCTGACCCATCTCTATCTAATGCCTTGACAAAGTTTTTCATTAGGCCCAACTTGATATGCAGTGGTGGTAATAAATTTTTTTTCGAATCTACTAATGGCATATGCTGTACATTTTTTTGACCTGGCTCTAGGAATTGACGAACAGGCCAGTTTTGTCTGGTGTAATGAAGTGCCTTCGCCCGACTGTCCCATTCACACAAAAAACAGCAAAACTTTGTGTAGCCTAGCTGCAGCCCAAGTAAAAGTGCAACAACTTTCAAATCGCCACAAATATGCTATTGGTGCTCATCGTATTTTATGCATGTCAATAGGTACTTCATATTGTCATATGATTCTTTTATGTGAACTGCATACCCTACAGGAAGAGATGGTAAAATATTTCCAATATGCAATAACACTGCCTTTAAACTCAATGTTGAACTGTCTATAAACAATCTCTATTCTTCTGGGTTATAGTTTATATTTAAAGCCGCCAGTAAGCCGTTAATGTTACTGCAGAAAACCAAGTTATTCTCCATATTGAAAAATGGTTCTAAGTCTTTGTGGCGTTTACGAAAAACACATACCTACCGAAACATCGTCTTCTAACAAGTTCCACTGCTGCAGTCTTGATCCTTACATTTTGGAAGTTCTAAATCTCTTACAAGATCATTTAATTCTGACTGTGTTATTTTGTGCGGTTGGTGGCATGACGTGCTCGGTATAAAATCAGGATCTCTTGACGTTGATGGCATATCTTCTTCCTGACGAATCACTCGATCGCCATGATCTGATTCGTTTTCTGATTCGCAAGTGTAGGATTCTGGGGGTTTTGGAATAGGATTTTCGTCACTGTGAGGCACAGGTCTCATCGCAGATGGTATGTTTGGGTAGTTAATAACCGATTTTTTTTTCTTGGACATACCTGTGGCTTGTCCAAACCGTTGGGACAGCAAAGCGCATAGACCGTTTTTTGCCATTTGACTTGAAGCACATGTATTACAGCAGATGTGGGGTGCCCACTGTTTGTCTTGGTCACCTAGTTTACAACCGAAATAAAACTGATATGCCTTTGTTATTAGTGGAGTAATAGACCGTCTCTGAGACGCAAAAGTCACATCACCACACACGTAATAAAACCTATCTGGATTGTTTACACACTTTCGAGACATCTTGCATGAACGCTGTCAGCCAACTGAGGAAAAATGGCTAATATAAAACAATATAATGTACACGTATGTATAACGTAACACAATCATGCCGATTACATCATCTTTCCTTGCCGAATATAAAAATGTAGCACGTGCATTCTTGTGAATTACAGTATATTAACACTGTCACAGCAGGAACGCATATAATTACCGTATCCCTAAAATTTGAACTAATATTGAAAAAATAAGTTTCATTCCGGTTTTAGCACATTAAAAATAGTCATATTTTGTTGATTTTATTTAGGATATTTTTTGGCTGTTGATGAGTGATAGATCTAGTAATATTAATTAAAGGTTAGGTGAAATGGGTGGTACCTTTATGGATCATAACATTCAGAAAAATAGATGTGTAGATAAAAAACAGTCAAGTCATCATTTACAAAAGCATCGCAGAACGTTAAAGTATCTACGTACGTACTCCTCATATCCAAATGTTGCTAAAATAGCATATATGTATATTATTGGCGGTTATAAAATTAGCGGACAAGCCGACAGACATATAGACCGACGGAAATGAGTGACATGGCTTTTACTGAAGTACATTCATATAATATTCAAAAAACAATATCTCAATTTTGAAAGAAGCCTATAAAGGTATATTTACCGTTTTCACCCTAGTTTTTACAATAAGAATGCTTCAAGTGAAGGCAGAACTAGGCATTCAACCCTTATTTTGAGCTTACAAATTCCGGATACCGCCTCACATAACAACCTTAACACCGCTTATTTCTTGAACTCTACGAATCAGACTTAATACAACGTAGTCGTCGAAACGAGAGCATCCAAGAAAACATTCGACGGATTTCTAAATCAAAGCACACTCGATGCATCTGAAAATGTTGATACGATCGACGAATACGTCGGTGGCGTCGGCTGGAGCAGGACATAAAATTTCAGAACATAAACTTTCAAACGTAGAAGAAAATGCAACGCTATGTTGTGGAGAATCTGATCTCCCGGAGATTTGCGCCATAGATAAATCATAAACTGCGGAAGAGACGAACGGCATTATTGTGGGTATCTTGCATTTATGCTTCCTAGAGACTTGATTTGCCTTATTTATTATAGTTATGCAGGGTGATCCAAAAATATTCTTAGTATCTTCCGGACAGAGGTCTCAGAGCTATTTAACAATTCAATTGAAAATCATGCCTTTATATAAATGAGCATATTTGTATCGTGACACACTCAACGACTTATTATTAGAACTACGCAGGATGTTCCGTGAGAAATTGGACATAGTGAAATGGAAGGAGACCTTATTATATACTAAGTGACATATAAATCCGAACACACAGTTTAAATGGTTTTATTTTAATAAAATTTTGTATAAGTACTTAATCAAGCATAATAAGTAAATGATACAAATTTCAAAATGATTGCACTGCTTTAAAGGTCTTTGACCCTTAATAATGTGTGTATGCACCGTGATGTGCTACGCATTCTCCAACGCGCCTAGGCATGCTTCTGATCAGGTGGTCAATGTCCTCCTGTGGTATCTCATTCCAGGCAACCACCAACTCCTCTCGAATTGCTTCTAGAGTCTCAGGAGGACGTTGCAAATTGAGCAATCTCCTACCCATCATATCCCACACGTACTCAATTGGGAATAAGTCGGGAGATCTTGGTGGCCATGGTAACAATGTGACATCATTGTGTTGAAAGAAATCTATTGTGACTCTTGCAACATGTGGTCGGGCATTATCTTGTTGGAAAGTTGGATCTGCCAGGGTGTCAAGATAGGGTAAAAGATGGGGTTCTAGAACTTCGTGGATATAACGCCGCGCGTTCATGTTACCTCAATGAAGATTAAAGGTAACCTGGAACCATAAGCTATAGCACCCCAAACCATAACTCCAACCGTGTGATGAACATGTCTTTCAACAAAAAACTGTGGATTCCTCCTTTCACCACGTCGCCTTCTAACCCTGGCACGACCATCGTGCATGCCTAAACAAAATCGAGATTCGTCACTAAAGACAATACTGTTCCATTCCTGATCCCAGAGTGACCGTTGTCTGAACCACTCAAGGCGATTACGTCGGTGTTCTCGAGTTAAAGGGAGGACCCACTGTGGCCGGTATGAAAACAAGCCAAAACTTATCATTCGTCGGTAAACACTTCGCATGCAATAGGTCTTCTGTGTTCTGCAAACCATTCATTTGCAATGGACCTGTTAGTGGAGAAACGGTCCCTTAAGGCCAATAATCTTAGGCGGCGATCTTCACGGTCTGTTGTTCTACGGCGGCGTCCAGTGCCCCTTGCTCATTGCGTACGGCCTTCTCGAAGCCATGCCTGACAACACCTAACCACAGTGTCTACACTTCTTTGCACTCTAACTGCAATTGCCCGAAAAGAAAGTCCAGCTTCTCGAAGTCCCACTATACGACCCGGAATGTCCAACTGATAAGGCTGAAAATTTTTTCACTTGTTATTTCCAGTAATATAAATACATTCACCAACTTTTATTAAAATAAAACCATTTAAACTGGGTGTTCGGATTTATATGTCACTTAGTATATCTGAAAATTGAAAATTTCCAAATTTGCTTTTTAGTTATGTGAAAACGTCAAGTCTTCATCACTTATCTCAGGCACGATTTATAAATCCAAGTGCCTACTTGATTTTTTAACTTTCTTGTATTTTAAGCTGAATATATTGGAATGTTTGACTATAAGTATACAAAAAAAAGCCAACAGATGGTGGCTGTTTATTTGTAAAATAGATCGATTGTGCCTTCTTATAGTCAAACATTTTTATTTATTTGCATACCTTATTCCTGACAGTATATGCTAAACTTGAATATTTCATCAGCATTTTACAAAAAAGTACTTATAATTGAGCTGAAGTTTTGCCCTGTGGCTTATTTATTGTTATTTCGCAGAAAAAGAAACAATAAGTTATATAAATGAAAAGCATGCCACGTCTTTTTCTATAAATGGAGTCGGTGATGTGTTTTAATTAATAAAACACGATAAATGTAGTCAAATGATCATCCAAAGCAAAACAGCTGTCTAGTGGCGTTTAGGCTCAATAAAGCGGAGACTAGAGGAGGGGGTTAGTCGTAACTTGCTTTGCTTGACCACCCACACAAAAGAAAAAAGTCCAGTAGCAATAACGTTTACTAATCAATTGTACAGAAAGTGAAATAAAACGCAAGATATTTAAAACAATCGCAATGCAGGGTGTAAACGTTATGATAGTCATTACTTAAATAAATGATAGAGGGGGTTTAAGGAAGCAAAAATTTTCATATAACATATAACAATTTTGCTACATACATTGCTTTTCTTTTTAAAACCCACACTGCACTTTTTTGTATTTAAAGGTGTTCAAAATGTCCGTCCTGCACTTTCCACACAACCTTCATTACGACGAGTCCAGCTTCTTCTTACTCTAGGTCCTCGAAGTTGTCCATTTATTATTTCAGCCGCATTAAAATTTTTTCGCGAAGTTGTGCTTCAGTTGTTATTGGAACAGCCCCATAAACCATCCCTTTAAGTTCTCCCGAATACCAGAAATCCATCGGATTGAGGTCAGGAGATCTTGCTGGCCATTTTCGAGGATCAGGAGCATTTCGACCGATCCAGCGATTTGGATAATGTTCATCCAAATACTGAATGACGCATCTAAAAATATGTGGTGGTGCCCCGTCATGAAGAAACCACAAATTCTGTCTCCGTTGTAATGGCATAATGTCTAAGGTCTGGTCCAAAAGTTCTGGTAGGTTATTGGCTAGAAAGTGAAGGTATCCTTCTCCTGATAACTTTGGGGGTAACTCGAAAGGGCCATTTACCTGATCGTTAAGAATACCCGCCCAAATATTTATTTTAGAACGTTGTTGGAAATGACCTTCACGAATGGTATGAGGATTTTCTTGGGCCCACGTGTGAGTATTATGGAAATTTAATGTCCCGCCTCACGTAAAAATACATTCGACCGTCGCTAGAATGTTCTTAAAAAATCCGGATGTTTTTGTGCAAAAACCACTGACAGAATGTTAGTGTGCGAGGATAGTCTTCTGGCAATAAGGCCTGCACTCTATGTACATGGTAGGGATATAGCAAATTTTCCCGTAGGATTCTATGGACTATGGTATGTGATAGTCCTACGCGGAGGCCTAATTCCCGAGTGCTGATATCTGCATTGATTTCAACGATATTTAAAATTCGTTCCTCTTGCTCTACAGTAACCTGTCTTTCACGAGTGCGAATGTTAGTGGGCTGAACACTTCTTGTATCTCGAAGTCTTTGGTACACTTGCACAAATATCCTTCTATCTGGATGTATCCGTCGGCGAAATCTGTCACGATACATTTGAGCTACAAGGTTTGAATTCTGACGAGCTTCACCGTAAACTAACAACATGTCGGCGAACTCTTGATTCGAGAACATTGTAAATAAACACAACGACGTACGCGAACAATAACTAACAACTGTTGCCGTTTTCGATCGATAAGAGTGATGGATGACCGACGCGCTGTTGTCATGTGTGTTTTAAATATTCAATTTCATGAAACTTACTTACTGACTACAAATTTTAGCTTAACTTGGAAAAACTTAATGCCATCTGTTAATTACCAAATTTAAAAACTTTTTAGATTAGATTATAAGAATTATTAAGATTGTGGTGATTGTAGTCGATAGAAAGCACTTAAAGTTGTAAATTATAAAGCCATTTATTTGGCAAAAAACCATTGGCGTACCATTTTTTGCTTAAAAAATATCGAAGTCAATATCCGTACGCACGCCACAGTTAAAGCTAAAAATTATTTTTGCATTGAAAAATATGCAGTTTTATTAACTTTCACTACCTACTAAATATCAGTGAAATATCTGAAGCGGTCCTGAAAATATTAATTAATTTCCATTTCTTTCCTAAAACTTCAACACCCCGAGTCTTTGTAAGGAAACATTTTTGGCCCATAGTTTATAAAGCAAACTAACATTGATTTTTCATGTAGATTCACACCCTTAAATATTCGCATATCATTAAGGAGCACCCTGTATAAGTATAAAATTCCTATTTTGGTACAATATAACGTTATAAGATAATAGTTATTGCCGGCGGTCACACCATTTGAAAAATATCAGTACCACCTGACAGTGCTGGTAGTATTTCACGATCTATTGTAAGAGGATTTAAAGTTCAAGATCACGCGGAAATGAGCAGCATGCTACTCTGAGAGAACAGAGATCCGTATCATCGTCATTCATTAAGTTGCCACCTTGTTTCTACCTTTTGCTTGCAACCTGTCACGCATTGCATCTATAATCAGGGATCCCACGTTTAAAATTGATTCTTAGCTTGTTTCAAAACCTTTGCCGAGAAAAAGTAAGGATTCAACGGTCGGCTTTGGAAGGCCCAGTGACAAATATGGCATTTTCTGGTGTGGATTCGTAGCATCATCGTCCTCAATTAGTTGCCATTTTGTTTCTACCCCTTGATTCCAACCCGTCGCAAATTGCATCTATTTATAATTGCGTAAAAAACTATGTGAAGCATTGGTCATATCTATACTAAATTATTGTAATATCGTATACTATACTTGTTTAGATAGTTTCACTAAAAACGTTATTCAAGTTATTCAAAACAATTGTATATGGATTCATTTTTGGCTTACGTAAATTTGATCATGTATCAGCGAAATATCCCATTCTAAGCTGGTTAAATATTAATGACATGGTCAAGTATCACTATTCAGTTTTTGTTCACAAATTGCTGCTCACGTCTAAACCTTATTACTTGAGGGAAAAAAATTCATTTAATAATGATGTTCACAGTAGAACTGTCAGAGAAAATAATATTAGAATACCCATACGTCTACACCTTTTCAACGCAGTTTTTCTTACAATGTTGCTATTATTTATAATGACCTTCTTAAAGTATATAAAGAATTTTCATTGCCTGTCTTTCGACAAAAAGTTAAAACAATATTACTTAACCCTCCAAACATATAATTTACGTAATCATTCATTTCTTTTTTATTCCATCTTTAATTCAGATTAATAATTTTTTGGTGTACTTTGGAAAGTACGCCTTTTTCTCTTTTTTTAAATCTTACTTTCGATGTAATGAACCAAATGTGTTTGTGGATAGTATATTCTTTTGAACATCTGCAAGAGACTATATGGTTAAGTATAAGAGTAGCAGCATGCTAAACTTCGCCATGTAAGTCTGACATTTGGCTATACTACAATGTAATTGTGGATAAATAAAGACGTATATTATTATTATTATTTCTTCTTGTACTATGCTCACGACTGAGGTATGTACTATGCCTCTGGGGTTTGTCCACAAATGCCCAGCGAGTATTTTTGGCACAGATAAGAGTGGTTAGGGGCCATTTTCACCAACATTAATATTTGACGGTCAGTTGGATCAATAGGAATATCGAAATTCAATTTGACGAAAGAAGAAAAGTAATCTGAAGTTAGTCACTCTTTCTGACACAGTCCGGATCGAAAATTGGCGATACTCGTGAAATGTATCAATGATACACCCAAGTGTCGTATATAAAAATATCGATCCAAAATATCGGGTATGGGAAGCAAAAGCAAAAGTATCGATACAAGCTGTCATCTCTTACTTTGACAGTATTTTGTATTCAAGATTTCATAGCTATTGGTTGCCAGAATTTGTTGATTGGAAGTTGAATTTCATTCGCTGTATTTGAGGGACTGTTACTCCATAGGTGGAGAATAACGGACTGTTGTTTTGAAAATCCTGTTGAAATCCACCCTAGATGTATTATAGTAGTCAGTAGTAGACATTTTATTAAGAATGTTCTTAAGCGTCTCAAGATTCTAGCTTTACCATGTTTATTGTATACGAAATGGCTGTGTATACCTTAATTCACAAAAATATATTTTTAAACAATTTTAACTCGACCTCGACCAGGCAAGCTGGAGGCTTAAATGTGGGTTTTGCCAAGTGTGAGATCGGCGTCTGATCTCCGGAAATACTGCATCCACGAATTTTCAATAGGCTACGAAATCATATTAAAGCGTGTGGAGATATACGTAATTTTAAGGCAAACCTGACAGAATTTCTTGTAAGTAAATGTCATTATGCCGTCTCTGAGTTTGCTATTTTATGATTTATTTGTGTATTTGTTTTTCACATATAGGGTTGTCCAATAGGGACGCAGGAAAGTAAACGTCAATTTGACATAGACGCCATCTTTGTTTTCTGTCACCGACATGTCATTTTGTTAGTTGAATGTTTACCATTGATCGCTATGGAGTCGTATTCGATTGAAGACCGCATTAAAGTTATTCAAGAGCACTTCAAAAATGTTGCAAAAATAAAAAACACGTTTCGCGCGCTTCGTGAACATTTCGGTCGCAACAACCGCCCAAACGAAACAACCATCGGTCGTCTGGTGCGTAAATTCGAGGCAACAGGTTCTGTGGCAAATCTGCCAGGCTCTGGCCGGCCAAGGAGCGTTCGCACATCGGAAAATATTGCTGTTGTGAAGGAGAGTGTGAGAGACGATCCGAAACAATCAACAACGCGTCGATCCCAAGAATTGGGCATTTCGAGAACCAGGTTGCTCCGCATTCTCCACAAGGATTTGAATGTACACGCCTACAAGATCCAATTGACGCAAGAGCTGCGTCGGGCCGACCATTTTTCGCGCCGAACGTTCTCAGTTTGGCTCCTTGAACACCGCCAAATTGATGCCAATTTTTCATCAAAAATCATGTTCAGCGACGAAGCGCATTTCACTTTGAATGGGACGGTAAACAAGCAAAACTGCCGCATCTGGGCGAACGAAAATCTCCGTGAGTATCAAGAGCAGCCGATGCATCCTCAAAAAGTGACTGTGTGGTGTGCATTGTGGTCAAAAGGTATCATCGGACCTTGCTTTTTGGAAAATGCGGCCGGGGACGCCGTTACCGTAAATTCTGAGCGATATCTCGTGATGATAGAGGACTATTTTTTGCCGCAACTTGAAGGAATGGATATGGACGATGTTTATTTCCAACAAGACGGTGCAACATGCCACACAGCCAACGTCAATATCCATCGATTGCAGTCCTTCTTCGGTGATCGCGTGATTTCGCGCAGAGGAAATGTGCCGTGGCCACCAAGATCGTGCGATTTGACTCCGTTGGACTTCTTTTTATGGGGATGTTTGAAGCAAAGTCTACGTCAACAAACCAGCCACCCTCCAAGAACTCAAAAACAAAATCATTGCCGAGATAAATGCCATAGAACCGACCATGTTGCAAAATATCATTGAAAATGTCGACCATCGCGTGGACGTCTGTAAATCCAGTCGTGGTGAACATTTGAGCGATATTATTTTTCATACATAAATGGTATAAATGAACCTTCAAAATAAAGTACCCATCTTGATTTGAATATCAATCTTTCTTGTTTTAATATGCGTTTACTTTCCTGCGTCCGTTTTGGACATATTTGTTTTGTGCTGTTCTGTTAGTTTTTATTATGACGAATCTTGTACACACATTGTAATGTCTCTCAGAATAATAAAGAATTATGAATTTGAGTTAGTTGACCACCCGAAATGACCGGCTCTTTGGTAGAACAATTTGATTGTTTTTTTCTCTTCACATTTGTGCGAAGCCAGAATTTCAACTTTAAGATGCCACCGCGTAAAATCAGTAAAGACCAGGACCACCTCGTGTAGGCATCCCCAAAAGAACATTTTTAATGTACGACCCTGTAAGGATGGAAATCAGTAATCCACGATCTTTCGAGAAATCTGTCTATTCTGCTATAGTCATGTGTACAAAGAAGTTCACGGTTTCTGGATCGATGTCTGAGAATACTTCAACTAGCAAAATCTTGGACTAAATGATCGATTATAACCTCGAAAATATGTATGCGTAGTTAGGAGTAGCCAGCACGAGAGCTTATTGAATTCTGTACACACCTTTTTCAAGAGTGATGCTATCTAGATTACGTCCAGCCATATATTCATGAATAATTTCATATTATCATAATGTTAACTTCTGAATATTATCTTTTGGCTGTCTATAGCTGGAGTTACATATTATATGCATTGACATCTCTATAGCGCTTTTCGTGAGCAGCTAATGGAATAAACAATCTACCTTTTATTTGTTTTACCTTCTAACGAGATACCTTAATTAAAATTAATCCAATGACTCCAAAAAATGGTGTCTTATTCTCAAATATTTGACAATGTTACATACATCTCTTGTTAAGGGAAAATAGAATACTTTACTGCCGACACACACGAGCGTTGAATTGACACGCTGCAAAATAACTCGCGTTTATACAGGGTATCCGCAAAGTTGGGGTTTTCCTTTACACGACGTGTAGATCTTGAAAACTTAAGCAATTTTTTTTAGTACCATATACACCAATGTCTTAAGGGAACCGAGATAAAGGGCTCTGCAACATCAAAAATATCTGAATAACGTCCTGTAGCCGCGACCCGCGACATCCCCGAGTGGTACTAGGACAGTAGCTCAACCCGACGACAGAACTGGGTCGGGGTCAGTGTGTCAGGTCAGCATGCAACCTTCAACCGACGGTTACGGTCACGTGTGTAGAGGTAATCGAACCCGTATAATCCATTGCGTTTCAAAAAAAAATAATAATAATGGCACACTCATACACCAATAATGAACTCGTTGATATGTTGTTAATTTATGGCGAATGTCTTCAAAATGCTACAGAGTCGTGAGTGTATGCAGATCGTTTCCCTAACCGACATCATCCAAGTCCCCGCAGACTTGTGTACCTGGTCCAGAAAGTCAGGGATACGGGCCATTTGGAGGAATTTCGAGGTGGGCACAGTGGGAGGCCTAGACAACCACGAATGGTGCAAATTGAGGAAGAACTACTGAATCGCGTAGACGAGAATCCCTCAACAAGCACTAGAGACGTGGCTAGAGAAGTGCAAGTATCAAAAACTAAAGTGTGGCAAACGCTGCGTGAAGAGTGCAGTTTTGTGAGTGGTTGTTGCATCAACGTGAATGTTTGGGCTGGCATGGTGAACGGTATGCTCATTGGAACATTTATTCTCCCAAATCGATTGGACTTTTTACGCAACATGTTGCCTTCCTTGTTAGAATATGTGCCATTAAGTGTGAGACAATCAATGTGGTTTCTGCACGATGGTGCACCGCCCCATTTTAGACGCGAAGTGCGTGAGTTTTTGAATGAATTATTTCCGAATAGGTGGATCGGACGTAATGGACCCATAGCGTGGCCTCCGCGATCTCCAGACTTAACACCATGTGATTTTTTTCTTTGGGGAGAAACGAAACGCTTAGTGTACAAAACTGAAGTGCATACGGTTGACGAACTTCGTCTCAGAATTGAACAAGCTGGTGCTTTCATTCGGGGGAGAGACTCCATTCTCAAAGCCTGCACCGATGCTTGGCTACGTCGTGAACGCACCTGTGTTTTTGAATCAAACGGCGATAACTTCGAACAATACCTATAAAGTACGTTTACCTAAAAACTGAAAACGCGGCAACGCCGTCTTATTTGTTACCTCTGTTCGTGGTCTGCACCACCGCCGGCGTCTGCTCGGTAGCGCATCAGCTGATTTCATTTTCTGTTGGAGAGGTATGATTTCGGGCAGAGACGTACTTAGTCCTTCTCGTCAACTGGAGAGTGAGTACATTTTCCTTTATTTTTTTTTTTTTACTTGGTCGCCCTCGTTTCACTACACATTACCTTAGTTATTTCAAGGGTAGTTGTTTCTGAAAAGGAAAACCTCAACTTTGCGGACACCCTGTATATGGAACAGTTGACACTATCGATGCATTGGAGTATCATACCTAACTATCAGGAGTCTCTAAAACGTTGTAAAACGCAGATTGAGAATTTTTATTTTTTTCGTTTTTGGCCCTTTTCTTATCCGCCACCGGATTGATTTCCAAAAAACTTCCAGTCCTGCCAATTCAGGTTTTATTTTACAATTTGAAACACAGAGATCGCTATCCGAAACCAAACGACAAGTGAGGTTAAGTTGAAACCATAAACATGGCCAAAGCGAGCTGTCAAAATACACGGTATTTTAAATGTAAACGTTATGATAGTCATCATTTAAATGGCTGATAGAGGGGGTTGAAAGAAACAAAAAGTTTCATATAACATGGGTGTCAAAATGGCATTTTTTTAGAGAAAAGTGACTTTAAAGTCGAGAACATTGTAAATAAAGACGACGACGTACGCGAACAAAAACAAAACAATAGGCCCGATGCCCGATAACTAACCACTGTTACCGTTTGCGATCGATTGCCGGTTCGATAATAGTGATGACGACGCGCTGTTGTCATGTGTGATTTAAATATTCAATTTAATGAAACTTACTGACTACAAATTTTGGCTTAACTTAGAAAAACTTAATGCCATTTATTTGTGAATTACCCAATTTAAAAGCGTTTTAGATTAGATTATAGAAATTAGTAAGATTGTGGTGATTGTGGTCGATATAAAGCACTTAAAGTTTTAAACTATAAAGCCATTTAGACAAAAATTTATTGACTTTTGGACCATGGATCATATGAACTTTTTGACTTGTTTTGACTCCCCCTACTACCCAGTTCCACCACAACGTTTACACCCTGTATAGTACGCGAGCAATATCTCTAGTTCCATAGTACTTCTTTAGGTTATCCCTAATAAAGCAGTCCTTATTTAGGTTAGTAAGCAATAACTATATATTTTCTTTTCGTTTGTGAAGCTAATTTATACCAAATTATTCCCTATCACTAGATAGTAACAAAATTGTGCAAAATTTGTCCTCGGGCCTTGCGAACCGTCCGATTTCTTCACAGCAGACCCAACAACTAACCTTTAAACTCTCCAGTGTGAGAATAGGTCGCATCTCAGCATCATCTAATGCATCTCGAAAACGAAACGAATGAAGAGAGGGGGAGAAGGGGAATATAAGATTGGAAAGCGTAGTACCATCTCAGCTCCAGCAGGCATGATCCAATAAATCCGTTCAATTACGTCGGTGGTACTATACAATCGTTAGTCGTACTCTCAGTGACGGCGGCAATGCAACATTAGAAGGTGGCCATCAAAAACTCTGAATTGTCGATCGGGTAGGAAATTAACCACCTCGATATCCTGTTGATACTGACATCGGATTCGGAATCTACGCATCCAAATTATCCAGGAATCGATGTTTCACCCAAATCACAATTGCGTAGGGCCTTTCTTGAAACTCTCATTATGTGTAGGTAGACGTTCGCCTCGCAGTGAGGTTGGGGGATCTAAGGGTAATCAGCGATTCAAAATTGAAAAGCGGAAGCGGCTGCACTTCTAAGGGCGAATGCCTTTGTGGCAATTGAAGAGCGGTGGTTGGGATATGTTTAGGGGTGGGTGGCCATTTACACGACTTATGTCTGGTAAGAACATGCACCAATGTATACAATTTTGGTGAGAAAAAAAAAGGCAAGCTTGGACATCTCCTCTAAATCCAACAATGGTTAAATAGAACTACTGCTGTACCTATTTACTTGCTGGGAGAGGGAGAGTCACTGTAAGCTCATCAGGTCTCGTTTCTGATTTGCATCCTACTATTAAAAAAAATCCTCCCGTCAGCACAAGCACCAAGTTGACTCGAGAGGATCTTTCACTCTTTCCTCATAATTCTACTTGGGAACGTCCATGAGATATATCTTCCTAAAATTCCTTCCTCCCACTAGTTTATTCTGAAGCACGCTATCACTAGCATCTGCAACTCCTCAATCTAACATAGCTCTGGCCGCAGATCATAACCCCGAGGAAGACTCAATTCAACGATCCCTAGGTGTGACATTGTCTTCACCACGACGCCATTGCCACAGCTAAAACAGTGTTCCTCAAGGCTCCACTCTGGGGCCATCATTCTGCTAGTTTAACGTGAGACATCGCTGGCCCCAAATCAATACCCTGTGATAACTCTAGTCAGCGACGCCACTGGTTGGCATCTTCTTTGTCTTAGTTACGCTACACGTGTTTCTTCTTAATCGCGACGCTGATGTCATACCTACTAGAGTGTTCTCAAGGCTATGCTCTGGAGCCAGAGTTGTGCTAGATTAACGTGACACATCGCTGGCCCCGAAACCGAACCTTGACGAACTCTCTCGTAAGCGAAGCCACTGCTTGGTAACGTTATACGTGTGTCTTCTCCACCGCAACGCCGATTCCAGACCTTCTAGAGTGTTTCCCAAGGGTCTACTCCGGAGCCACAATTGTTCTAGATTAACTGGACTCATCTCTGACCTAAAAACTGAACCTTGCGAAAGTCTGTATTAAGCAACGTCACTGTTTGGCATTCCCTCCACCTCGGTTACGCAATACGAGTATCTTTTCCATGCAATGCCGTCGTTACGCTTACAAGAGTGTTCCTCAAGGCTCTATTCCGGGGCCAGAACTTTGCAAGATTCACGTGCCACGTCGCTGGCTTCAAAACCGAACCTTCCAAAAGTTACTAATAAGGACGTCACTGCTGGGTGTTCTTTTTGTCTTGGTTACGCCCTATGTGTGTCCTTTTTACGTAACGCAGATGTCACACTTACGAGAGTGTTCCTCAAGGCTCCACTCCGGGACCAAAACTGTGCAAGATTACTAGTGTTCCTCAAGGATCTGCCCAAGGGCCACAGCTATTTTAGATTAAGGCCCGTATCGTCAGTCGTCCCTACAATTGTAGGGCGCGTTTATGGCCACCTTGATTGTCATACTCCTTTCTCTCCTTCAAAAATTTCTAGTTTACACTTGTCCCGTGTCAGCGTCAGCGCTCTCCTATTGTGAAGATATGTTTTCCTTTTAAATTGTAGGAAATTTCAGGCTGATAAAACATGATAAAACTCAAAAGCAAGTACAATTTGATGCAAATAGATGTTTGTGACATAACCTCAAAATAGAGTTCTGACACGGAGAAGTACAAAACTATGACAATCAAGGAGGCCATAAAGGCGCCTCACAATTGTAGGGACGACTGACGATACGGGCCTAACATGATACATCGCTGGCCCCAAAACCGAACCTTGCGGAAGTGTCTAGCATGCGACGCCACTGTCTGGCATTCTCTTCGTCTCGGTTACGCCATACGTGTGTCTTCTTCACCGCAACGCCGCGCCGTGGCATCCTGCGCCGCGTCGGTGTGCCTTATGCAAAATTTCTCATCTGGCCTTCTTAGATCTTCATTGATTTATCAGGAATCGTGATCGGCAGTCGCATCGACGGTCTTCGAGGGTCACCGCTCAGCAGACTTACGATGTGATCTTCTTACTAACGATACAGCCAGAAACCACTGCTTCAATAGATCTTGACGTCCGCGTCTCCCGGGGAAAAGTTCAAGAACAGACGGAAGTGTAGTATTTGTTTAGAAAACATTCACTGTTGTTTGTTATTTGCTTGCATAAGGAAAACATCCGAATTAGAAAGGTGTTTCTTACGTTCTTCTCAAAAGAGGAACGTGAGGTCCGGGAAACTGTAATTTTTTATACAGGGTGACTTTGAAGTTGAGTCATTAATTTTCAGATAATGATTGTAGAAGGAAGATAAACCAAAATATGTGTGTAAAAATAAAAAAAAAATTTTACCTTGCTTTATAAAGTATCCTCCCGACAAGTATTTCAGTGCGGACCTGTATTTGATCGTGAGGTCTTGGAGCACCGGCATGCCGTCCAAATGTGAGGTCTTAAGTCAAATGATTCACGAACCCGTTGTACTACATTAACAAAGGCACGAGGGGTTGGTTGCACTCGATTGGGAAACCGATCCGCATAAACATGTGCCATTTTTTATTTCGTTTGAGCCACGCAACAGACACCACTATCCACTACCGACTGACACTGACTGTATACAACTGAATGAAATAATTGTAAAAACATCGTTCCAAATTCTTTCGCTTTTTTGTTTCCGATGCGATGAACCGATAAGGCGAATTATATCCGTTGTCGCCAAACACGAGCACATAATATTATTATTGAGACAGGGCGGTACTCAAACTTCCAAAGGGCTATAACTTTGTTACATTAATTTTACCAGAAAAATGTTAAAGGAAAAAAACATTTCTTTTGATCAGATCTGCTCACTGTTAAAATAAATGACTCAACTTCGAAGTATCGGAGTATGGGTGAAGGCAGAGGCAAAATACCGAAATACTGCAACGACTGTAATACTACGAGCATAAAGAGGTCAAAATATGTTGTTGATGCGATTGTTAAACTGATAAATATTAACAGAATCGACGACTGCGAGAGTGAATCGCGGCTATCTGCTCAAACTGTAGAGGTACCTCAGTCCGCGTCGGAAACCGTGTGACCGCTTGATGCCATCGACCCTGGCGGTATAGTGGATGATCGCATACTCGCAATCGAAAACTAATAATGCTGCTTTCGTCAGTACAACCAACAGTCCAATTGTGTGCAGCTGTTTCGTACTTAGTGGCAATCATCAGCATGGTCTAGGCCTTACCTTTAGGTAGGGCAACAAGTGTCATCTATTACCAGAATCGAGTACTGCGAGGGTAATTAGCAGATGTCTGGTATTTCAGACCGCGTCGAAAGCCGAGTTATCACTGTGATCGCTTGATGTCGCCGACTCCGCCTAGGACACTTCTAATACTGACTGACGATTTGGCCATTGCCATGCAATGACAAAATATAGGGTGACCTTTCATTTTCAGAAACAACGACTTTTGAAATAAAAATAATGTGCGCCACGTTGTTTACTCATTTGAAGTTGTCACCATTTGATTTATAAAGAAAGTTAGCAGACTTCCTCCTTAAATTGGGACATTTGAGATTGTCTAGGTAGTCTGCCGTGTCCATCTCGGCAGCTTTTGTACGGTATTAACAACCCTACGCAGCTCGAGACGGAAACATCCAAGAAAATGATCCCAATACAGTCGACGCAAAGTATCAGTAGAATCTTGAATACAATCACCGTACGCCTACATCAAATCGATAACTTGGTTATTGATATATGAGTGTACCAATTTCGGTTGTTGCAAATCCATTTTTAAATCAATAGGTAGGTTAAACTTTACACCGCGTGGCATTTGACTTGGGAGTGACGCAACACGTATACTTTATCTGAAGTCAACCTTTGGTCGGCGCGTCCTTTGTAATTTCATGACGTATCATAGGCGTGCGGTCATTTATTTAGAACGATAATAATAATAATGTTTTTATATCACAATAAATGGATTTTACTATCTTCTTATTTTTTTGATTTGGGATAAAAAATACTTATATTGGTAGTTTAATTTATGTTGACTGAAAGTTAAGAAATGGAAAAATTACAGAATTCCAACGTTTGACATAGGCAAATATTTACATAGCAGGTAGGTAAATAAAAAGGTATAAAGACTTACATTATAGGTATTTATATATCATCCTCGCCTTCGAAGCTGTCGCTAGAGTCAGCTTGTAGAGGAATTACAACTGGATTTACAGGAGGTAAAACACAATACTCATTTTCTTTTTCAATAATATGCCTAGAACACTGCTTCCATAGGTCTGTGGCAGCAATATGAAATACTGCATCTCTTATTGTGGCCAATAGCGATTCACTTAATTGAGGGGTCTGATTATGTTTTCTTACTTTTTTTTTTTAAAGCAGCCCAGACCAACTCAATCGGGTTAAAAATGCAGTAATAGGGAGGTAGACGTAATACTTCATGGCCATTTTGCTGAAGCAGATTGTCAACAACATACTCATTTCAAATTTTTGTCTTTTAATAAGATCCAATAATATGGCTTTGGTTGATTTTTGTGGTATTTCCATTCCCTTATCCTTCATAAAATCAATAATGTCTTGTTTTTTTGTGCCTGTATTCGGAATTTTGTTTTTCTGTCGGGAATGGTATGGCGCATTGTCCATAATAATCACTGAATTTGGGAAAATGTTTGGTATTAACTGCTGCTCTATCCACTTTTCAAATAAGTCGGAGGTCATGTCCTCATGATAGTCGGCACATGATTCTTTGACATTTTTGGCAGATAACAGCAAGGCATTAGGTATAAATCCATTTTCACTGCCAGCATGGAGAATAATGATTCGTTTTCCACGGTTGCATGGTGCATTTAAAATGCACTTGTTGCTGTCGTCAACCCAGCCGTACTGCACAACATCATGGGTATCATACCACGTTTCATCCAGGTAAATCAGATTTCTTTTCTGCTCTCTATAGATTTTAACATTGTGCAAAATTTTTTGGCGCAATTCAACGATTCGAGACGACTCCATAATCACCATTCTTTTATCTAATTTTTTGTATTGAAAACCACACAGTTTTACAATACAGTGCAGTGAGTCTAAGCATTTGTAATTATAAAAATCTTCAGGATAATCTTTTAATTTATCCCGTATCATTTCCAACGTGGGCACCAAATTTTCTTTATAAAATCCGTATATTATACGACGAATATCTTCCTGAAAACCCACGTCTATTCTTTTTAATTTTTGCCCTATGCGCTTTCTGTGGAAGGAATGGTTGACTACATCTCCCCTTTTTATAACCCGATAAATGGTAGACCGACTGATTTTTGTCAGGATACAAATTCTGTTTAAAATTTGATTTTGCGAGGAATCTGGATTTTCGTTTTTCAGACAATCATACATATTTGGGATTACTCTTTGGGTCTGCTCCTCTAAATCTTTATGAAAGAATTCTGCCTCCACAGGTTCATCAACCATCTCCTCGTGGCTTGGAGCATTTTCCCATGGTCTCCAAAGAGCCATATTTAGGACACACAAGAACAATCAACACAACAATTAAATCAACAAGTAAACTGAGTATTCAAAAGTCAAAAACACACAAACTAATAAAATCTATGAAAAAACACGGACAGACTAAAGAAAACACGTTTATTCACCGCTACACGGCACTGGCTAAACTGTTTCAATTTTCAGTAGCCACCTGCACTTGTTCGGAGCTCTGAAATACACGCTTTCTCATTGGCTATGTCCACGCATAGGCGTGCTTTACTCCACGTGGACCGGTGAAACTGCCTTTGATCTTATACGGGGATATTTGCTGCGAAATTTGGCGATTTTTGCAGCAACAGAGTGTGTTATAGATATATAAAATGCACCCGGTATTTCACAGTGTTTCAGGTGACTTCAGATAAAGTATACCTTTTCATGCTGGATGCTCGTCCAGGCGGGCCCATTCACTTTTGTAAGAACTCGATTATCTTAAAGTTTTGGGTATATGTGTCACAAGCATTTTTGTTTCTTGCGCAGTTCCAGTGAACTGTATCAAATCTATGCCTCAAGTTGGAAGAAGCCTTAATTGAACTATTGAAGTCGGAACTTTTTCGTAACAGATCGAATATCTCTGCGGAATAAATGCCGGCTTCAGTTTATGTGACAGTGACCAGACGCCTCCAGACGAGTGGCTATTTTCGCATAGGCGTTACAAAAAGAGTAAAGTGTAAGAGACGCGACGCGTCCAGACGACGTTCGGAAAAGTCATTGGCCAGCTGGTCACCAGGGTCAACCCGATTAACAAACCAGATACAGGAGCGGCACTTGAAATAAATTGGGCACCTCTAAAATCACTAAAGGGATTTTTCTCTAGCGGAGAATCCGGGAAGGCAAAGTATAAAGACCAAGTAAGAACCAGAAAGGAAGGCGTGGAAGAAAGGCCAAAAGTTATTGGTATAGACAGTTAGAAAACTGAAAGAGGAGGGCGGAATAGGGCCAAAAATCGAGTTTTCTGAGGTAGTAGCTACTCGAGTCAGCGCAAAAGAGCTTAATAAGGAAGGAGACTGCAAATCAGTCGATCGCCTGCTCAAAAAGCTACGTATCCATTGAGGCATTGTTTGGTGTCAATACCAGGGTTTCCTTTCATTCAATACGAAGGCCATAAAGGTCATAGTGGACCTTCTAGCCAGGACTATGTCGTTTAAATCGGCATATCAGGTTCATGGGTCTAGTAGCCACGTACTGATTGTGCAGAGAACGTGTGGAAACCGCAGTGCATCTCTTGTGTCACTGCGAAGGTCTGGTAAATTTTAGCTTTCAGATATTAGGAATAACTATCCAATTGCGGAAACCTACATGCAAAATCATGTGTCAAGGATATGAAGCCTGATAAGGATAAGGGCTAGACGCAGTGCTTTAGACAGTGTATTATGTTTGTAGATCTATATTGGTTACACTGGCGTTTAGGCCCTTTTCTGTAATCTAATCTCTAATCTATACAGGGTGTCCGCAAAGTTGGGGTTTTCCTTTTCAGAAACAACTACCCTTGAAATAAAAAAGGTAATGTGTAGTGAAACGAGGGCGACCAAGTAAAAAAAATAAAGGAAAAAGTACTCACTCTATAGTTGACGAAATCATACCGCTCCAACAGAAAATGAAATCAGCTGATGCGCTACCGAGCAGACGCAGAAACCACATTGATTGTCTTACACTTAATGGCACATCTTCTAACAAGGAAGGCAAAATGTTACGTAAAAAGTCTAGGTATTGCATCCCGTCCAATCGATTTGGGAGAATAAATGGTCCAATGAGCATACCGTTCACCATGCCAGCCCAAACATTCACCGAAAATGTTTGTTGAAAATGTGCCCGACGGACAGCGTGCGGATTTTCTACTGACAAAACATGAGTGTTGCGAAAGTTATTCACCCCATTACGCGTGAACGTAGCTTCGTCTGTCACCAATATGCACTTCAAAAAGTCCGGATTATTGTCATGTTGATGCAACAACCACTCACAAAACCGAACTCTTACTGGAAAATAGTCAGGTTGAAGGGCTTGTACACGTTGGACGTGAAATGGTATACAGCCCTCTTCACGCAGCGTTTGCCACACTTTAGTTTTTGATACTTGCACTTCTCTAGCCACGTCTCTAGTGCTTGTTGAGGGATTCTCGTCTACGCGATCACCTCTACACGCGCGACCGTAACCGTCGGTTGAAGGTTGCATACTGACCTGACACACTGACCCCGACCCAGTTCTGTCGTCGGGTTGAGACAGTGACCTTGTATCAGTCGGTGATGTCGCGGCTACAGGACGGTATTCAGATATTTTTGATGTTGCAGAGCCCTTTATCTCGGGTCCCTTAAGACATTGGTGTATATGCTACTAAGAAAAATTGCTTATGTAAAGGAAAACCCCAACTTTGCGGACACCCTGTATAGCAAGGTACCGCGGCTGATACGGAAAGATTAAAGGCACCTTGTTGATCCGAATTTTGATCTGGTTCAAGCACATAAAACTGAAGAAGCCTCTTCAGACAAATCTCCGTATTCTCGTTGCCCTGAGAACGTAGTTAGATAGGCCATGAACGACAAGCAGAAATTTGATTGGTACCTTTAGCGGTACGTGCGTAAGACTTTATGGGACAAGTCCTTTGGCATATCGGCAAGAGAGAGTCAGATCACCGGCCGTCCATCGATGTGAGAAGATTAAGAACGTCTGTCCTGGGATTGACGTAAACGACGTCTGTTAGCCTTTCTCTGAATCGTATCAAGCAGCTATGAATGTCGTCAAGGCATCAGGATCCTTGGACATGTTAGCATTTCTATTAATGATTTTGTAAAGTACCGCCACTGCATGATACGATACGTCTTAGAGGCGTCACCAAAGGTGATTAAAACATGAAATATACGGCGTGAATTCTGCGAACTTCGCTCGTATCCAGACTATCCAGTGGTCTGTGGTGAGGCCACACTGCTACCGACACAACAAAGATATAAATAGCGAACGGTTCGTCTGCAAAGACGCGGCAATGGATGTCCAGCTACTCGAAATGTGCGGCTGATGACAGATCATGCGATCAGCATGATTCATAGCCTCAGTCTCTAAATATTTGTGGCTTGTGAGACGTTATATTAAGTGGTGTCATTGGATTTTATTTCATATGTGAATTGTTGAGGAAATATGGCACGCCTTTTTTTGGTTAATTAATAAAACACAGTGATAAATACTATCTAACGGTTGGTCCAAGCAAAACAGTTGTCTAGTGGCAGGCAAATTTACGCCCTAGCTCAATAAAGCGGAGAGTGGGGGGGGGTTAAGAGCGCCAGTGACTTAGGACGGATTAAGCCACAACTCGACGAGTTTTTAGTCGGAACTTGTTTTGCTTGACCACCACACAAAAGGAGAATCTAACAGAGATGACGAACTTTAAGTAACTGTACACACAGAGAGAGCCAAATAAGACAAGATATTAAATGAATCACAGTATATTGATTAATAAAAAAAAAGGCTCATGTGCTCCACTACTGGAATGCGACTAATAAAAAAAAGAAAGGGTGTTATAAATCTCAAATACAACCTGACAAAATTATTTTTCGAGATGACCCCGCGAGACGTCTACCATGGTATACGCCCGAAGTACTAAGTGACATATAAATCCGAATACCCAGTTTAAATGGTTTTATTTTAATAAAAATTGGTGAATGTATTTATCTTACTGTAAATAACAAGTGAAAAAATTTTCAGCCTTATCAGTTGGACATTGCGGTTTTCATACTGCTTTTTTTTAATTCACTAACGCTCTAAAAATGAATATTTCAGCCGCAGTAAAGAATCAACGTTGACGGATTTTGATTGTTGACATCCTTCACGATCGGCTACGATGCCTAGAGTACGGAGACCTGTACGATTTCGTCAACTTAGTGAGTTTGATAGGGGCCGTATAGTGGGACTTCGGGAAGCTGGACTTTCTTTTCGGGCAATTGCAGTTATAGTGCAAAGAAGTGTAGACACTGTGGTTAGGTGTTGTCAGGCATGGCTTCGAGAAGGCCGTACGCAAAGAGCAAGGGGCATTGGACGCCGCCGTAGAACAACAGACCGTGAAGATCGCCGCCTAAGATCATTGGCCTTAAGGGACCGTTTCTCCACTACCAGGTCCATTGCAAATGAATGGTTTGCAGAACACGGAAGACCTATTGGCATGCGAAGTGTTTACCGACGAATGAGAAGTTTTGGCTTGTTTTCATACCGGCCACACTGGGTCCTCCCTTTAACTCGAGAACACCGACGTAATCGCCTTGAGTGGTGCAGACAACGGTCACTCTGGGACCAGGAATGGAACAGTATTGTCTTTAGTGACGATTTTGTTTAGGCATGCACGATGGTCGTGCCAGGGTTAGAAGGCGACGAGGTGAAAGGAGGAATCCACAGTTTTTTTGTTGAAAGGCATGTTCATCACGCTGTTGGAGTTATTGTTTGGGGTGCTATAGCTTATGGTTCCAAGTCACCTTTAATCTTCATCAGAGGTAACATGAACGCACAGCGTTATATCCACGAAGTTCTAGAACCCCATCTTTTACCCTATCTTGACACCCTGGCAGATCCAACTTTCCAACAAGATAATGCCCGACCAGATGTTGCAAGAGTCACAATAGACTTCTTTCAACATAATGATGTCACATTGTTACCATGGCCACCAAGATCTCCCGACTTATCCCCAATTGAGCACGTGTGGAATATGATGGGTAGGAGATTGCTCAATTTGCAACGTCCTCCTCAGACTCTAGAAGCACTTCGAGAGGAGTTGGTGGTTGCCTGGAATGAGATACCACAGGAGGACATTGACCACATGATCAGAAGCATGCCTAGGCGCGTTGGAGAATGCGTAGCACATCAGGGTGCATCCACACATTATTAAAGGTCAAAGGGCTTTAAAGCAGTGCAATCATTTTGAAATTTTTATCATTTACTTATTATGCTTCATTAAGTACTTATACAAAATTTTATTAAAATAAAACTATTTAAACTGGGTGTTCGGATTTATATGTCACTTAGTATATTTACAGATATTTTGCGCCTAAATATTAAACTTATCTGTAGGTCTTCTTTGTCAGGCGCGGCCGAGATGTCCTCAACTCTGGTCAAAAAGTGGCCAGTAGTGGGCACGTCACTGGGCAGGGGCTGCTTGCCCCGTTGCCAAAAATTATGACAGTAAAAAAAACCCTAGAGAGAGAAAGACTGTTTAAATATCTACTCAACTCTCTGTCTGAGATAAAACTACTCATTGAAAACAATCGCACTTGAGGACGTAGCACCCAAACCAAAATGACTAAACTTAAGGTACACAAAAAAAGGAGTGCTAGTCCATGAATTGGCGCTTGGGGCCTAATATTCCAGAGTCCGAAAAATGACGAAACAACCGCTGCACCACGACCTCAACGCAGAACACGTAACGTTCCAGAAGAAGGCACCTTGAGTAGCCTTGAAGAAGATATGTTTTTTAGGAAACCAACTAGCGAAGAAAAACTACAGAGTTTCTTTGCTGATCGTCAACACTATACTGAATCGCTGAGAAAGAAAGATATAATACGAGTGAAATTATACAATCATTAAACTATTAAAATTTGCCAAAAAAAATTCATTGAAAAGGGTTTGGCCTAGGAATGGGTCTATTATCAATGAAGAGAAATTCATATTACTGATAAGTGATAAATAGAAAAAAGGTTTCGTGATTTTGGTACGTTACAAATACTGTAATCGTGAAAAGAAATCAAATTGAGGTGATACAGGGTATGGCAGAATCAACTACGGATTAAAGAAAGTGAAGAAAGAAAAATAATGTCACTCTATTCTGCTTCTATGGCTATTTGCCTTTCGTATTTCCGGCAATACATAGCCCCTCATATTTCGAAAGATACTACTCGGATTTTGATGGAATTTGACACGTAAACACTCTAATGCCAAAGACTGAAAAACTCCCGATTCAGTGTCGGATAAGCTCTAAGCAAAAAAAAAGAAAAAGCAAATACAAGAATCTGGTTTTTGATGTTTCAGAATAGGATGTATATTGCAAAATGGATCAGATAGATTTAGAAGGAACGGATTCCATTTCAGCAGCACAGAATACGTAATGTAATTTGAACATTTGAAGCATTCCTGTTTCTTTGTAACCATCCACGATGGACTTATATCACCAAAAGGGTAATGTACCCTTAGCTTATAGTACGTTCTTGGGTCGCTGAAGTCGAATCCGGATACCATTTATTTCAGCAATGCCCCGTTTTCAAGATATTGGTGATATTGCTGATTAATATAATAATAATAATAAATAATAATAATAATAATAATAATAATAATAATAATAATGTTTATTGGAGCACTTATACAAAATGAATATACAGGGTGGGGTATCGAAAACGAAACAGACGCATTTAATGGCATTTTTTTGGAAAAACGCTCAGACCCGTCGATTTTGCTTTCGAGGGGGACACAAGTTTCGCAAAAAATCACGTTAACACGTGCAGCCCCCTGGGCGGGGGTGACACCAACACTAAAATCTTAAATAGAAAGGGGGGTCGAGTGATACCTTACTTTAACGGTCTCTCAATTTCCTTTATAATGATGTAAAATACATGAGCCTCAGTTCAGTGGTTTTGAAGTATATTCCACAGCAGAAAGAGTTGAAACTATCGAAATATTTTTCGGAAATAATCAGTGCGCTAATAGAAGAGCAGAAATATTTAATGAGCGACATCAGAACAATAACGTGCAACAAAAATATGTTCTAGAACTTGTAGCTAAATTTCGGGAGACTGGGTCAGTCGCCAATAAAAAACGCAACATTGAAAATCCCATCAGGAACGAAGCAATAGAAGTGGGGGTTTTAGAGCAAGTCTATGTAGAGCCTACGTTAAGTACCCACAAATTGGAGACTGTGTGTGGTGTTAGTCGACATACTGTCCAGCGGATTCTAAGGGCCCATAGTTTTCATCCGTATAAAATTCACCTGCTACAAGAACTTAATGAAGACGATTTTGATCGGCGATTACAATTTTGTGAAGATATGAGTGAACGAATTATAAACGATGAACATTTTCTATTCAACACTTGCATTTCCGACGAATGTTCCTTTTTCTTAAATGGCGTAGTAAATCGTCATAACTGCCGATATTGGTCCGATTCTAATCCCAGAATTTATCATAAGGTTCATACACAGCAGCCACAAAAATTAAATGTTTGGGCTGGTATTTTTGGCGATCATTTAGTTGGTCCTTTTTTCTTACCTGGAAATTTGAGCGGTGAAATGTATTTGGAATTACTGGAAGACGCCATAGATCCTGCATTAACAGCCATAATTGAAAATCAGAATGATCGGCGGTACATTGGGAATAGGTTGATGTTCCAACAGGATGGTGCCCCACCATATTACGCATTACGTGTTCGACAATATTTAAATCAGACGTTTCAAAATCGATGGATTGGTAGAAGAGGTGGCATTGAATGGCCCCCAAGATCGCCAGATTTATCACCTATGGATTTCTTTATGTGCGGTCATTTAAAAAGCAAAATCTATGCTACTCAGCCAACATCATTACAAGACCTGCGACAGAGAATTGTGAATGAGTGCCTTCAAATTACTCCTCAAATATTGCAAAATCTGCGACAACGTTTTGAGCAAAATCTTTATTATTACATGGAGAGTCATGGTGGCCATTTTCAACATTTACTTGCCTAACGGATCAGTTCATTCTTCATTTTTAAATTGCTTTGCTGCCAAATGTACTGATCTCCACTAATGATGATGTATTAGTTTTATTTAAGCTTTAAATCAATAAATCTTCAAAACTACTGAACTGAAGTACATTAATTTTATATCATTATAAAGGGAATTGAAAGAACTTTAAAATAAGGTATCACTCGACCCCCCTTTCCTTTCAAGATTTTGAGGGTGGTGACACCCCCGCTTAGGGGGCTGCACGTGCTAACGTGATTTTTTGCCAAACTTGTGTTCCCCTCGAAATCAAAATTGACGGGTCTGGGCGTTTTTCAAAAAAAAAGCTGGGCTGCCAGTAAATGCGTCTGTTTTGTTTTCGGTGCGCCACCCTGTATATATACATAAAAAACAACACTCCAAAAGGCTGAGGATTGGCATTGTCATCTTTCACCGTCGCTTACAGCAATTACAGAGAGATTCAGCAAATTAAAATTATTTTATGTAGTCATGCGATTCATATTATCCCTAATTTTACGTAGAGTAATGTAATGTATAAAATTGAGGTACCATTGTAAATAAAATACAATATTGGATCGTAAGTTCTTAATGTTCAGCTTCAGAGGCTTATAACTGGAGAAGTACCTTCTTGAGTTCTTTCTGAAACTACTACTTGGAGTAATTTGAGAAAGCTCTAAATATTTATTCTACAAACAAGGTGCAGTGTAAGTGAAAGCTTTTTGGAATTTAGATGTTACATGGCCTGGGATATTTCAACATTATCGTTTCATAGAAAAACATGTCGAACAGAGGATCTTTTCTCTAAAATATTATACAGATGATTTGGAGATTTATATCTTAAAACTTTATATAATAGAGCACCATAAAAAAGCAATGAACGGTTTAAAATGTCTTCTCTCACATAGTAGCCAGTGATGTGTTCTTCTCTACCTACATATATCATTTTAACAAAATCTTATGCAGCGATCCTGTAAAATCTGAATTTTTTGTTTTATTTCCTCTGTAAGGAGGTTGTAATAGACTGTGACATCATAATCCAAATGTGTAAGGATTAACGAGTTTAAAAGCATTCATTTAATATCACATGTCAGTATGTGTTTACATTTCCAAAGCGTTTTATATTTATAATAGCACTACTGTAGTTTGTTCATAACATGACATTCAAAACTTAAATTTTTATCTAATAGTATTTGTTTCCTCTACAATTTGAATAGTGGTACCATCTAAAAGTATATTTGCATTCACTGCCTTTTTGAATATTGGAACAACTACGAGCCCCTTCCCACTTCAGTTGGGCCAATTATTGAAATCTTAGTTTTTTTCTTATCAAACATAAATAATAAAAATGTAGAAGGGTGTTATAGGTTTAAAATATTAACAATGAATATTTTGATAATATATAGTAGGAAACACCAACTTTGTCACTCCCTAATCAAATTTGCAGAATAAAAATAACACATGTTGCAATTACAGCATATCAACCTATTTTCATTTCAGTGCAAAATAAGTCTATAACGCATAGGTGGCTGTGAAAAATAAAAGCCATGACAATTGTTTTTATTAATCACAGCTGTCAGAATACGTTTAAAATAGTTTTGTGTCGTTAAGGTTTTCAAAATGGGTAGAGGAAAGGTTATTAGTGAGAAAATTCGCTTACTGATAATTGAATTTTTTAATTCTGGGAAATCAAACTCAGAAATTGCAACTTTGTTAGACTTATCGCGGTACAGTGTGAGAAATATTGTTAGAAGATATAAGCTAACAGTTAATATTAAGCCACGATATGTGAAAAAAAGCAATATCACAAATGCGACCGAAGAAGAGAGGAGAAGGAGAATTTTGAGGTCCACAACTCATAGAGAGGCCCACAAACTGGGATTGCACAACTTGTTTATAGGCCAAAGAAACGCCACTATTAACTCCACTGCAAAAGAAAAATCAGCTTAGATGGGCTAAAGGACATGGACAATGGACACCTCAACAATGGTGTGCAATACAATGGAGTGACGAGGCCCGATTCGAAGTTTGTGTTGGTGACAGTCGGCAGTAGAGTTATTCGCAAAAAAATGAAGCATTCCATGTTGACTGTCCGAAGAGAAAAGTGAAATTTCCAGCATCCATTATGGTCTGGGGCAGTATGACATCAAAAACAGTAGGAAAACTTCATTTAATTGATGGAAATGTGGATACAAACAAATATTTGGCAATTTTAGAAGAATCGCTTTTACCAGTGATGGAAGAATGTATGACATCCGGCCAAGATTGTGTGTTTCAGTAAGATGGAGCAGCGTGCCATACCTCAAAAAAGGCTATAAAATGGATGGAAGAAAATAATGTACCACTTTTGAAATGGGTTTCTAGCAGTCCAGATCTGTTACCTATTGAAACTTTGTGGCACGAGATGAAAAAGATTCTACGACAACATCCTGCTCGTACAATCACCGAACTGAGACAAAAGCTTCAAGAAATATGGGATTGTTTTACACCAAATTTTTGCCAAAACTTGGTTAACACTATGCCCCAAAGAATTTCAGCCGTAATGGAAAAAAAGGTGATATTGCCCAATGGTAATCTATCATTTGTTGCTTATTAACTTCGCGGATTGATTCGCACATTGTTTATTT
Organism: Acanthoscelides obtectus; assembly: GCA_963669975.1. Taxonomy (NCBI): domain Eukaryota; kingdom Metazoa; phylum Arthropoda; class Insecta; order Coleoptera; family Chrysomelidae; genus Acanthoscelides; species Acanthoscelides obtectus. The sequence goes on from CAVLJG010000004.1 coordinate 11,455,587, forward strand.
GTTGATGTTCTATTAGTTATAGGTTTAAGTGATTTCAAATATGTATTTTTTACGACAGGAGTGCATCTAAAATGGTTTTGAGAAAATAAATTGTTTTAAAAGTAAATAGTATCGTCATCTTTAGTTTATAAAGGCATATTTTGGTACAAATCTTGAAGTGGGCCAACTGAAGTGGGAAGGGGCTCGTAGTCTAGAACCCATACAACAATCCTTAGTTTTTGTGGGGTTAAGTCTCAGACAATAATTTTTTGAATACCTTGTTATCATTTCTAAATTTGTGTTAAGCTCAGATATGAGGGTATTTGCATCATCTGGTTTACATGCCTTATATATTTGTACATCATAAGCATACAAGTGTCCATTCCACTGATATATAATCCGTTAGACCTGATGTGTAAAATGTAAATAGTACAAGGCCTGAAATACTTCCTTGTGGGACACCAGAATTTACTTTTCGTTGAGCGGACATTTTATCACGCACCTTCACGCACAGCGATCTATTGGTCAAATAGTTCGTGAGCCATTGTAGAACACTTAAACCTTAATGTTTCAATTTTTTACACAGGATCTTGTGGTTTACCATATCAAAAGCTTTGCTGTAATCAAACATCACTAGCAATGTAATCTTGCCTTGATTATGTCACTAGTAATTTTGATGAGTGCTGTTGGCGTATTGTGTAGCTTCCTGAAACCCGACTGAGTGTCAGGCAAAACTTTAATTTGCACGAAGCTCATCGTCGACTATTTTCTCTAACAACGACATTATAGGTACAGCAGTGATTGGTCTCATATGAGAGACCTTACTTAACATTTTGTGCTCTGGATGAAAATTACACTCATCTGTATTTCGTGTCATCATGTCCGCAGTTTCACTTACGTAAAACCCTCGTGAGGTCCCTGGTTGCATCACAAGCTCACTGTTGCCCATGGTCCGGCACAAAAGGCATCCATTACCTCCCATAAACCATCTTTACGGCCTGTTATCGTGCCTCGCTTTACATAAATGAGGCATAACCAGCAACCTTATGACCAGTCTAATACACGAATACAATAAATAATTATCATAATTATAGATAATACTCCTTATAGGTGGTATATCTTCCTAGCTAAAAGCAGAGAGCCCATAGTGTGAAATATTCGCTTTCTGGAGATATACAGGGTAGCACTAACTGATTATAGGACAAATGAGATTTGCGACACAATGGAGGATTTCATTTTGTAAGACTATACAGGTATATACTTTAGCGCATATCGCAAATGCTTCATGTCGAACTTTAAAATGAAAGACTAGGTGGTAACTTTTACGGAAATATCATTTTTTCTTTTCTGCTTATAGAACTTCAAAGTTGCATTTTTGGTGGTAATACTTTAGAATACTCTGTCTTTTTTTGCTTTTTGCACAAAAGGGTGCTCTAAATTATAAGAATATAACATACACTGTAAAGTAACTACTAAGGAAAATAGATGTGAAACTGTAAAAAATCGTTGTTTTTCCAAAAAAGGTTCAAAACCAGCCGTGTTATTAATCATTAGCTTATTAGCTAAAATAACAGTTCAAAATACATACGTAAATGACGGTATTTACTTGGTAAACTGTGTAGAAGTGTCGCGTTGTGATTTTTCACTGTCTTCTTGAAATTCCTTAACCATTTTTTCGTGTGTTTTCAATGAGACCAAGCTTTGCGTTTATAAGAAATATACTAAGTGACATATAAATCCGAACACCCAGTTTAAATGGTTTTATTTTAATAAAAGTTGGTGAATGTATTTATCTTACTGTAAATAACAAGTGAAAATTTTTTCAGCCTTATCAGTTGGACATTCCGGTTTTTATACTGCTTTTTTTAATTCACTAACGCTCTAAAATTGAATATTTCAGCCGCAGTGAAGAATCAACGTTGGCGGATTTTCCTTCTTGACATCCTTTACGATCGGTTACGATGCCTAGAGTACGGAGACCTGTACGATTTCGTCAACTTAGTGAGTTTGATAGGGGCCGTATAGTGGGACTTCGGGAAGCTGGACCTTCTTTTCGGGCAATTGCAGTTAGAGTGCAAAGAAGTGTAGACACTGTGGTTAGGCATTGTCAGGCATGGCTTCGAGAAGGCCGTACGCAAAGAGCAAGGGGCACTAGACGCCGCCGTAGAACAACAGACCGTGAAGATCGCCGCCTAAGATTATTGGCCTTAAGGGATCGTTTCTCCACTACCAGGTCCATTGCAAATGAATGGTTTGCAGAACACGGAAGACCTATTGGCATGCGAAGTCTTTACCGACGAATGAGAAGTTTTGGCTTGTTTTCATACCGGCCACACTGGGTCCTCCCTTTAACTCGAGAATACCGACGTAATCACCTTGAGTGGTGCAGACAACGGTCACTCTGGGATCAGGAATGAAACAGTATTGTCTTTAGTGACGAGTCTCGATTTTGTTTAGGCATGCACGATGGTCGTGCCAGGGTTAGATGGCGACGTGGTGAAAGGAGGAATCCACAGTTTTTTGTTGAAAGACATGTTCATCACACTGTTGGAGTTATGGTTTGCGGTGCTATAGCTTATGGTTCCAGGTCACCTTTAACTTTCATCAGATGTAACATGAACGCGCAGCGTTATATCCACGAAGTTCTATATCAATAACAGGAATTTTTTCATTTCATTTCATTGCTCATTTGGCACTCAATCTTCAAAGAAAGGAAAATGTGACTCTAAAGCTCGATTTTGATGGATTGATATGCGCTATAGATCAAACCAGCGAAATATCATACGATTTGTATAAATAATAAATTGAAGAATTCTTTATAAATCATCTGATTTAGCTACAAGAACCTATTCATTTCCTTTGATCCTAGGAGCAAAACCAATCAGAAAGATGGCTTTAATCTCTGCTCTAAGTATGTATATATTGAAGTAGATGCAATACCTAATTGATATGACAGCACTTACTGAACATTTTATTGGAAATAACAGCATCACTATTTGCCTGACAGAGATAATTTTGGAGAAAAACTATATGTCTTTAAAAATCCAAGTTTTCCATTAAATTGCCGTATAATGTTGCAGTTTTTAGACATTAAAAACACTGTTTTATGGTATGTTTGGCTAGCCTATCGTCCGGGTCTGGGCGATGTGTATGGAAAGATAAATATACTAAGTGACATATAAATCCGAACACCCAGTTTAAATGGTTTTATTTCAATAAAATTTTGTATAAGTACTTAATGAAGCATAATAAGTAAATGATAAAATTTCAAAATGATTGCACTGCTTTAAAGCCCTTTGACCTTTAATAATGTGTGGATGCACCCTGATGTGCTACGCATTCTCCAACGCGCCTAGGCATGCTTCTGATCAGGTGATCAATGTCCTCCTGTGGTAGCTCATTCCAGGCAACCACCAACTCCTCTCGAAGTGCTTCTAGAGTCTGAGGAGGACGTTGAAAATTGAGCAATCTCCTACCCATCATATCCCACACGTGCTCAATTGGGGATAAGTCGGAAGATCTTGGTGGCCATGGTAACAATGTGACATCATTATGTTGAAAGAAGTCTATTGTGACTCTTGCAACATGTGGTCGGGCATTATCTTGTTGGAAAGTTGGATATGCCAGGGTGTCAAGATAGGGTAAAAGATGGGGTTCTAGAACTTCGTTGGTATAACGCTGCGCGTTCATGTTACCTCTGATGAAGATTAAAGGTGACCTGGAACCATAAGCTATAGCACCCCAAACCATAACTCCAACAGTGTGATGAACATGTTTTTCAACAAAAAACTGTGGATTCCTCCTTTCACCACGTCGCCTTCTAACCCTGGCACGACCATCGTGCATGCCTAAACAAAATCGAGACTTGTCACTAAAGACAATACTGTTCCATTCCTGATCCCAGAGTGACCGTTGTCTGCACCACTCAAGGCAATTACGACGGTGTTCTCGAGTTAAAGGGAGGACCCAATGTAGCCGGTATGAAAACAAGCCAAAACTTCTCATTCGTCGGTAAACACTTCGCATGCCAATAGGTCTTCCGTGTTCTGCAAACCATTCATTTGCAATGGACCTGGTAGTGGAGAAACGGTCCCTTAAGGCCAATAATCTTGGGCGGCGATCTTCACGGTCTGTTGTTCTACGGCGGCGTCCAGTGCCCTTTGCTCTTTGCGTACGGGCTTCTCGAAGTCATGCCTGACAACACCTAACCACAGTGTCTACACTTCTTTGCACTCTAACTGCAATTGCCCGAAAAGAAAGTCCAGCTTCCCGAAGTCCCACTATATGGCCCCTATCAAACTCACTAAGTTGACGAAATCGTCCAGGCCTCCGTACTCTAGGAATCGTAACCGATCGTAAAGGATGTCAAGAACCAAAATCCGCCAACGTTGATTCTTTACTGCGGCTGAAATATTCATTTTTAGAGCGTTAGTGAATTAAAAAAAAGCAGTATAAAAACCGGAATGTCCAACTGATAAGGCTGAACATTTTTTCACTTGTTATTTACAGTAAGATAAATACATTCACCAACTTTTATTAAAATAAAACCATTTAAACTGGGTGTTCGGATTTATATGTCACTTAGTATATTTGCTATGATCGGCAGCGGTATCACGTATCTTGAAAAGAGACATTATGTCGACTTTTTTTGACAATATGTAGTATGTATTTTACGATGCCATGTCTGTAATTGGTAGAAATTAAGACAGTGAAATAGTCAGTAATTATTTCCTGACATAGCAAATATTGCTGATTTTATACGCATTCAGACCAATAGGTACTCACAATCACCACACAATCATCCAGATGCGGTCTTGCCACTCTGCTATCGAACCAGTTTTCTTTCTGTCACATCTTCTCAAAGACAGTCCATCTCGGCATTCTGCAACCAGCAGAGCATGTTGACGAATTGACTTGATCGTTGAGCAGGTCTGTAATAAAGCTATGCATGTAACGGATCTATACTTTTACGTTGCCACTCTGTATATGCGTCCATAGTGTTTTGTGTGAGTAATGCGTATTCACCCATACATTTCCCATGCAAATGTAGGAAACGCGTCGTTGTCGGTCGCCTCATATCTCACAGGCCGTGCTATCGCTCACCGTGTTATTTACGATTGCCTAGTTTGCATATGACGGGCTTTTATCAATAGGCTGCGCGGCAAAAATGTCTCCTTGTTGAAATACTTGAGGATTGTCGCATAACGTACGTTTCTATTAGGGATCGACCGATATTGATACGTATATCGGCAATATCGGTATATGCTGATATAAACTATACATTTCAATAACATTAAATTTAAAAAAAAGCGAATGAACTTTGCATATGCATCATATATACCGTTTCAAATTCGATCCTTGTTACGAGTTCAAAATTGATTACTTACAGTGCATCCAGAAATTTTGAAGAGGCGTCGTTAGGAAAGAAAAGAAAAACGCACAGTTTATTTTTCTAAAGAGAAACTGTTCCAGGAAAGAAAGGTTTGTGACAAATCCGTTGTCTCAAGCCGAAACATGGACAACCAATCTAACAGATCTGGTGATATCGATGTACCTCTTTCGACAACCGCTTTCTATAAATGTTTTATATATCTGCGGCTCGGTTTCTATGATTTACACCTAGGCTATAAAATATTGTAGTTAGACATTTGCTATATATCTTTTCCAGTGTTTATTGCTTGAGTTATCGATCTGCACAGTGTACTTACTGTATTCTCCGAATTTCACTTGGTGATCCTTCCCTTGCCTTGGCCTTAGGCATGAAACTAGTGAACCTGAAAAAAAAATTGTTGCTGTTTTCAAGTTATTGACTTTTTACCTATAATTCGGTGTAACCTGTTTCAGCGACCCAAAATATTCATGATAGTAGTCATTTAGATAGCATTTGAAGCATTTTGTCACGAATAAAAGCACGCTAATAATATGTTCTTTGGGTCGCTAAAACCAAATTCAGAGCGTATTTATTTCTGCAACCCCCCATTTCGAGATATCGGCAAGACTTCTAATTGTCTATGAAGGTATCGGAAAAAAATCAAAATTTCTTGCATATCCAAATACACCTGGGACACGCTGGCGTTATTCATATTTCTCTGTTGCTGTATATTAAGCAAGCTATTAACAATATTTACGATTCGAAAGCGTCTTAGCCATAGACTGGCTCACGAAGAACCTTTATAAGCGTCGTTTATTTTCCTCTGGTATACGCGCCATACTTGAGAATGGAATACTGTTGATTTAGGTAGCTTTGCGACATTTTGGCTTATTTAACATCGAAACATTTGCAAGCAGTGGGTCTAAACATCATGCCTATAGAGACGTCGCCTAGAGATGCGCTATTACGAGGCTTGTTCAATTTATTGAAACACATCTTTGGCCAGGTTTTTTGTGTTTGTTATCGTCACAATGATCAGTTTTTGTCATTTGTGCGCTGAATGTTTGCAAACATTGTAAATTCATACGCGAATGCCAGCAGTGTATGGAAACGCATGTTTCGATTATCCAACTGTCAAGGAATGGTGTCGAAAATTTAAGAGTAGAAGAGAGGAGACAAATGCTAAGCCGCGACCAGGTGCATTGAGTACTGAGCAATTCCAGGAAAGGTTGATGTTGATGTGACATCATTTTTAAAAAGCTCCATGCTTACAACTTAGTTATGATTCCGTTAAACTAATTGAGTCTTACCTTAGTAATAGAGCTCAGGTGGTGAGATGTGATGGAGTGACATCAGCGGAGCAAAGTGTTAATATTGGCGTCCCAGAGGGCAATTCTTTTTTTAATTTACATAAATGATTTACCTCTCAATAACAATATGGCAAACTTTACTCTCTTCGCGGATGATACGACCGTCTCTCACACCGCTAACAGTTTTGAGCACTCGATGGCACTGTCTCTGGCTGCGCAGGATGAGGCTGAGCTGTGGTTTTGCTCCAATAAGCTGTTGCTAAATAAAGATAAGACAAAGAGAATGGTGTTCTCCATGCGAAGCCTGCCTGGAGACAGTGATCTGGTTGGTAAATCCAAGTTTCTGGGGGTTACTTTGGATCCAAGATTGCAATGGGGCCTTCACATTGACAGTGTTGCTGGAAAGGCCACCAAAGGTATATATGTGTTCCGGAGTCTGTCTTCTTGTGTTTCTGTAGCCATACTGAGAATGGCTTACTTTGCCATTTGCCATTCACATATATCCTACGCCATTCTGGCTTAGGGGCATTCTTCAGGGATCCATAGACTGTTCGCCTTGCAAAGAAGAGCAGTCAGGGTTGTGAGCCGTTTGGGACGATTGCAGAGATACCTTTGTCAAGTTGGGAATCCTTACTGTGCCTTGTTTATATATTTTCGAAAATCTACTATTCGTTAAAAGAAACTCTAACTATGTAACTCATGGGGACGTCCATGAGCACAATACTAGGCATAAGAACAATCTAGTACCTCCTTATTGGCGACTGAGAAGGTGTCAAGATGGACCTGGTTATGGGGCGGTCAAATTTTTTAATGTACTTCCAGACGGCTTAAAATAGCTTCCGTTTAAAGATTTTAAAGTTCAAATCCAGAAAATTCTTATTGATAACTCATTTTACACGAAGAGTTTTCAAGACATAAGTTTTAACTATAAATCTTAATATGTTTTGTTAGCGTTATATCTTTATGAGTGCTGGTATACTTGTTTGTAATTTTTTATGATCATTAGCACTCCCTTTGTTTTAATTCTAATGCAATTCTCATTTGATCTACTGACGTCTGTAAACATATTTTATGTATTGTGACATGAATAAATAATTTCAATTTCAATTTCAATGTTAGTGTGAGTATAAGATCGGTCCACCGTATCGTACACAAATTGAGTTACAGCAAAGTTTGTGCGCAATCTCGCCTTTTGACATCAGTGCCATAAAAAATAAAAACTTGACTGGCGGACGGATGGCAAATGACAACCCTACCCTTGTACCCTTACGGTACAGCCTAAAAGTGATTAAAATATTAAATCTAATATATAAATCAAGAATTTATTGTTAGATAACAAAATTAATTCTTCTTTTTTGTTTTCCTGCGAATCGATTAATATTACCATCTCCTTTGAGCCCAATGCAACAACTTTTTTGTAGTTTTGTCCGTCACAGTGATGGATTTAAGTAATGGCAAAATGGACATTGCCGCCTGGGCCCCCCCCAAGGAACGGTGGTCACAGGGCTCCCCCAGCAAAAATCAGCTCTAGTGCCTATATTGTTCAGCGCGTCTGAATGTGAAATTAATAACAAGATGTCAGAGTGTTGTTATATTCTTTTAATGACCATCTGCGTAATGGTTATGAAACAGCGCGTTATAATTCAGTTTGAATAAGAAAATTTCCCTTTCATTTCTTAAGAAATTTTTTGAAAAATGACTATTTCATTTCTAAAAAAATGACCGAATGACCCTTTTATTTCTCAAGGAGTGGAGGGGTTTTATTTTGTGCGTACAGTGATATATTATTACCTGGTATAAAACGTCCAGACAATAAATATCTTCGTGGTATGAATCAGCCTCTTTCAGTCTAATCAAGACTCTAATGCGCCTATTATAGTCTTTTCATGTCTTCAGTGCTTATAGCATAAACTTTCACAACACTGTGTATTTTTTATTTGATGACATATCTATTTTCTTCCTGATAATACCGTGGAAGACATTTTTTGAATGTATTATCAATTGCATAGAAGATGAAGAGTGGGAAGATATACTCAGTGACATATAAATCTGAACACCCAGTTTAAATGGTTTTATTTTAATAAAATTTTGTATAAGTACTTAATGAAGCATAATAAATAAATGGTAAAAATTTCAAAATCATTGCACTGCTTTAAAGCCCTTTGACCTTTAATAATGTGTGGATGCACCCTGATGTGCTACGCATTCTCCAACGCACCTAGGCATGTTTCTGATTAGGTGGTCAATGTCCTCCTGTGGTATCTCATTCCAGGCAACCACCAACTCCTCTCGAAGTGCTTCTAGAGTCTGAGGAGGACGTTGCAAATTGAGCAATCTCCTACCCATCATATCCCACACGTGCTCAATTGGGGATAAGTCGGGAGATCTTGGTGGCCATGGTAGTAATGTGACATCATTATGTTGAAAGAAGTCTATTGTGACTCTTGCAACATGTGGTCGGGCATTATCTTGTTGGAAAGATGGATCTGCCAGGGTGTCAAGATAGGATAAAAGATGGGGTTCTAGCACTTCGTGGATATAACGCTGCGCGTTCATGTTACCTCTGATGGAGATTAAAGGTGACCTGGAACCATAAGCTATAGCACCCCAAACCATAACTCCAACAGTGTGATGAACATGTCTTTCAACAAAAACTCCTTTCACCACGTCGCCTTCTAACCCTGGCACGACCATCGTGCATGCCTAAACAAAATCGAGACTCGTCACTAAAGACAATACTGTTCCATTCCTGATCCCAGAGTGACCGTTGTCTGCACCAGTCAAGGCGATTACGTCGGTGTTCTCGAGTTAAAGGGAGGACCCAGTGTGGCCGGTATGAAAACAAGCCAAAACTTCTCATTCGTCGGTAAACACTTCGCATGCCAATAGGTCTTCCGTGTTCTGCAAACCATTCATTTGTAATGGACCTGGTAGTGGAGAAACGGTCCCTTAAGGCCAATAATCTTAGGCGGCGATCTTCACGGTCTGTTGTTCTAAGGCGGCGTCCAGTGCCCTTTGCTCTTTGCGTACGGCCTTCTCGAAGCCATGCCTGACAACACCTAACCACAGTGTCTACACTTCTTTGAACTCTAACTGCAATTGCCCGAAAAGAAAGTCCAGCTTCCCGAAGTCTCACTATACGGCCCCTATCAAACTCACTAAGTTGATGCAATCGTACAGGTCTCCGTACTCTAGGCATCGTAACCGATCGTAAAGGATGTCAAGAACCAAAATCCGCCAACGTTGATTCTTTACTGCGGCTGAAATATTCATTTTTAGAGCGTTAGTGAATTAAAAAAAAACAGTATAAAAACCGGAATGTCCAACTGATAAGGCTGGAAATTTTTTCACTTGTTATTTACAGTAAGATAAATACATTCACCAACTTTTATTAAAATTAAACCATTTAAACTGGGTATCGGATTTATATGTCGCTTAGTATATAATGAATGAAAGATCTCTCCTTTCCTCCATGAACTGGACCTTTTTCCTCAATTTGTTATGCTGGCATTCAGTATTGAGCATAACGAATACTGTGCAAGTCCAAAAGCAAAAGAAAGAAATAGACTTGATGATGGCTCAAAGGTGCATTTCAGCAGCATTAAAAAAATTAAAATATTTGAGGAGAGAAAGCACATACGATAATGTTGTTCTGAAGACTAAGAATAAATGGGAAGAGATGGAATGGGAAAACTGTATGTTTTAATAAATGATTCCTATAATTGCGAATACATATTTTTTAACTTAGCATAATTAACACCAACCTGTATACATCTGTTCATAAATGTAATGCAACCAGCCGATAACAGAGAGGGCAAGCGTCATTGATCAGAATCCTGTAATCAATCGTCGTTTTAGTTTCGTTATGAGTTAGTATTCGACGCAATCATCAGATGGCGCTGTCAACAGTGGCACTAGGAATCATAGGAGAAAGTGTCTATAGTGTAGCTGATAATCTGTGCTATCAGTCGTCAAAGTAAAAGGATGACAGCGTATATCTCTTGGAAGTCTCGTCCCGCCCAAAACTGAATTAAACTCCCGGAAGTTTTCGAACTCCGCGACACACAACCGCTGGACAGTTTTCTTAGAAATCTCGTCTAACAGGAGGCGATATAAAGAGAATGTACAATGCACCAGCATCCACCTTTGTGTGCGTGAGTTTCTGGAGATCGAGTGCGGAGTTGGCGGCAACTTCATTATCTCTTCACGTAATTTCTGAATTAGGTTTCGCGCTGCTGGTCAAGGAATCTCGACTACACTCCGCAGAAGATCTTGTCAGTGGAAGTTCGGGGGTTTAAGGACTTACTTTCTAAAGTGACTAGATACAAGCTGTCCTAGAGCAAATCTGGACTGAAAATATGTTCGGTTGAGTCCAAATTCTGCCATTTGTCAAGAAAGCAGCTAAAATTTGTTGAAGTTCTATGTAATTTTTTTGTGTGCTTATCTTGGCAATAAAACCATTTTATTATTATTATCATCATTATCATTATTATCATTATTATTACATATTATTATTAATAGTCAGAGTAGTATGTTCGCATCTGATGGGAAAAATATTCTGATTTGGATTTTTTGCATAATTTTATTTCAGTCTGCATGCTGCCAGCCCCAAATTTACATCAAAAATTTTTTAAACAGTTTTCTTCAAAAATCCAAAAAAACATTTATATTCCGCTCCGGTCGAATTGTGTTTAGAATTTTTCTCTAAAGTTGATAATTTTCGAGCTATGAGCGGTACAATATTTGAAAAAGTGCAAAATATGAGATTTTGTCACCGAAAGACAATATGAAAAAACAAACATTGTAGTGTTTTAGGCTGACAATACAACCTCAAGCTAAAATCTAGTACTTTTTTCACTTGTATTATAATATTAATAAATTTTAACAACAGGAATAGCCGTTTTTTTTTCTTCGCTGCTGAAATATACTTGTGACGAAAGAAGGTGGCAAATGCGACACTTAACAGATATTTATCAACTTGTTTGCATTTTTAGCGCATTAAGGGTTGATTAGACATTGCATTGGTCTCCTTTTTTACCACCATTTCTACAGTCCCGTCTTTAGGGCCTACCGAGCTAAACATTTGTATAAGCAATGTTTAAAAAACCTTACCTTATAGTTATAGTTTGCTACAAACTTATTTGTAAAGCCTACCGTATTTTGATAATTATCACCAGTCCTACGACATTTAAAATTGATCTGTTGAGAAAGTGTGCATCATAAGGAAGAAATATACCCCTGGGAACATTGGTGAGGTATTTGCTCGCTTGCATATCAGTTTCGGCCATTTTTATCTTCAGAATCTGACATAGAGTAGTCAGAAATCAGGTAAAAGTGCTGTACTGAGTGTTACTCTAGACTGAAAGTCGAAAATGAGCAAGAAGAAAAAGAAAAATGAAGAAGACGGTAAAAATCAAGTGGATAGCCATAAAATTATAGCCATTAAAAATGAAAATGATTTAGGAACAGCACAAAATCAAGAAATTCGGACGATAATAAATAATGACAAAAATACGGAAGCAGCACTTAAACAAGAAATGAAGTCACTTAATGAGAAGATTGACCTACTGATTGAATTACATGCTGAAAAGGATAGGCTAGTTCAACAATTGTCCAATGAAAATCGTAGGTTCCAAGAGCACTGCGATCTATTAGAAACCGAGGTCGTAGAAAAGGACACTATTATCAGCACACTGGAAAGACTAAATATACTAAGTGACATATAAATCCGAACACCCAGTTTAAATGGTTTTATTTTAATAAAATTTTGTATAAGTACTTAATGAAGCATAATAAGTAAATGATAAAAATTTCAAAATGATTGCACTGCTTTAAAGCCCTTTGACCTTTAATAATGTGTGGATGCACCCTGATGTGCTACGCATTCTCCAACGCGCCTAGGCATGCTTCTGATCAGGTGGTCAATGTCCTCCTGTGGTATCTCATTCCAGGCAACCACCAACTCCTCTCGAAGTGCTTCTAGGGTCTGAGGAGGACGTTGCAAATTGAGCAATCTCCTACCCATCATATCCCACACGTGCTCAATTGGGGATAAGTCGGGAGATCTTGGTGGCCATGGTAACAATGTGACATCATTATGTTGAAAGAAGTCTATTGTGACTCTTGCAACATGTGGTCGGGCATTATCTTGTTGGAAAGTTGGATCTGCGAGGGTGTCAAGATAGGGAAAAAGATGGGGTTCTAGAACTTCGTGTATATAACGCTGCGCCTTCATGTTACCTCTGATGAAGATTAAAGGTGACCTGGAACCATAAGCTATAGCACCCCAAACCATAACTCCAACAGTGTGATGAACATGTCTTTCAACAAAAAACTGTGGATTCCTCATTTCACCACGTCGCCTTCTAACCCTGGCACGACCATCGTGCATGCCTAAACAAAATCGAGACTTGTCACTAAAGACAATATTGTTCCATTCCTGATCCCAGAGTGACCGTTGTCTGGACCACTCAAGGCGATTACGTCGGTGTTCTCGAGTTAAAGGGAGGACCCAGTGTGGCCGGTATGAAAACAAGCCAAAACTTCTCATTCGTCGGTAAACACTTCGCATGCCAATAGGTCTTCCGTGTTCTGCAAACCATCCATTTGCAATGGACCTGGTAGTGGAGAAACGGTCCCTTAAAGCCAATAATTTTAGGCGGCGATCTTCACGGTCTGTTGTTCTACGGCGGCGTCCAGTGTCCCTTGCTCTTTGCGTACGGCCTTCTCGAAGCCATGCCTGACAACACCTAACCACAGTGTCTACACTTATTTGCACTCTAACTGCAATTGCCCGAAAAGAAAGTCCAGCTTCCCGAAGTCCCACTATACGGCCCCTATCAAACTCACTAAGTTGACGAAATCGTACATTTCTCCGTACTCTAGGCATCGTAACCGATCGTAAAGGATGCCAAGAACCAAAATCCGCCAACGTTGATTCTTTACTGCGGCTGAAATATTCATTTTTAGAGCGTTAGTGAATTAAAGAAAAGCAGTATAAAAACCGGAATGTCCAACTGATAAGGCTGAAAATGTTTTCACTTGATATCTACCGTAAGATAAATACATTCACCAACTTTTATTAAAATAAAACCATTTAAACTGGGTGTTCGGATTTATATGTCACTTAGTATATTTGAAAAATCAACCGCAACTAAGAATATCTCATATTCTCAGATAGCTGCAAGTAAAGCATCACCAAACAAAGAGACAAGATCTTTGAAAAGCATAATCATTACACCTGATCAACACCAACCAAACTACGAGATCAGATATGATCTCAACAAAAACTTAGACATCTCGAAACTTCAGATAGGTAACGACAAGGTCAAAAACAGCAGAAATGGAGCTGTAGAAATAAACGTTCAAGATTGTGTTCATAACCAATTTAAACAAGAAATCGAAAAAATATGCCTACATTCTACAAGGTATCTGAACCAAGAATGTTCAAGCCAAAAATCAAAATAGTTGGTAATCGTTAGGAGGAAAAAATTACCGAAATAGAAGTACAAGAAGAAATTATAAAACAAAATCACTTTGTGGCTAACGGAGATATATCCGTCACTCATATTAATTATGTTGCGCTCAAAAAATGTTACATTATTTTTGCTGAAGTGACAGGTAAGCTATTTAGATATATTTTTGATAATAACAAAGGAAACATTTTATTAGGATTTGAAGATATTATCGTTTATGACAACAATATAGTATCACATGGTAAAAATTGCTTAAGGTTTAATCATTCAATGAAAAAATGTCAAAATTGTAAAGTATGTTCAAAATGTGGAGAACACCATGACATTTCCTCCTGCAATCAATCAACCACCAAATGTTGTAACTGTGTGTCTGCCAACCACAAGTAAAGGGTTGTCCAATAGGGACGCAGGAAAGTAAACGTCAATTTGACATAGACGCCATCTTTGTTTTCTGTCACCGACATGTCATTTTGTTAGTGGAATGTTTACCATTGATCGCTATGGAGTCGTATTCGATTGAAAACCGCATTAAAGTTATTCAAGAGCACTACAAAAATGGTGCAAAAATAAAAAACACGTTTCGCGCGCTTCGTGAACATTTCGGTCGCAACAACCGCCCAAACGAAACAACCATCGGTCCTCTGGTGCGTAAATTCGAAGCAACAGGTTCTGTGGCAAATCTGCCAGGCTCTGGCCGGCCAAGGAGCGTTCGCACACCGGAAAATATTGCTGTTGTGAAGGAGAGTGTGAGAGACGATCCGGAAACAATCAACAACGCGTCGATCCCAAGAATTGGGCATTTCGAGAACCAGTTTGCTCCGCATTCTCCACAAGGATTTGACTGTACACGCCTACAAGATCCAATTGACGCAAGAGCTGCGTTGGGCCGACCATTTTTCGCGCCGAACGTTCTCAGATTGGCTCCTTGAACACCGCCAAATTGATGCCAATTTTTCATCAAAAATCATGTTCAGCGACTAAGCGCATTTCACTTTGAATGGGACGGTAAACAAGCAAAACTGCCGCATCTGGGCGAACGAAAATCCCCGTGAGTATCAAGAGCAGCCGATGCATCCTCAAAAAGCGACTGTGTGGTGTGCACTGTGGTCAAAAGGCATCATCGGACCTTACTTTTTCGAAAATGCGGCCGGGGACGCCGTTACCGTCAATTCTGAGCGATATCACGTGATGATAGAGGACTATTTTTTGCCGCAACTTGAAGGAATGGATATGGACGATGTTTATTTCCAACAAGACGGTGCAACATGCCACACAACCAACGTCAAGATCCATCGATTGCAGTCGTTCTCCGGTGATCGCGTTATTTCGCGCAGAGGAAATGTGCCATGGCCACCAAGATCGTGCGATTTGACTCCCTTGGACTTTTTTTTATGGAGATATTTGAAAAGCAAAGTCTACGTCAACAAACTAGCCACCCTCCAAGAACTCAAAAACAACATCACTGTCGAGATAAATGCCATAGAACCGACCATGTTGCAAAATGTCATTGAAAATTTCGACCATCCCGTGGACGTCTGTAAATCCAGTCGTGGTGAACATTTGAGCGATATTATTTTTCATACATAAATGGTATAAATGAACCTTCAAAATAAAGTACCCAACTTGATTTGAATATCAATCTTTCTTGTTTTAATATGAGTTTACTTTCCTGCGTCCATTTTGGACAACCCCATACAACAAACAATATGATACAAATCATGATCCAACTGATAAAAAATGCACTACTTTCAAAATCTTCCAACAACAACACATATCACGAGTTTTATGTTGAGAAGTGGATCTTATGTACAAAATTTAATTCTAAATTATGAAAGAAAACAAACCTTTTAAATTTGGTCACTTAAATATTCGGTCTCTATCTGGTTGTGCCTACATGTTGGAAAATTCTGATTATGATATTTTAGCTCTATCCGAAACATGGCTCAATAAAAACATCTTAGATAGTCTTTTGTATATTCAACGATATACATTCTATCGAAAAGATAGGGAGAGTCGCGGTGGAGGCGTGGGCATTTACGTGAGAAATGGTTTGCTCCGTGAAGAATTACAGATCGAGAACCATATTGGCTACTTTCCTAGTGTTGAGAATATGTGGATTAAATTGAAATTATGTGGTCAAACTCTTGCCTTTGGGGTAATTTACCGACCTCCCCATAACAATGTTGCTGAAGCCATTGATTTTTTTGATAATGCTCTCTCTTTCCTGGTACCCAACTTTGATTATGTTGTAGTTGTTGGAGATACGAATATAAATCTTTTAAGTTCGGACAACAAATGGATTCCATCAAGTTATTATAGAACCCTCTAGAATAACTAGTACTTCGAGCAGCCTACTGGATCCCATATTTATCAATGATCTTCAAGTCTGTTCAAATTCTGGGGCTATAAATTGGATTTATTTACCGATCATTTTTTAGTATTTTGTGAAACAACTTTGCAGTCTAAAAAACCTAAGCAGAGAAATTCAGAGACTTTAAAAATGTTGATATTTTATCATTTCAAAATGATATTTTAAACTTTCCCTGGAGCATTATATATTCCGAAGAGAGTATTGATCACAAAATTTCATATTTGACAGATGGGATTAAATTAATTTTTGATAAGCATGCACCTCTAAGAATTGTATGTGTACCTAAATAAACCGCATGCACCCTGGCTATCATCCAGCTTAAACGTATGATGAAAAACAGAGACAGAGCTTTAAATCAGTTTAAAATAATAAGACAGAAGATTAAGTCAAATTAGATATGAAAAAGCAGCATATTCATTATCTCTCCGTCAAATGTTTTATAGATCCTTAAAATCAATGCATATCCAACAGTCACAAAATACCGACATTCCTCTACATTTAAAGAACCCTACTGACACTAATAATTATTTCTGTTACATCTTTCATAACACCATTTGTTCATGCACAGAGAAGATTGAGCATTATGAAAAGAATCACTATTCTAGTGATCGATTCAAGTTTAAACCAATCGATATGACTGATTTAAAATCGATGTTCCAGTATCTGAAATCGAATGCTTTAGGAAGCGATGGCGTGTCTCTCAGAATGCTACAACTATGCTTCTTTGCGATTCCAGGTCACATTTTACACATCATAAATACCTGTTTAGAAAGGGGAGTCTTTCCAGAATCATGGAAAGAAGCATTAGTGTTACCTCTAGCTAAAATAAGTAAGCCAAAATTATATTCTGATTTAAGACCAATTAGTATTTTACCTCTTTTGTAAAATTATTAGGAAAAGCAATGTACGCCCAAATTTACGATTATCTCTCTAAACATAAAATTTTGCCTCCCAAACGATGCGTCAATAGAAAAGGATATAATACTGCAGGTGCCCTATGAGACTTAACCGATAACATTGTTATTAGAGCTTGGGATCAACATATGATCACATCATTAGTTCTTCTTGACTTCTCTAAGGCATTCGATACCATAAATCTTCGTCTTCTAGTAGCCAAGTGCAAATATTTTGGTTTTTCTGACTCTGCCTTAAAAATGATCCAGAGCTTCTTAGGAAATCGATATCATTGACATGGTTCTATCTTCAAAGTGCCTCATTTTCTCCGGAGCGCCTCAAGGGTCTGTACTTGGGCCACTCCTATTCATTTTGTATATTTCTGATCTCCATTCAGTTGCTAAATATTGTAATATCCAATTCTTTGCCGACGATTCACAGATCTACAGTCATTTCCATAATCACGACATTCGAAATGCTGAATCTGAGGTAAATGAAGATATAAATAACATCTATTAGTATGTATGCAAAAAAGCATCATCTTACTATTTAGAAGTGATGCCAAAAGAAATTTTAAAGTAAAATTAAATGGTGAGACTATAGAAGTAAGTGAGTCAGTGAAAAACTTGGCCGTAACTTTAGATGAATATTCAAATTTTATACCACATGTAAATAATATAAATTATATCTTAATAAACAATTTCTTGACTTTACAACTACAAAAATTTTGTGTGACTCTTTGGTAATGTCCAAAATTAGTTATTGCGATTTAGTTCATCTTCCATTTCTTGACTCAATATCTCTAGCACGTCTCCAAGAAATCCAAAACTCATGTTGTAGGTTGATAAATAATTTGAAAAACTGTGATCATATCAGCCCTTTTTTCAATGACATGAAGTGGTTGAGAGTAAATGAACTGTGTGAGCTGCACCTAGTTACTTACACCCACAGGCTTTTACTGTCATCCATTCCGCCGTTTTTGAGAAATAAGCTGATATCTAGAAGCAATATCCATTCTAGGGACATTCGATTCACTGAAACACTCACAATGCCCCTCCACAGGACATCGTTCTTTCGAAAATGCTTCATCTACAACGCAATTATTTTTTACAATGCCCTACCTCGATCCACAAAATTGCTATCATATGATGAATTTAAACGACATATGAAGAAATTTATTTTGAATAGAAGTATATAATTAGTTGATAAAATGTATCTGTCACCCCACACAAAAGTATTTCCAATATAGCATTCCTTTGTTTTGTATGACTGTTACGATTTTATACTTTTAAATCATGAAATATTTAATAGCCTTCACTTATACCCAGAAGTAGACGTCAAGCCGAAACCGGGTGATAGGCAAAGTCATAACAGCTATCAGAAAAATATTTAAAAAAATTTTATGTATGTGTTTTGAAAATTATAGGTCTTTGAAAACACACACCCTACGGCAGTCTGTCAACTCCTGTTACTACAAATATTAACTTTTTTTGGATTTTATTTTTACAATGTAATGATGTGCTCCATCCATACCACATACAGCGTGTTCAACCTCTCCTGCCCCGGGATTATGAGCCCCGAGTTGCTTTTTGTCGCACAATGTTAGAAAGACACAGGAAAGATCCACAGTTCTTTGAAAAAAAATTATGGTCGGATGAGACCACATTTAAGAAAGATGGGTACATGAACCTGCATAACTTACACGAGTGGCACGTAGCAAACCCACATTTGATGAGAGAAGATAAATCTCAATATCGCTTCAAGATAAACCATTGGACAGGAATTTTAAATGGTAAAATAATCGGTCCGTTTGAGTTCCCAGAGACTTTGACTGCTGAAGTTTATTTGGATTTTTTGAAAAATCATGTACAAAGTTTATTGGTGGACGTGCCACTGAGTATTTACAGGGACATGTGGTTTCAGCATGATGACTGCCCAGAGCACTATGCACTCTCAGTGAGAGAGTATCTCGATCAAAACTTTCCAGGCAGATGGATAAAGCGGTCTGGTACAATACCGTGGTCAGCTCGATCACCTGATTTGAATCCTTTAGATTTTTTTACTGGGGAACTGTAAAAGAAAAAGTGTATTTCAAGCCGATTCAAAATGTAGCTGAGCTACGGCAAAGACTATTGGAAGCAGCTGAGTTTGTTAATAACCGTGGATTCGCTCGTTTAATAACCCGATCTTTTTTAAGAAGATGTCGAGCGTGTATTGCGGCTGAAGGAAAACAGTTTGAGCATTTGCTGTAAAGGTAAATCATCATCAGCAACATTTTGATGCCCACTGTTGTGCAAACAGTTATCCTTAAGGGTCCTTGTGCGTTTTCATAATCGCTGTTTAATTAGGAAATTTTGAAAAATTTTCATCAGTTTTTTTTAAAATAAAAATTGTGCATAAATTAACGAGTAATCTTCTAAGTGTTATACCATTTTGGAATCGTTATTAAATGAGCCAACTTTTAAGGTTACTTGCCAAACTCTCGTAGTACATTTTTTTCCAGTACAGCCAGTTAAAGTTGAGCAAAGTTTTACTTTGGAATACTTGGTTGGGAAATAAGTGGCAATTTTTCCTGAACGAGAAAAGTTGTCAGTAAGGTTGAGACACCAGTTTGAAGATGCATTATTCATCATTACATTGTAAAAATAAAATCCAAAAAAAGTTAATATTTGTAGTAACAGGAGTTGACAGACTGCCGTAGGGTGTGAAATTTCTATATCATTTTCAAAGACCTATAATTTTCAAAACACACACATAAAATTTTTTTAAATATTTTTCTGATAGCTGTTATGACTTTGCCTATCACCCGGTTTCTGCTTAACGTCGACTTCTGGGACACCCTGTATATGTTATACAACCATATTTTTTATACACCTACATTTTTAATCTTCTAACTTATCAAATGTATTTATGTTTTTTGTATTGTTTCAGTTTCAGTTTTTTCTTTTTTTGGGGGTTAAGTGACACAGTAGCATTATGCTAAACTTCGTCCCCTAAATAAAGACGATTTATTATTATTATTATTATTATTATTATTATTATGTACGTGCGACTCGTTTAACGGTATGAATGCATGACACATAGACTGCAACATAAAAATATGACGAACTTCTGTCAAAATACTTGAAAATCGCATTTGGCAACTACAAGCTAACTTCCTGGTTATACTTAGCTAACCAGAAAGTTAACTTGCGATTGAAAAACCGGGCCTAACAGTGAATAAAACTACTTGGTGCTATTCAATTTTTTATATAGCTCAGATTGTAAATCCTGTCATTACAGTTCGTCTTGACCTTTACGGGAAAGGTGGACGAGTCGCCCATGAGTCATCGGAGAGCGTATGGCTGTCCGGTGGATCTTCTTCGTCCTTGTTTTTTTTTTAGTACTCGACCAAGAATCGCTTGTTGCGTAACTGGGTCCACAGCGGCTATAATGAAGAGATGGTGTTCGTGTATTGCATTTTATAGACTGGTCGAAGAATTCTCGAAAAAAATATTCATCACATCACATTATTATTGTTCAATTCCGCATACTTCTGAGATATAATTGTGTTATTGTTAATTTTTGTCGTCGTCTAGTTTTGCAAATGGATATTGTGTGCTTGTAAGCAGTTTCAAGTAATACAGTGTTTGAAGTTTGAAGTATTGATGATGTTGACGTCGGAAGATAAAGTCGCATTCATAACGTATCATGAAAGTAGTATTATGTGTGAAATTTACGAAAGATGAGCTAGTACGATAGTGGTATTTGGAATCCACTTGAATTTTTAGTGACAAATATATAGGGTAAAATGTTATTGACAGACACAATGAGGGGTAATCTGAAAAGGTTATGAACAGACAAACATGTGATGCTGAAAAGCTATTCACGTCACACGAAGAGATAGAAGGTTATACTGTATATTCATCCTGATGACATTCGTAGGGCTACAAATCTTGTCCATGAAGTGAGAAACGCACTGCACGAAATCCGCAACGAGCAATGGAGCGACTTTCTGGCGGAAATGCTTGATTCAAGTATTCCTCTCTGGAGGGTCGCAAAGTCACTCAGAAGCGGAAAGCGAGAACAACTCCCACACATCCACGGTCCTGAAGGCATAGTCTTCAGAACGGAGGATAAGGTCGAGGTTTTCGCTGATGCCCTGGAAAAACAGTTCTCTCCCAATTATGATCTCGATAATGACCTCGACAAGGAGCAGCACATCGTACGATCCGTCAGGAGATATTTTAGAGCTAACGGCGTTAGCGGAGGCACTGAATCCACTTCAGAAGACTCTTCTTCAGAAGATTCGTCTGAGGCTCCACATAGCACATTAGCGGAACCCTCAGAGTTTCCACATTGCACACCAGCGGAGTTATCAGGTGATTTATCGTCACCTTGAGAATTTTTCGTCAAATCACCATGTGATTCCTGACGTCCAATTGGGTTTTCGATCCGAGCATAGCACCGAGCTACAGGCAGTCAGGCTGGTGGAGCATGTAACCAGAGGGTTCACCCGCAGCATGAGTACTGGCACCTTGCTTTTAGATGTCTCAAAAGCCTTTGACAAGGTGCGGCACGCGGGCCTCCTCTATAAACTAACCCAAAAGGGTTTTCCTTTTTGGCTTCTAAAATTACTGAAATCCTTTCTTGAAGGAAGGAAGTTTCGGATCAAAATTAACAATGTTTTGTCAACATCACGGCCAGTACGGGCCGGAGTTCCTCAGGGTTCGGTCCTAGGACCAATTCTTTATTCGCTTTTCATCCATGATGTCCCTTCCCCCAGCAACTGTGAAGTCTACCTCTATGCTGACGACACTGCACTTGTCGCCCAGTCGTGTACTGGTGATCTGGTTCACGATGGGTTGCAGAATGCGGTGGACGAAGTTCTAGAGTGGGCGGAACGGTGGCTGATAAAAATTAATCATTCGAAAACGCAGGCTATTTATTGTACCAAAAAACGTCGCGGCCCCCCAGCAGAGGTTTCTGTAGACGGAAATCGTGTACCATGGACAAATTCTGCTAAGTATCTCGGTGTCACCCTTGATAAAGGCATGACCTGGCAGAAACATACAGCATCCATAAAAACAAAATTCCAAATTGCGTTTCGGCAACTATATCCTTTGTTATGTAGATCCTCCAAATTGAGATTGATAAACAAAGTTCGACTATATAAAATGATTATTAGACCAGGCATTACTTATGCATGTGCGGCTTGGTGTTTTCTTGCCAAGACACACATACAAAGTCTTCAAGTACTGCAAAGCAGAACTTTGCGGACCATTTGCAACGCTCCATGGTATGTCTCAAATGAGACACTATACAGAGACCTTGACATTCCTTACTTGAGGGATTATGTCAAGCTTCAGGCGCAGCGACGTTATAGTCAAGCGGAATCGCACAGCAACCCTCTGTTGCGTGACTCAGTGGACTACACAGTGGAGCAAGTTCATAAACATTCAAGGCCACGGCTCGCACTGTAATCAAAAGTTATCGTGAATCTTTAGTAAACCCAAAATTACACTCTAACAAAACCGAATCAAAAAACAAAACAAAAAAAAATTGTTTAGTTCACCTCAAAATTAATCCGTGTACCAAGTCAAAAAGCCTAGGTGTTTCCTCTTAAACTAAGCATATCTGTTTTTCCTTGTTCTTCTCCTTTTTTCTTCTCCTTCCCTTTCTCTTTTTCCTTGACTTTGTCTGGTTTCTGGGCAACCAGGACTGACAGATTCGACTAACGTACATCAGACAGTGACTCATGGGCAAAGGTCCTACGGACCGCCCAGACAAATAAATGACGAACAGTTATACTGTATAATCCTGTCGCCAAGGTCGTTGTAGCTCTCGAAAATCTAGTGTGCGTACAAGATGGCGCAGAGCGCCTGCGCATTGAAAGAATTCCAGCATAACCTGCCGCAATCTTTATGTACATTCCACTCACGCTTTGCCATCATTTGTAGGTTTATTACTTTGTGGTTTATTACCATTATCCAATATTTCTTCTTGCAACTCGTTCGAACTATCAACATTAATTGTCTACAGTCATGATGACAGCAACAGAGAGATAATATGCCACATGCGCAGAACCTGAAATTCATTTTCTGTGCAGTGTACAGACTCAATTGACCGTAGACATTTTTGGCTTCACCCCCACTCCACGAGTTTCGCCCCTATCTCTAGGCGTCACGTCATGTCAGTAGAAAGTAGGTTACCTTTCCATCAAATCTCTCTTTTTCTCATCACCTGCTTATCCAACCTGTGTTTTCTCCATGTACGTTTGACAGCTTAGACCCCAACCGTACAAGCGCCCCCTAGCAAAGTTGGACATCGCTGCTATTATAATAAGACCTTTCAGGTGAGGGTATGCTTTTATTTTTACCTTTTTGTGTTAAAGTGCTTAAGTTTTAAAAAAGGGAGTGTTGTGACCATGCGGTCACATAAGAATAATAATTTAAATATCCGAAATTAGGCGAATCACTGGACAACAAATTTTAGTTTTTTAATTGTATCTTGTGGGAAAAGTGCACTTCTTTGTTAATTTAAGAGGGCGCTGAATCCAAAAATGACAATGAAATAAAAAAATTAGTTGAGGTTTAGAAAAAAAACTTTTTATTTTTAAGGATATATTAAAAAAAGTAACAAGATTCATATACTTATAAGAATCACTATATGCGCTGTCTTTTTGCTGTTCTTTTATGGATCGTTTCTGGAGCATCTCTACCAAGAGTCCAACAGTAGTCTGCAAGCATGGAAGGATTCCACTTTCCCTGGTACCTTTTTTCCATTGTTGAAATATCCTGATGAAAACGTTCGCCGTGCTCATCACTTACAGCTCCGCAATTGTCAGGAAAAAAGTCCAGGTGTGAGTGTAGGAAATGTATCTTAAGAGACATATTACAGCCCATCTTTTGATACGATGACAGCATATTTTTGACAAGGGTTTTATAGTTGTCAGCTTTTCTATTTCCCAAGAAATTAGTGACCACCAGACGGAAATCATTCCAAGCAGTTTTTTCAATACCTGCTAAAGTGTTTTCAAACTGTGTATCTTTCAAAATATTTCGAATCTGTGGCCCAACAAAAATACCTTCTTTAACCTTTGCCTCACTTAGTCTTGGAAATTTCTGACGCAGGTATCGAAAAGCTGACCCATCTCTATCTAATGCCTTGACAAAGTTTTTCATTAGGCCCAACTTGATATGCAGTGGTGGTAATAAATCTTTTTTCGAATCTACTAATGGCATATGCTGTACATTTTTTTGACCTGGCTCTAGGAATTGACGAACAGGCCAGTTTTGTCTGGTGTAATGAAGTGCCTTTGCCCGACTGTCCCATTCACACAAAAAACAGCAAAACTTTGTGTAGCCTAGCTGCAGCCCAAGTAAAAGTGCAACAACTCTCAAATCGCCACAAATATGCCATTGGTGCTCATAGTATTTTATGCATGTCAATAGGTACTTCATATTGTCATATGATTCTTTCATGTGAACTGCATACCCTACAGGAAGAGATGGTAAAACATTTCCAATATGCAATAACACTGCCTTTAAACTCAATGTATAAACAATCTCCATTCTTCTGGGTTATAGTTTATATTTAAAGCCGCCAGTAAGCCGTTAATGTTACTGCAGAAAACCAAGTTATTCTCCATATTGAAAAATGGTTCTAAGTCTTTGTGGCGTTTACGAAAAACACATACCGAAACATCGTCTTCTAACAAGTTCCACTGCTGCAGTCTTGATCCAAGTAACTCTGCCTTACATTTTGGAAGTTCTAAATCTCTTACAAGATCATTTAATTCTGACTGTGTTATTTTGTGCGGTTGGTGGCATGACGTGCTCGGTATAAAATCAGGATCTCTTGACGTTAATGGCATATCTTCTTCCTGACGAATCACTCGATCGCCATGATCTGATTCGTTTTCTGATTCGCAAGTGTAGAATTCTGGGGGTTTTGGAATAGGATTTTCGTCACTGTGAGGCACAGGTCTCATCGCAGATGGTATGTTTGGGTAGTTAATAAGCGATTTTTTTTCTTGGACATACCTGTGGCTTGTCCAACACAAGGTACCATGCAAAAGTAACAATCATTAATATGATTTGTAGGCTCTCTCCAAACCATTGGGACAGCAAAGCGCATAGACCGTTTTTTGCCATTTAACCAGCTCCCTGACTTGAAGCACATGTATTACAGCAGATGTGGGGTGCCCACTGTTTGTCTTGATCACCTAGTTTACAACCGAAATAAAGCTGATATGCCTTTGTTATTAGTGGAGTAATAGACCGTCTCTGAGACGCAAAAGTCACATCACCACACACGTAACAAAACTGATCTGGATTGTTTACACACTTTCGAGACATCTTGCATGAACGCTGTCAGCCAACTGAGGAAAAAATGGCTAATATAAAACAATATAATGTACACGTATGTATAACGTAACACAATCATGCCGATTACATCATCTTTCCTTGCCGAATATAAAAATGTAGCACGTGCATTCTTGTGAATTACAGTATATATTAACACTGTCACAGCAGGAACACATATAATTACCGTATCTCTAAAACTTGAACTAATATTGAAAAAATAAGTTTCATTCCGGTTTTAGCACATTAAAAATAGTAATATTTTGTTCATTTTATTTAGGATATTTTTTGGCTGTTGATCAGTGTATTGACAAAAATTCCAAAACTGGGATCTATGGCTTCTGAAGGACAACTAAGTACTAGAAAAATAATTTGTTGATTAAGTTCAAAATACCTTTGCTCTAGACCAGTGGTCGCCTACCTCGATAACTTTCGAATATACGTATACAGTGAGCTAATTAGTCGTAAGCATGTGGTTATTTGCGGACCTATCAAAAGCATTTGATTGCATTGATCACGAAATACTGCTAAACAAATTATATAAATATGGTATACGCGGGAATGCGTACTACTGGCTTAAATCTTATCTCTGTAATAGAAGACAGAAAGTAATTTTGAACAAAACTGGGAAACGAATAACATCTAGTCCTCGGACATATAGTACTGGCGTTCGTCAAGGCAGTACACTGGGCCCAACATTGTTTATTATTTATATTAATAATATATCCACCACCACGGAAAACACGCAAAATCTAAGTTTCGTCTATGCAGATGATGTAACTATTCTGATACCATATAAAGGAACGTCTGATATTCGAATCTTGATAGAGACCCAAATAAACCATATTCAAAACTGGCTGCAGGTGAATAAGTTAGCATTCAACATACGAAAAACGTGTTGTGTCCTATTTCAGTCAAGTCATGCCACCAAAGAACTGCCCTTAATTAATGAACCTCTATGTATCAAAGCGATACAACCCTCCTGGGTGTCACATACGATAGCTGTCTTAAGTTTGATAAGCACACAGAGAGTATAAGTATGAGAGGATAATAAGAACAATGTTCAAAATGAAACCTAGAGAGTCATGTAGAAGTATATTTAAAGTCAACCGCTTATTAACATTACCGGGAATTTATATCTATACCACTCTACTATTTATCTTTAACCATAAAGGAAAGTTTGAAGAAAACGTCTTCAACCACAGTTACAATACTCGCAAAAATCAGAAATACATGTACCCATCACATAAGCTAAATTCTACGGAAAAACGTCCACATTACTCTATACTGAAACTTTACAATGCTTTACCTCAACATATTCAATCCATTTCAGCATTCACTATATTCAAAAAAAGCATTCATAAATAGTTATGCGAAATGGAACCATATAGTATTGAAGAGTTCTGTGCTCTAGTGAAACATATATGTTGTCTATGTATGTTTGTTTTTGTATGTACTTTAAAAAAAATTGTATGTTATTTACACTGTATCACAATGACGTGTTATCTCTGTTATAAATTTCTTTATTTTTTGTTTATAACCGAGAAACCAATAAATTTCTATTCTATTCTATTCTAATGTAAGCCCACTTAAATGAAATTATACACAGTTGTATGTGTTTATTTTACTAATACTATTACTAGATAACTACATCCATTCCTACCAATCGTAGATGTTTGAAAAATAAACAAAATTTTTCGTCAGCTACAATGGCATGTCACATACAATTTAATAAAGGTAACAACAATAAAAAAAGCAACGCACTATTTTAAACAAAAGCGTCTCCAGACAAAAAATTGCGTGTTCAATGGGAAGCCTGACACTCAGACTCGACGACAATTGTTTTAATGTTCTTCTGTAAGTCAATTACGGTATTTATTTTTAATAAACTTCATATTTGAAAAAGAAGATTCACACAAAAAGGTCACTGACGCTTTCACTTTCAAGGCAAAACTAAATAAAACTGAATATCTTTACTTACTGATGGGCAGATACATTTTGTATTTGAGACTAATGATTTAAAAGCTAAACGCAATCACTTCCATTTTTGTCGCAGCGATGTCTTCGCTAAGATTCTGCGTAACAGAAGTTGCAAACTGTTGGATGTCAATTTCCATGAAGAGTGAAACAACGAATTGCGATATTATAGCAATTTCTTTGAAATCCTTGGAACGATGTTTGAAGTTATCCTTCAAGCAAGAGACTATATCTACATGATATTTACTGTCATATGGTTCTAATGGACTTTGAGATATCTTTCTTGAAAGAACAGGAAAATGCCTGATATCGCCATCGATTAAGTTTTGTTCCCAAGTTTCAAGCTCCTTGATAAACGCTTTTATGTCAGAAATCATTTCTGCTAGTTCTTTGTCTCGCTCCTGAAGCTGCAGATTAAGTTCATTTAAGTTTTCTGTAATGTCCACAAGAAAACCAGAATCTCTAAGCCAGACTGAATTTTCCAATTCCGGAATCGGTTCATTAGATTGTTTCAAAAATTGAACTATGGCAGATATGATATTACTAAATGTTTCAGCACTCGGAGTGGAGAAGTAGTTCCTCTTGTTGACAGTCAATTTCATCGGCCAAGGTTTTGAATAATCTTCTTGAGCTCTATTCTTGTCCACAATTCTTACTACCAATTTCATAACGTTGTTTAGTTTCAGAAAATGTCCACATAATGCTTGCTGATGGATAATGCAGTTGTAACAGAGAAATTGCGGAAAACTTTCATTTTTACGACATAACCTCACGACCCACCATAGCTCAGAATATATCTAAATAATTCACCTGTCACTTCAGCAAAAATAATGTGAAATTTAGCCACAAAGTGATTTTGTTTTATATACTAAGTGACATATAAATCCGAACACCCAGCTTAAATGGTTTTATTTTAATAAAATTTGGTGAATGCATTTATCTTAGTGTAAATAACAAGTGAACAAATTTTCAGCCTTATCAGTTGGACATTCCGGTTTTTATAGTTCTTTTTTTTAATTCACTAACGCTCTAAAAATGAATATTTCAGTCGCAGTAAAGAATCAACGTTGGCGGATTTTGGTTCTTGACATCCTTTACGATCGGTTACGATGCCTAGAGTACGGAGACCTGTACGATTTCGTCAACTTAGTGAGTTTGATAGGGGCCGTATAGTGGGACTTCGGGAAGCTGGACTTTCTTTTCGGGCAATTGCAGTTAGAGTGCAAAGAAGTGTAGACACTGTGGTTAGGTGTTGTCAGGCATGGCTTCGAGAAGGCCGTACGCAAAGAGCAAGGGGCACTGACACAGACCGTGAAGATCGCCGCCTAAGATTATTGGCCTTAAGGGACCGTTTCTCCACTACCAGGTCCATTGCAAATGAATGGTTTGCAGAACACGGAAGACCTATTGGCATGCGAAGTGTTTACCGACGAATGACAAGTTTTGGCTTGTTTTCATACCGGCCACACTGGGTCCTCCCTTTAACTCGAGAACACCGACGTAATCGCCTTGAGTGGTGCAGACAACGGTCACTCTGGGATCAGGAATGGAACAGTATTGTCTTTAGTGACGAGTCTCGATTTTGTTTAGGCATGCACGATGGTCGTGCCAGGGTTAGAAGGCGACGTGGTGAAAGGAGGAATCCACAGTTTTTTGTTGAAAGACATGTTCATCACACTGTTGGAGTTACGGTATGGGGTGCTATAGCTTATGGTTCCAGGTCACCTTTAATCTTCATCAGAGGTAACATAAACGCACAGCGTTTTATCCACGAAGTTCTAGAACCCCATCTTTTACCCTATCTTGACACCCTGGCAGATCCAACTTTCCAACAAGATAATGCCCGACCACATGTTGCAAGAGTCACAATAGACGTCTTTCAACATAATGATGTCACATTGTTACCATGGCCACCAAGATCTCCCGACTTATCCCCAATTGAGCAAGTGTGGGATATGGTGGGTAGGAGATTGCTCAATTTGCAACGTCCTCCTCAGACTCTAGAAGCACTTTGAGAGGAGTTGGTGGTTGCCTGGAATAAGATACCACAGGAGGACATTGACCACCTGATCAGAAGCATGCCTACGCACGTTGGAGAATGCGTAGCACATCAGGGTGCATCCACACATTATTAAAGATCAAAGGGCTTTAAAGCAGTGCAATCATTTTGAAATGTTTATCATTTACTTATTATGCTTCATTAAGGACTTATACAAAATTTTATTAAAATAAAACCATTTAAACTGGGTGTTCGGATTTATATGTCACTTAGTATAATATTTTCAAAAGAAGAAAATAAGTCCTACCCAGTAGTCTGTTCTTTTAGTGGAGTTTGTTCGGATGGCTCCCGGAAAGGTAAAAAATGTGTAACGTCCATAATTTAAGTTATCCACATCAAATAAATAACACGTATAGTTT
Organism: Acanthoscelides obtectus; assembly: GCA_963669975.1. Classification (NCBI taxonomy): domain Eukaryota; kingdom Metazoa; phylum Arthropoda; class Insecta; order Coleoptera; family Chrysomelidae; genus Acanthoscelides; species Acanthoscelides obtectus. The sequence goes on from CAVLJG010000004.1 coordinate 11,485,727, forward strand.
GTTAAACGAGTCACAATCAGGTAAGAAGTCACATCTAGGTAGTGCAATCACAATTTAAATGCACAATCAAGATTAAAAAATCAGACATTAAATAACAGAATAAGTATTTTTTTTAACAACTTATTGATGTATTTTTATTCGTGATACAGATAGAAACCGCTTCCCCAGCTTTTTTAAATTCATTAAATGTTTTTATAAATTTGATTTCAGGAGGAATGATGTTGAACGATCTAGGAGCTAACAAAGAATACCACCTTAGAAATAAATTTATTTCTTGTGTTGATACTCAGTATAAATAACACAGCTTAATGATTTTCTATTTTTATATTGAACTATTTATTTATTTATTTATTTATTTTCAACAGGAGAAACCCAATTACAGGAAACGCTGAAAAAAATAACAATTAAAGAGACATGGTTCTTGGACTTAAATCTATAGTATCACACATTCTAAATAAGATTGGATGATCTCTAGCAGTTAATAATCGATGCACAACTGTCACTGTAAATATCACACGATTCAGTAACACTGTTCATGATGCAGCACAGATTAATTGGCGATTTTGTCATAACATTTGTACGGCCAGCTTGACAATAGAATGCCGTTTGTTGTCGACTCCCTAGCCTTGGAACGCGGAAACATATTTTTGCAAGTAAATTTTGACAGTCAATTTTATTGTGAATGAGGCCATACAAAAACGACAAAGCAAGTATGTTTTGTCTTGTTGACAGTGAATCCAAATTGAAAAACTCTAATAGGGCACTATGGTCACAACCTCTTTCTGGATAAGAACCTGTGCACAGTGACAGAATTTTGGTATATAGGAGACCAGATCAGAGTCGCATACTCCAACTTGCTCCTGACAAAAGTAAAAAATAAGGTCATTAATGTATCAACATTGGAGAAACCTTTCCGGTTTCTGATACAGAAACCAAGTAGTCGAGTGGCAGCCGACGAGATATGTTCGACGAGTATATGCTCAGTAAACGTTAGCTTGGTATCAAAAATGACTCCAAGGTCTCTATAAGAGGTGCATCTGTCTATAACCTGACCATTGATGTTATAATTATCATAAATTAAATAGTTCACTTTTCTTGTATAAGTCATAACTTTACATTTCGAAACATTCAGACTGAGACAGTTTCGTGAACACCATGGCGAAATTAGAGCTAAGTCATCTTGCAACATGACGCAATCCTCGACTATCTTGACTGACGTGCAGATTTTAAGGTCATCAGCGAAAAACAAATGGAAACACTTCAGTTCAAAAGACAAGTCATTAATAAATATTAAAAACAATACTGGACCTAGATTTGACCCTTGAGGTACCCCAGACGTGGCCCGATAGTAACTCGACCTATGACCACCATATTCGAGAAATAACCTTCTATCCCTCAAATATGAATTCATGAGCGACAACATTGCATCAGACATACCCATACCCACTGTTTTAAGCTTATCCAGAAGTGCATAATGATCAACTTGATCAAACGCCTTCTGAATATCTGTTTAGATGACATCAACTTGTCCCTGACCGTCCAGTACTTCAGAAATGTACTGCGTAATTAGAGCCAGGTTGGTGACCGTAGATCTGCCTCTCATAAACCCATGCTGATTAATAGAGACTGCACCCCTGACCGAGCAGTAAACCGTTTCATAAGCGATGCTCTCAAACAACTTGCTGAAATTGCACAGGATTGCCATTTGGCGATAGTTTGAAATATCAGAGATATCTCCACTTTTGTGAATAGGACATATTTTAGAGGTCTTCCAGATATTTGGATATGTCTCTGATTTTAGAATTAGGTTGAATATGGAATCCAGCGGTTTCGCTAGTATATGAATGCAATCTTTAACGAAAAAACTTGGAATACCATCACATCCAGACGTCATTTTGTTCTTTAATCTTTTCGAAGCTCTAATTGCGTTTTCTTCACTTATATTTTTTAAAGAAATGATATCGGTAGAATTATTTGTTGGAGGAGATGGCCCTAGTAGACCAGACGGGATAAAAACTGTTGAAAAGAAGGTAGCAAAACTGTCCACTATATCCTGGGGGATTCTAGATTGCTGTTTTTTGATCTGGGCAAATGACCAGAATTTTCTAGGATCATTGACAATGGCATCCTCAACCGATTGGACGTAAGCGGAGTAGGCAACACTGATCTGGTTTTTAATGAGCTTCCTAAAATTACTGAACTGATCATAAGAAAACTATTACAAGGCTATAGAGACAGAGTTGTCTTATGTCAATATAACAACTGTGCGTCCTTTCTTCTTCCCTTAGATGCGATCGACTTGAGATTTGAGCTATTTCCAGGCCGAAAATTCCGCTTATAATCCTCGGTCAGAAACGATTGGTGTACTGGTCTATAATCAGATATTTACGTCGCTCCGATACTGTTACTCATTTGCCGCAAGGTGAGTGCGCGGGAGATGAGCCCGTAAAGGTGCTGCACAGCAATTCGTGATCTCCTAACTCCGCATACAAGGCAAAATGGAGCAACGTGATTGTGTTCTGTATACAACTATGTGTGATCTTCGCAACTTGTTTCGTAAACGGCATGTCGCTGTTCGACCTTAAAAGGGGAAATTATTCCTCGTAACTCTCCTGGTCGTGGAGATGGATCTTCCTAATAGAAGGATACGATGACAGGATCGATGTTCTGGAGTTTAATTGGGACTTTATGTCACGTCGTGAATCAAGAGCGATTGCCTTGGAATAGCTACATTTTATATTACGGCAAGTCCTGTTTTGCAATAACTGTTACGAGACCTATTGCGAGAAACTATTCAGGATGCTCATTTACCTCCCCACATTTGCTCAAAATTTTTTGGTCATCATACTTTATATCTTACCCCATGAAATGTACCATGTTTTTTTGATCATGCTTCTGGGGTACACAATAAGCCTCATATTTAGAGCGATGCTTCTGTCGCTCGACATCAACAAAGCTTCTGGATCCGGGCCTGATTCCTAGTATTATGTTGAAGACGCTTGCTACATTTCTTTTGCACCTCTTATAGATTTCTCATGAATCTGGTACTTTCCCAGAGAATTGGAAATGTGCTTTAAAAAAAACCGCTTAAGACTAACCCGCACAGACCTAGAGCTCTACTTTCTGTTGAAAGAAAGTTCATGGTGCATAAGTCGGAAGCTTCTGGAGCACCTTGAACGTATCTCCTAGCTTATGTCACGCAACTGTGGAGCAAGCTCATCCAGTGTCACTGTGAGGCTCTTACCGTTGCTCTTGACATCAGGAAAGAGTCCGATAGCAGTCGCGATGACCCGGCATTTAGTTTTCTGCCTACGTATCTACTTCAGTATGTATAAAAAATTTAACATCTGAAACCTATCATGTGTTTTCTACTGATGATCCTCCACGTTTTCTGGTAGCCTAATGATTTCACAGATGTGAGCTTGAGTTTGCACTAACGTTTTCAAAGTACTTTGGAAAACACCATCAAGATGGTCATAACGTTGGTAGAACTCATGACTGTGGTGCTAAGTTATTATCCAGATAGCGATTTCTTATACAAGATTGAAATCCAGTATGTCAAATTGGGATTTTTTCAAGTTCGGACACGCTCTGAGCACTACACATATTTGTTTGGAAGTGATAACAGCTCGTACATCTGTGAGCTACGTGAAATCCAAGTATGGATCATTTAGGCCATTGAACATCCACGGATCGTAGATGATTTGTAGAAACTCTTTAGTTCTATAAATGCCTACATATAGAGGGTGTGGAAATAATATTCGTAACTTCAAGAAGTGGTTCCTTGCACTATTCTAAGCAAAAAAAAATCATTATAACTTATGTCCGAAAATCAATCGTCTTCGGGGAATGTGAGTCGTAAATAATTAATTTTCTCAAACATTTGGCAACGCTGCAACGCAACCGCGATACGTGCGCACGACGACCGCATCGAATTGTTTACGTTTGTCTGATATTTTTGTTGGAAATATGCCTTGAATTATTGAATACTTTTACGCACTTTTTTGTGGCTAATGTTCTTTATTTAATTAATAACGCTTTCGGACAGTACATTTATTTAGAAAAAATGACAGAACTTACCGGTACGTGTCGATAGACACCACACCACCAATTCCCACGATTATCAATCACTTATTTGAAACGATCAAATAGTTACAGTTAAATGTAATGGGTGATTTTTTTGCTAGTATCTTTTTGGCAACACTGTTTAGTCTATAATTTTACCATGAATCGACTTACGAACGAACAACGCTTGCAAATTATTGAATTTTACTATCAAAATTCATGCTCGGTTAAGAGAGTTCATCGAGCACTGCTTCCAATTTATGGGCAATTTGGTTGGCCTACTGAGGGAGCTATTCGGAAGCTTGTGACTAAATTGCGAACCCAGTTTGCATTATTGGACATTAAACCACCAACACGCAGACGTAGAGTGAGGACTGAAGAAAATATTGCGGCTGTATCCGCCAGTGTTAGTGACGACCGTGAAATGTCGATTCGCCACCGTTCGCAGCAATTGGGTCTCTGTTACTCCACTACGTGGAAAATTTTGCGACAGGATTTGGGTGCAAAACCTTATAAGATGCAGCTGGTATAAGAATTGAGGCTACACGACCTCCCATTTGGTGAATCGGCGCTGGCAAAGTTGGAGGAAGATCCACATTTTTATCGAAAAATTGTGTTCAGCGACGAAGCTCATTTCTGGTTGAATGGGTACGTTAACAAGCAAAATTACCGCATCTGGAGCGAAGGCCAGCCAGAAGAGCTACCAATGCATCCCGAAAAAATCACTGTTTGGTGTGGATTATGGGCCGGTGTCATCATCGGGCCGTACTTCTTCAAAGACGACAATGGCCGGAACGTAACTGTGATTGGCGAGCGCTACCGTGCGATGATAACAAACTTTTTTTTGCCCACAATGGAAGAGTTGGACATGGCTGACATGTGGTTTCCACAAGACGGTGCCACATGCCACACCGCACACGAAACAATGGCCCTATTGGGAGGCGAGTTCGGTGAACAGTTTATCTCACGTTTGGGGCTCGTCAATTGGCCGCCTAGATCGTGTGATTTAACGCCTTTGGACTATTTCTTCTGGGGCCATGTTAAGGCTAATGTCTACAGGGATAAACCAGCAACGATTGACGCACTGGAAGCCAATATTGAAGCATTTATTCGTGAGATACCGGCCGATATGTTGGAGAGAGTGTGCCAAAATTGGACCTTGCGCATGGGCCATCTAAAGCGGAGCCGCGGCCAACATTTACATGAAATAATCTTTAAACATTAAATTATATCGACCGTTCCATCGACTCAAATGAAGATTTAATCGTTTTTTTTAAATTTTTTGAAAATCATTTCCTATACCTCTTAAAAAATCACCGGTTACTAGTAATCACAACAAGACGCGATGATACATGCAATGTGCGACGTTGCCAGTTGTGTGAGGGATTTTATTTGTCTATTTTTATTCGGAAAATTGTATTCAATAAGTAAGAAAATTATTTTGTTAGAGACAGTTAATTAATAAATAAATCTATTGATATATTATACGCTGTTAGGTATATGAATTTAAATTATTAAGGTGCAAAATTAATTTATTTCATGACTAACAAGAAATAAGTTCAGCATTTATTTGCTCCTAAACGGTTTATTTTCGGACTTAGCTTATAATGAACTTTTTTGCTTAGAATAATGCAATGAATCATCTCTTAAAGTTACGATTATTTCCCTAACACCCTATAGGTTATCAACAACAGAAGCTAGCCCAAGGTACACGGGCATAAAGCGTCAAAAACATACTATTACATTTTCGAAATTTTTCTCGACTAGCACCCAAGATATGTGGGACACTTTCGCTCAACGAGTCCTAAGCGAAACGGCTGACAATACTGTTGAAAAGAAGGTATACTGTGACCCCTCAAAGTGCTGGATCAACTCTAACATATCGAGGATGCTTCGTCACAAGAGGTCTTTGTGGCAACGGTTTAGGAGGAGTGGCCATTCACAAGATTACGTGTCTCATCGTTCCTTTTCTAACCTCCTATCTAGAACGTTACATAATGCCAAACATGCTTATGAACGAAAACTGGTTACCTCCAAAAATAAGAAGAAGCTGTTTCGGTATCTAAGAACAAACCTGAATTCCAAAGTTTCATCACCTCAGATCTGCGACGCTGACGGTCATCTCCACATGGATGCCACCGAATCTGCCAACTTACTGGCAGAGTCCTTTAGTGATGACTTCGTCGATGAGCCTAATGGAGACCTTCTACCGACCACTACCTACCATAGGTGTCCCAACAGCCTTTGCGAAGTTGAGTTCCTGCCTGAAGATGTATTAATGCACCTGCGAAATCTGAAGACTTCTTCCTCCCCTGGTAAAGATGGGATGACAGCTGCTGTACTTAAAAACTGCGCTTCAGCACTGGCCCTACCATTAAGCTTGATATTCACATCGTCTTTTAGATCTCATACCCTACCCTCATGCTGGCTTAGTGCTTCTGTTACCCCTGTATTCAAAAAGGGCGACAAATCCTCCGCTAAAAATTATCGACCAATAAGTCTCGTTCCTATCGCCGCCAAAATAGCTGAATGAATCATATTAGATAAGCTCCTGTCATTTGCTTTCGAAAATGACCTTATCCCTAAGAATCAGCATGGATTTCTCCCTGGTCGATCAATAATGACCAACCTTCTCCACTCTCTCAACGATTGGACTCAGTATCTGGACACAAAGACTCCTGTTGATATAATCTACTTAGATTGTTCTAGGGCTTTCGATCGCGTACCACATAGAAGGCTTCTGTTTAAGTTGGAATGTATGGGAATAAGAGGCGAGTTGTTACTGTGGATTAAGGCTTTTCTCGGGAGGACTTTCTCTGTGCGCGTCAGTGATAGCCAGTCTCACCTTCGTCATGTAGCAAGTGGAGTTCCTCAAGGCTCTGTCTTGGGGCCAGTGCTGTTCCTTCTGTATACAAGTGACCTGCCCGCATTGATTTCCTCCACATGTTCAGCTTATGCCGACGACACCAAGATTTACAATACTGTCGTAAATTCTGCTATGCTTCAACGAGATCTTGATATTGTTTGTCAATGGTCAGTCAGTTGGCTTTTACCCTTAAATCTAACTAAGTGTTGTGTCTTTCACCTCGGGAAGACAAATCCGCGATTTAAATACAAGAACTCTGACCACAACATCGAAGCAGTTTCCAGCCACACTGATCTGGGCGTTGTAGTCAACGATCGTCTTTCCTGGTCAGAGCATATTCACCACGTTTCATCAAAAGCCAAGAAACTTCTATACATGCTGGAGAGGTCTTTCAAAGGATCCGATGTCAACACTTGCGCCTACATTTACAAGGCATTCGTGAGGCCAATTCTTGAATTCGCTGGCCCGGTATGGGTCACTGTGCTTCTGCGCGATAGAAATCTCGTCGAATCAGTACAGCGTCGGGCCACTCGTATCCCTTTTGGAGCACGAAGACCAAGCTACGAAGATCGCCTTGAATTATTCAACCTGACCCCATTCTCTGAGCGAAGACTTCGTGGCGATCTTATAGTTACGTTCAGGATACTTCATGGTTTGATGGGCACCAACCTCATGCATCTATACCGTCTGTCGCGCAGCAATCTACGCGGAGACAGCTTCAAACTGCATAAGGAGCCATTTAAAACAACAGTCCGACAGTGGTTTCTTCCCAACCGCATATTCGACACCTGGAATAGTTTACCTGAAAGTGTGGTTGGTGCTACTTCAGTTAATAGCTTCAAAGTGCAGTATGATAGCTGGAGGAGTGTACAAACTTTATAGCTATGAACTGTCTTTTTTTATTTTTTTCTATTTGATGTATTTGTGTTACGTGTCCGTACACTATATTTACTGCATGAGCTTATAGTACTGTGTACTCTGCTCATCTCAATTATCATAATAATGATAATAATTTTCCCTCATCAGTTGACATGAGAAGTAAAAAAATGAACCATTTAACGATACATAAACGAAGGCAGCATTCGGCAGTAGCACGAAAAAATCTAACGTATAGCAACGCGGTACGCTCATCCTTTCTAATATCAAAATGACTATTTCAGGGCCTCCTTGACCGCAAATTCTGAATCCGACCGTTGCTGACATTTCGAAGGTAATCATAGGGTACATCGTACATTGTGTACGCCGACGAGAAAGAGTGGATCCTAACCACCGACCTGTCACAAAATAGACCAATCCTTTTACGGTAAGAAATAGCGTCAAGCAGGATGACTCGACACTTTACGCGCTCTCGATACGGCTTTTGATACAAATTTCAATGTAGTACAATTTTATTCATAGAGATTAAAGAAGATGAAGGTTTTGCCACTCACCCTCCAAAAATTATGTATTGATGGTTAATCGTTTGATACTTTTGTGCTTTATGTATATGTACACACTATAAAAAAAAAATAGCATCCACCAATAGTATTGATCATTAGCAAGATAACAGAGTCGTGATCTATAATCAGATCTTCAGACCTCTGTAGTTCTGTTTGTCAACCCAGTTTTGAGATCTTCAAGGAGGCCTCAATCTCGCGATATGTCACATGTCTATCCTCAATGACGAGTTTGCGCACAGCATCGACGTTTTCCTGGCTGACTGCCGTTTTTGATGCACCCACCCTGGGATCGTCACTAAGACTCATCCGTCCTCGTTTAAATTCTCCACACCAACGGGAAATAGCCAACTGATGTGGCGCTTCGTCGCCGAAAACAGACAGTAACTCAGCAAGGCATTCTTGTTGCGATAATTGTCTCTGAAAGTTGTAATAAGTTATGGAGCGAAAATGTTCTCGGTTGAGTTCCATTTTTCTGATGACTCGGTGACACTTAAAAATTCACTGTAGTGAGAACACTGCACGTATTGTTGTGAAACTTTGAATTTAAGTTTACTAAAGAGTGAGGTTAAGATTCAGTACTGACGTTCGATCCGCGCGGCCTACTATGTTTCTATATGCAAAACTTAATAGACATCCCTCGTAGTTACCGAAAAGATAAGAAAAGCAGCCGTTAGATGACAAGGAATGCTGCATCAACACCCCAATCTAGAGTATCTTTGATTGAAGATGACCATGTCGTACAAACTGAGGAAGTGTTTTGTGTCCAAAGCAGACCGTATGCGCGATAATATTAATTCCACTTTAAGATAATCTCCAGGAAATCAATGATTACTTCTAGTGATAAGTACTAACTTGTAAGAAGACACAGTAAAGTTAATGGTTGATCAAATTATTCACTTTTAGTATTCATACTCCCACCAAAAATCAATAAAAAATGCATTTTCTGAAATCTTCAGAGGACTAAATACGATATCTGTCGACCATAAATATTGTCGTCTCAATCTATAAAAAATCCTGTTTGTGTTTCAACAACAGATTTTTGGAAAATATGTTTTAACTATTATTTCTAATAGCAGTCAGAAGCTTATTAATAGTAGAACGCCTATTATGAATAGAATATAATAAAATAAATTTTTATTAGGTACAACCTGTGAATTACAATGTGGCATGTCAAGTATGTATATACGAGTATATATAAAAAAATCAAAATACATGAAGATACTTGCAGATACATATTAGTAGATAATTTACAAACCTTTTACAAAAAAAAGGAAATGCCAAGACCTAAAAAAACTCTTGCAAGAATGGAAGCAACATTAAAAGGTATTTATCAGAGGCGTGTTAAATGTGTGAACTAAAACAACAGAATAAAGACATAGGTTGAGCAAGTATTCTTTACTCGAACAATGCAATTCCTTAAGCTAAGCGGTAGGGTATTGTTCAATTTTATATTAAACTAGTTTTCTGCAGCCCTTGCCAGCCTGATTCTGCGGTCTCTCAAAAATGATCGCGTCCTAGTTGAATAATTATGGTGTGACATCCCAACTAGCAAAGTAGAGCTATAAGCTTTTGGTAAAAGAACCGTTCAGCCATAAAAGCTCTTTATTGTTGTTGCCTGAACACCAAAATGCTGGCTTAATGTTGTGTGGAATGCAAATTTGCTTTCTGCAATATATTTGCTCTAAAATGAGGTGTTTAAAATATTCTTATAGCATAGTTACACAACACCTTCTAGGACAATTTTTTAACTGTTGCATAAACGTTTATACAACTATTTTATATGGCATATTTGCAGGTTAGTCAAAATGGTTGTGTTGTGGCATCCATGGTAACGTTTATAAAACAAACTCGAGCCTTGTTGTTTTGCTATGCAAATTTACTACTTTAGCCAACAAATTGCTCTCAACGGAGGCACTTATACAACTGTTGTTTAGTAACTGTTAAAGGCTGTACATATGCTAAATATCTTGGTATACAACTTTACCATTACCTAAACTTCTGCTGTCATATTTCAGTTAAAATGCCATAACCAATGTTTTAAGACAAACAACGCATGCGTATTGGTTAAAAAGGTTTTATCAACTGTTCAAACAGAAGATTTAGATCTGGTACAAATTCTAGGTAAATCATTCGACTTTGTCGGTATTTCATTTCTGACATTTGTCAAATTGTTGTATAACACCTGCAGGCAACACAAAAATATTCTAATAAACTAAAGACAACATGGACGATGCCATGATTATACATAACCACCCGCCATATTGGGAAAACATTTATTCCTCTATTTGATATTAAATAATTATGTTTCAGTTCGAAATTACAGATATAAAGTGATAAACATTAGTGTAATTGTGTCTAAATATAGGATTTGTGGAAGATTTAACGCAGATAAGTTCACTCTCCATTTTAAAAATCTAGACATACTTTTGATCATTATCAAAATATGCATGAAATAAGAAGCCCGTAGAAATTGCGTAACTACGTTGCACGATAATCACAATGAAATTTGCTGCGCAAGTAGTACAATAGCCCTATATCACAGTGTAGAAGTTTATCATATACCTGTGTATGAAATTCACAATGGCCGATATGTAAGTAAACAAGATGACTGTAATGTGTTAGTTATATATTCTTCACTTTGTCTATGCAATACATATGAAATAGTTTGGTTGCAATAAAGTAGAATCACGTAAAAGAATAGTTGTATAGTTGACAAAAACTGAATCTTGCACTGACGCAAATGTCCTATAGCGGCTGCAAGGGGCTTACACTTTTGTTGTATAAATGTTACCTGCAGCCCTTATACAACCTCTTAAATGAGTGAAGTGTCCTATTAGGTGTGCCCATTCTGCTTGTGTATAGCTGTTCTAAGAGGGTTTTGCCAATGTGCTTACAGTATACAATGCTGTGTAAGGAATACTGTATAATCATTTTTGCAACTCTAATAGGAGTGACAATTGTTAGTTGGGATTTCCATACCTTCTCAAAAAATATCAATGCGACCAAGTTCAAATTTCGGATCGACATTAAGCATTTTAATGTCATGAGTCTAATGTTCGTAAAAAAATGTTATTTGAAGACAACATTATGGGTTATCAACCTTTTTTGTCACATCTTGGATAGCTCATGACGTGTTAACAATGATATCCTGTCGATGGTTATAAAAATGTTACGAAATACTATGAAAAAATTCAATCGACTACGCTCTCCACTCGCCCCACCCACTTACCGGAGCCAAGATGTCAAACATCTCACAGTATCCAGCGTGGTTGTAAGATTGTCGATTTTTCGGAATTTGGATATGTTATAGCCATTGACAATTTGTGACACGGATATTTCGACTCCCTAATAACAAATATAAATGTTTTATAGTTGGAACTCGTTATATAGGGTGTCCGCAAAGTTGGGATTTTCCTTTTCAGAAACAACTACCCTTGAAATAACAAAGGTAATGTATAGTGAAACGAGGGCGACCAAGTAAAAAAAAATAAAGAAAAAAATACTCACTCTCCAGTTGACGAGAAGGGCTAAGTACGTCTCTGCCCGAAATCATTCCGCTCCAACAGAAAATGAAATCAGCTGATGCGCTACCGAGCAGACGCCGGCGGTGGTGCAGACCAGTAGACCACGAACAGAGGTAACATACATAAAAAGTCTAGGTATTGCATCCCGTCCAATCGATTTGGGAGAATAAATGGTCCAATCAGCATACTGTTCACCTTGCCAGCCCAAACATTCACCGAAAATGTTTGTTGAAAATGTACCCGACGGACAGCGTGCGGATTTTCTACTGACCAAACATGACTGTCGCGAAAGTTATTCACCCCATTACGCGTGAACGTAGATTCGTCTGTCACCAATATGCACTTAAAAAGGTCCGGATTATTGTCATGTTGATGCAACAACCACTGACAAAACCGCACTCTTGCTGGAAAATCGTCAGGTTGAAGGGCTTGTACACGTTGGACGTGAAACGGATACAGCCCCTCTTCACGCATCGTTTGCCACACTTTAGTTTTTGATACTTGCACTTCTCTAGCCACGTCTCTAGTGCTTGTTGAGGGATTCTCGTCTACGCGATTACCTCTACACGCGTGACCGTAACAGTCGGTTGAAGGTTGCATACTGACCTGACACACTGACCCCGACCCAGTTCTGTCGTCGGGTTGAGCTAGTGTCCACTCGGGGATGTCGCGGCTACAGGACGGTATTCAGATATTTTTGATGTTGCAGAGCCCTTTATCTCGGTTTCCTTAAGACATTGGTGTATATGTACTAAGAAAAATTGCTTATGTTTTCAAGATCTACACGTCTTGTAAAGGAAAGCCCCAACTTTGCGGACACCCTGTATAATATACTAATTAGCGGACAAACAGAGACAATCAGACAAACTGATGAGAATGAATGACTCGATTTTTCGGCCATCATTCGCGGTCAATAGGGGAAGAATATTTCTTGGGAATTGCATAATACGATGAAATTCTCTAGCGTTTTTAACAACTCTTTGGTCCAAACACACCCCGATCTTTTGTCAAGGATGGAGTCGGGTCGAAATTAGTGGTCATTTTTACGTATTTTCCATCGCTTTTCGTGTCAGTGTGTGTCTTTTCATGATTCCTGTAACATTAGGGCGGTACTGAATACGCCTAAGAAATTGCATGTTCAAAGATGTTGTGTAACAGCTTTGATAGAAACGATCGACCCGTAAGCTCTTTTCGAAATTGCGGTGCATCCTGACAGTGTCTTCGATTTAAAAGACGGCTAAGAAGGCCCAAAAAAAATTCCTGCCGGGAGCGTACAAATATACAAATCCAAGAAAACTGAAATAACCTTCCAACCCGTACGAACGCTTTCCTAAAAATAATCAATGTGTGCCGTTACCATGACCAACCGCAGACAGCGCTGTTTTGAGCCCTTTACTTATAAATGCGGTCTAGCCTTGGAGACAGATCGATGAAAAGTGATCCCTACTGACCTACCTGCGTACAACGTTTTGAGTTTTTCAAAAAACCACACCCAATTGTTAGCTTTCCGTCTGCGTGTCTCCAGGAGGGAAACTATACCTCTCTGGTGAGTGCTAAAGAGAACAAAACGACGCTCTCTGCGGTTGATCATAGTTACAGAGACAGAGAGCAAACATTAAAGGGGGTAATTACCAGCCCAGACGACTCGAGCAGTCTTTGAAGAGGTGGTATAATCTGAACTTCTGTAACTTAAGGAAAGGATAGCGGCAACACTGCCAACCCGCTCAGTGCGCATGCGACTAGCGACTACTCTCCCACCAACAGCAACCGTGTGCGCTTCTTCCTGTTGGAACAGGTATAGTCTAGTCTTTTATAGTCTAGTCTAGTGTCTAAATTATGTCCGGAGACCGCAACAAAGTTTGGCTGAGAAGTGAACAAGTGGAGTTTTGTTGATATGGTTGGTATATAAGTTCAGTTTTCCATCTTAAAAATCTAGACATACTTTTGAACATTATCAAAATATGAATCAAATACGAAGCCCGTAAAAATTGCGTAACTGCTTTACACGATAATCACGATAAAATTTGCTGCGCAAGTAATTCAATAGCCCTATATCAAAATGTAGAAGTTTATCATATAGCTGTGTATGAAATTCACAATGGCCGATATGTAAGTTATCAAGATGACTATAATGTGTTAGTTATATATTCTTCACTTCGTCTTTACAATACATTTGGTTGCAATAAAGTAGAATCACGTAACAGAATAGTTGTATAGTTGACAAAAACTGAATCTTGCACTGACGCAAATGTCCTGCAAGAGGCTTACACTTTTGTTGTATAACTGTTACCTGCAGCCCTTATACAACCTCTTAAATGACTGAAGGGTCCTATTAGGTGTGCCCATTCCACTTGTATAGGTATTCTAAGAGGGTTTTGCCAATGTTCTTACAGTATACAATGCTGTGTAAGGAATACTGTATAATCATTCTTGCAACTCTAATAGGAGTGATAATTGTTAGTTGGGTATTTAATTCAAAAACTGAAGCTGATGGAATGGACATATTAGAAACAATCTCGAACTATCTGTATGGACTAAGTAGTAACGAGAACAAAAATTTAATAAGTACCAGATTAACAGCAAAATTTGACCTTTGGAAGTCACGTACGTATTTATCATATGAAAACATTTTCCTTCAATGAATAGATGCCTACAATTATTGATTTCATTGCCGGTAAGTGTTGCGACATCTGAAAGAAGTTTCTCCCATCTAAAGAGGATAAAAACTTGGCTGCGCCCCACTATGTTACAAGAGCGATTAGTGGGTTTAGCTCTTTTGTGTATGCATAGGGATATTAAAATAGACGTGAATACGATCATAGATCGGTTCGCCAGCAAAACGGATATTCACCTTGATTTTGTAATATGAAACACCTCAACTTTGCCTAAGGTTGTCTGTCAGATCCATCTCGCTTCTGTTGGCCAATAAATAAAAAAGCAGATGTAGTTAAGGGTTTACTCACGTTTAAACCACCGCGGTGATCTTTTCCAAAGTACCCAATCAAGATGTGTGGTTTTATTTATTGGCCAGCAGATTGATATAAAAGTCTGTTCAAATTCTGTTCAAATCATTTTTTTAGCTGATGTAAACATTGTTTTATTTTGAGACTGTGAACTGATGTAGTTTCATAGTTTACATGTTTTTGTTTTTTGAGACTGGCTGGAATGTAGTTATTCAATGAATATTTTTTGTGTTTTTCTCAAGATTAAGAATGTTACGTTCAGTTTTATACTTTAAAGAAGTCGTAACATATTTGTCATTGTTATTTTTTTTAATGAATATGTATACTAAGTGACATATAAATCCGAACACCCAGTTTAAATGGTTTTATTTTAATAAAAGTTGGTGAATGTATTTATCATACTGTAAATAACAAGTGAAAAAATTTTCAGCCTTATCAGTTGGACATTCCGGTTTTTATACTGCTTTTTTTTAATTCACTAACGCTCTAAAAATGAATATTTCAGCCGCAGTAAAGAATCAACGTTGGCGGATTTTGGTTCTTGACATCCTTTACGATCGGTTACGATGCCTAGAGTACGGAGACCTGTACGATTTCGTCAACTTAGTGAGTTTGATAGGGGCCGTATAGTGGGACTTCGGGAAGCTGAACTTTCTTTTCGGGCAATTGCAGTTAGAGTGCAAAGAAGTGTAGACACTGTGGTTAGGTGTTGTCAGGCATGGCTTCAAGAACGCCGTACGCAAAGAGCAAAGGGCACTGGACGCCGCCGTAGAACAACAGACCGTGAAGATCGCCGCCTAAGATTATTGGCCTTAAGGGACTGTTTCTCCACTACCAGGTCCATTGCAAATGAATGGTTTGCAGAACACGGAAGACCTATTGGCATGCGAAGTGTTTACCGACGTTTTGGCTTGTTTTCATACCGGCCACACTGGGTCCTCCCTTTAACTCGAGAACACCGACGTAATCGCCTTGAGTGGTGCAGACAACGGTTACTCTGGGATCAGGAATGGAACAGTATTGTCTTTAATGACGAGTCTCGATTTTGTTTGGGTATTCACGATGGTCGTGTCAGGGTTAGAAGGCGACGTGGTGAAAGGAGGAATCCACAGTTTTTTGTTGAAAGACATGTTCATCGCACTGTTGGAGTTATGGCTTGGGGTGCTATAGCTTATGGTTCCAGGTCACCTTTAATCTTCATCAGAGGTAACATGAACGCGCAGCGTTATACCCACGAAGTTCTAGAACCCCATCTTTTACCCTATCTTGACACCCTGGCAGATCCAACTTTCCAACAAGATAATGCCCGACCACATGTTGCAAGAGTCACAATAGATTTCTTTCAACATAATGATGTCACATTGTTACCATGGCCACCAAGATCTCCCGACTTATCCCCAATTGAGCACGTGTGGGATATGATGGGTAGGTGGTTGCTCAATTTGCAACGTCCTCCTCAGACTCTAGAAGCACTTCGAGAGGAGTTGGTGGTTGCCTGGAATGAGATACCACAGGAGGACATTGACCACCTGATCAAAAGCATGCCTAGGCGCGTTGGAGAATGCGTGCATCCACACATTATTAAAGGTCAAAGGGCAATCATTTTGAAATTTTTATCATTTACTTATTATGCTTCATTAAGTACAAAATTTTATTAAAATAAAACCATTTAAACTGGGTGTTCGGATTTATATGTCACTTAGTATATTTTTTGTTGTTTCGTCTGACATTGTTATGTAGAAAAGTCTGTGATAGATTATATTATTTTGCATTTTTGTTTTAATATATGAAGATTACTCGAGCTTAAACCAAGCTTTCGTATGAATCAAAATTTGAAAAACTTGTATGTACTTTCTACATGAATTACTGAAACAAATTCATAATGTCTGCATATGTCCATGCTTTCAATGTTAAATCATTAGAACACTTCAATACATCACACTGAGAATTTACTTTCCATTTTACCCCTCCCAGACTGAAATCCTGGGAGCACCACTGCTTGAGATCACAGATACTTCAAATGACGTAATTTCGTTGCTTTAACGAAACGTACCACTTATTGTCAGAGACCCCTCCCGTCAATCCCAGGGCATGGGTGTTTTACGTAGTCGATTTTCAACCAAGAATCTAGTATTGTATCATCAATTTAAAATCTCTAAGCAATCACATAGGTGCACACCAATCCAATCATTCAAATCAGCATTCTGATTAGATTTTTTCTGTGTTACGTAATATATACGATAATTGTACGTAGAAAACCATGAATGCCCATGGGCTATTCAAGCACGTCCAAGTTTTCTTTGTCTGACTCCTTCATAGTTATAAAAATGATAAGGTAATTGATTACGGAATTACTATAATTTATGGATCGTATATTACAACCATGGATTATGTAAATTATATGTATAATAGAATATGAATATTGAGGCTAAATGTTGGCGCTTAGCGTTTTTACGAAATGGGAAGTTTCAAGTTTTATTATCGATTGTCATACAAACATTCTGGAGGACAGAAGATAGACAAGAATTAGTGATAAATCATCGGTATTGGATACTGAAATTAGGCGTATCATTTGCTGTCAGGAGTAATTGAAAGCAAGTTGTTTTTTTTTTGGGAACTGTGTAATGGGACATTTTTATCGAAGTACAACAGCAGCACAAAGTGACATCTATTAACAGAATGAAAACATTGTCAGCTGAGTCACCGATGTGACCGCTAGATGCCGCAAATTCTGGTGCTATATTAGGTACAGTCTATTTCTACCTGAAGCTAAGCTTAGATCATGCTGAGGAGCTGTCAGATAGCACAAAATAGCTGTCCATGGTTGGCCCTAGTTTGGTTTGTTTCCTATCTCTTACTCGGCTCCACAACCTTTCGTGATTTTCTGATGGTCATCTTCGAATTGAAGACCTCGGTGCAGAAACCAGGTAAGTCAATTTTCATCAAAAATTGCGTTTTTGAATATTCTAAGTATTTAGATCATTGCGGATCGTTTGGTGCTAGAATCGAGTAAGCCCAACGCATCTAATGTGAAATAGCATAGGATTTCACTTGCCTGGTCAAGTATTGGTAGCATAAATCAGGCAAGTCCCGTGTAAAAAAAGGCAAGAAAACTGCCCTGAAAAATGGCCATATCCATATTCCCAATTGATGGAAAGAACTAGTAAGTTCAACTTCAAAAAAGTTTAAAGTTGTAAACGTCAATCAGAACATGATCATGGATTTTGCAACACATCTTAAAGCTTTTTTAAATCTGCTTTTGTTAACAAAGAAAAAGATAACTTTAGCATTTCAACCTACTGACTTTTTCAGTACCAAAAAGGATTAAAAATGTGGAATGGAGTATTGCAATGTCCACCCTAGTTTTTTCAAGATTTTATATTGAAAAGAGAATGTAGTATTGTGCTTTCCAAGTTCACGTATGATACAACCCTATCATTTACCGCTAAATGAAAAAATGCTGCTGATATTTAACCTTTATCGGAAAAATCGATCTGTGGTGCTACAGAAAGATCTTCGAAGAATCCGAAAATATTGTAGTTCCACAAATAATAGTTGGTACAGGTAATAACGCTTATGACTCCGACTCATCATTTATGTAATTGAAGATTTGCTTTTGTTACCCCCTTTTCAAGTTGTTTTGGTTTTGTTCTGTTTGATTATTGAAACTGTTTGAACTATTTTCAATATTATTGAATAATGTTCTGGGCAAGAACCAGGTAAGTCTAAATTTTTAACAAAAAAAATTAAATGTTTGGGTTCATGTTCTTATGTTGTTTCATATCAAACAGGTTTTTTATTACCTTCTCTATACCCTAAAATAAAATGCTTTTTTCATATTTTTAAAACAAAATTTTCAGTTTTTTTCAATTTCCCAAAACTTTCTATAATGCGACTTACATGGTTTTTGCACCGAGGCCTTCAATTCAGCATCTGAAATTACCAAGTTTCGTTCGCCATGAGAGATTAAAATTAAAGAATTTCCCTACAAAGCACTATAACATCTTGATGTTTCCAATGACAAAATATTCGTGAACACCTTACATCTCAGTAGCTAATTACCAAATCTCCATGTTATATCAATCGTCTTCTTTTGAATTCGTTTATCTAAATATGCAATAAAATTTGAGGCATTCTATTTAAAAAATTACAACTTTGATATGTAGGTCAAAATTGCGACACCTTGTATAATTGCCAATATTTTAGAAATGTGCACTCAAATATCATGTACATATAACATGCCTTAAATAGATTTACCCAAAATGCATTTGTTTATGAGTAAAATTCCGTCCACACATGGATGGGCCACCCTATATATATAAGTTATAGGGCTACCCTGTAGAAGCTAGAAAATAGAAAATGCAAGTCAGCAGATCATCGCAGCGAATAGCAACCGTTGAAATGCAACATGATATGTTTCCTGTTTTACTCATGCTAACGAACATTGTACTTGTATAATTAAAATTTAGTCTTAATCTAACTTTCGTACCATCCACTACTGTATTTTCGGAAATAACTATTTTTTAAAAAGGCACTTACGTTATCCCGAAATATTAGTTATATATATATACTAAGTGACATATAAATCCGAACACCCAGTTTAAATGGTTTTATTTTAATAAAGTTTTGTATAAGTACTTAATGAAGCATAATAAGTAAATGATAAAATTTTCAAAATGATTGCACTGCTTCAAAGCCCTTTGACCTTTAATAATGTGTGGATGCACCCTGATGTGCTACGCATTCTCCAAGGCGCCTAGCCATGCTTCTGATCAGGTGGTCAATGTCTTCCTGTGGTATCTCATTCCAGGCAACCACCAACTCCTCTCGAAGTGCTTCTAGAGTCTGAGGAGGACGTTGCAAATTGAGCAATCTCCTACCCATCATATCCCACACGTGCTCAATTGGGGATAAGTCGGGAGATCTTGGTGGCCATGGTAACAATGTGACATCATTATGTTGAAAGAAGTCTATTGTGACTCTTGCAATATGTGGTCGGGCATTATCTTGTTGGAAAGTTGGATCTGCCAGGGTGTCAAGATGGGGTTCTAGAACTTCGTGGATATAACGCTGCGCGTTCATGTTACCTCTGATGAAGATTATAGGTGACCTGGAACCATAAGCTATAGCACCCCAAACCATAACTCCAACAGTGTGATGAACATGTCTTTCAACAAAAAACTGTGGATTCCTCCTTTCACCACGTCGCCTTCTAACCCTGGCACGACCATCGTGCATGCCTAAACAAAATCGAGACTCGTCACTAAAGACAATACTGTTCCATTCCTGATCCCAGACTGACCATTGTCTGCCCACTCAAGGCGATTACGTCGGTGTTCTCGAGTTAAAGGGAGGACCCAGTGTGGCCGGTATGAAAACAAGCCAAAACTTCTCATTCGTCGGTAAACACTCGGCATGCCAATAGGTCTTCCGTGTTCTGCAAACCATTCATTTGCAATGGACCTGGTAGTGGAGAAACGTTCCCTTAAGGCCAATAATCTTAGGCGGCGATCTTCACGGTCTGTTATTCTACGGCGGCGTCCAGTGCCCCTTGCTCTTTGCGTACGGCCTTCTCGAAGCCATGCCTGACAACACCTAACCACAGTGTCTACACTTCTTTGCACTCTAACTGCAATTGCCCGAAAAGAAAGTCCAGCTTCCCGAAGTGCCCCTATACGGCCCCTATCAAACTCACTAAGTTGACAAAATCGTACAGGTCTCCGTACTCTAGGCATCGTAACCGATCGTAAAGGATGTCAAGAACCAAAATCCGCCAACGTTGATTCTTTACTGCGGCTGAAATATTCATTTTTAGAGCGTTAGTGAATTAAAAAAAAAGCAGTATAAAAACCAGAATGTCCAACTGATAAGGCTGAAAATTTGTTCACTTGTTATTTACAGGAAGATAAATACATTCACCAACTTTTATTAAAATAAAACCATTTAAACTGGGTGTTCGGATTTATATGTCACTTAATATATATATATATATATATATATATATAGATGAAAATTAAAACTTCCGCCTTTTGTTGGGTACTTCGACAAAATTTAAGCAAGGAGGACTATACTTTTTTATACTCTCTAGCTTTCAATGGCCTTTGCCATCATCATCAGGAGCTGCAATTACATTGATAACAGTAGCAACAATTGTGTAAAATGAATTATTAACTTACAGAAGTATGTGGGGATTTTGCTAAATGTTGCTTACGTTAGGGTTGAGGGAAACACCCAGTAACATGGTGAAAGCTGGATACATGGTACAATAGTCAAAATTGTACAAACTACATACAGCTGTATGACAAGAACAAATTAAAAACAGATTCAACATATTTAAAACGAAAGTTAAGCATTACATCGTGAAGCCACTTGATGATTTCACAAAATGGTGGGCATAGAATTATGAGTAAGATGAACCTTTTGACAGATGGCCGAAGGTTAGCAGTGTCCGTGTAGAACATACTCACATACTACTGTAAGTTAGTTTAAATTCATTTTACACAATTGTTGCTACTTTTTTCAATGTAATTGCAGCTCCTGATGATGATGGCAAAGACCATTGAAAGCTAGAGAGAATAAAAAAGTATAAAGAGTCTTCCTTGCTTAAATTTTGTCGAAGTACCCAACAAAAGGCGGAAACTTTAATTTTCACCTATCTGGTCTAGATGACAATGACCACGTCTCAAGTTATATATATATATACATATATAACGGAAACACAATTTTCATAAGACGAACATTTGTCATAAATCGTTTCTATTTATTCTCAGGAAGGAGTACCAACTTGTTTTTATAAAAACCTAAGTAAATCACAACATTACTTCACATTATATGTTAATGTAGCAGGTCGAGTCTTCATTAATAACTATGAAGTGGCTTTTGAGGTACCTGTCCTGTTGTAAAAGTAATCCAAAGTCTCTGTCTTTAATCATCGACAAGAATGAATTAAAAAGTGTAGATGCGTAGGCCACTGAAGGTCATCTTTTCGGAAGTATAGCTAATAGTTGGGTATTGGGATTGTTGGTGAGAATTCAAAAATATACAGGGTGAATAAAGCAACATAGAAATATTATCTTCTTATATCACCGTACACGGTGATATGGACTTTTATTGGATGAGAAGTAATTTCACTGAAGGTCTTAGAATGAAACGCCAAATTCAAAATACGTTCGAAATGTCAGAAGCTATGGGATATTAAGCTCATTCTGACGAAAATTTCGCCACTGTATCTCCAAAGTGACTAATTTACAAGCTGTTAGAGAGCTGACAAAATATCCCAATGCTAAAAGTGTAGCGATCCAAAGGTTAGAGCATGCTAGAGCAAACTTCTCCCTTCATAAAATTATTTTATGATATACTAGAATATACAGGGTTTTCCTTTTAAAAGAAAGTATGTTTGTGTTGCCACAAGTTATGCCTCATCGTGTAGATAGCAGATAGGATCGCACAAACTTTTTTAAATATCTCAAAGCAGTTCCGTTTTACCATGCACTGAAGGGCTACCCTGTATGTGCCGAGAATTTCAGAATGCATTCCAAAAATAATTTGTGTGTAGAAAGCAAGCTCCTCACTAAATTTCTGCCGGCATTGGGAGTTCGTATGATATTAATTATGTTGTTTGTCGAGGCGCGACAGAAAATCCATAATTGATAATTGCCATTAAAGCTGAATATACACACACAGCCACCATCTCGGTAGTCCTACTCGTCTCTATTCAAACCGACAGCCGGTATATCTAATTGCTATAAATTAGGAAGCTTCACGGGTTGTATGCAAACAAAGATCAGCTTTTTTCTTATCCGCAAATAACTGTGCTCCGTGTTCACGTTTCTATACGTGTACGAACGTCGAAGCGATGACTTTTAATAAAAGCGTGATTACGCATCTTTGGCGATTTTTTTGTATGGACGCAGCGGTACTGTTAGTCCTTACTTCGAGACCTTTTCATGTGAACACTAGCGGGCGAAGGTAAACTGGTCTTGTACACTGCACGCTAACTGAATCAAAGCAGTTACGTCATAACGTCAAACAATGGCAGTGACGCACATGGTTGCCACATTACTTAAAACTACTAATGGGTGATTTTTTTGCTAGTATCTTTTTGGTAACACTGTTTTTGACAGACGACGCGTGAATCGTGTTTTGTGTCATTGTCAAACTTGTCCAGTTTGGTCTATAATTTAACCATGAATCGACTTACGAACGAACAACGCTTGCAAATTATTGAAATTTACTATCAAAATTCATGCTCGGTTAAGAGAGTGCATCGAGCACTGCTTCCAATTTATGGGCAATTTGGTCGGCCTACTGAGGGAGCTATTCGGAAGCTTGTGACTAAATTTCGAACCCAGTTTACATTATTGGACATTAAACCACCAAAACGCAGACGTAGAGTGAGGACTGAAGAAAATATTGCGGCTGTATCCGCCAGTGTTAGTGATGATCGTGAAATGTCGATTCGCCGCCGTTCGCAGCAATTGGGCCTCTGTTACTCCACTACGTGGAAAATTTTGCGACAAGATTTGGGTGTAAAACCTTATAAGATACAACTGGTGCAAGAATTGAAGCCACACGACTTCCCACAACGTTTCCAATTTGGTGAATGGGCGCTGGCAAAGTTGGGGGAAGATTTTTATCGAAAAATTGTGTTCAGCGACGAAGCTCATTTCTGGTTGAATGGGTACGTTAACAAGCAAAATTGCCGCATCTGGAGTGAAGACCAGCCAGAAGCATTGCAAGACCTACCAACGCATTCCGAAAAAATCACTGTTTGGTGTGGATTATGGGCCTGTGGCATCATCGGGCCGTACTTCTTCAAAGACGACAATGGCCGGAACGTAACTGTGAATGGCGAGCGCTACCGTGCGATGTTTTGCCCAGAATGGAAGAGCTGGACTTGACTGATATGTGGTTTCAACAAGACGGTGCCACATGCCACACCGCACACGAAACAATGGCCCTATTGAGAGGCGAGTTCGGTGAACAGTTTATCTCACGTTTGGGGCCCGTCAATTGGCCGCCTAGATCGTGTGATTTAACGCCGTTGGACTATTTCTTGTGGGCCATGTTAAGGCTAATGTCTACAGGGATAAACCAGCAACGATTGACGCACTGGAAGCCAATATTGAAGCAATTATTCGTGAGATACCGGCCGATATGTTGGAGAGAGTGAGCCAAAATTGGACCTTGCGCATGGGCCATCTAAAGCGGAACCGCGGCTAACATTTACATGAAATAATCTTTAAACATTAAATTATATCGACCGTTCTATCGACTCAAATAAAGATTTAATCGTTATTTCAAATTTTTTGTGTTTTTTTTTGAAAATCAAATCCTATACCCCTTAAAAAATCACCCGTTAGATCCTAGGATATTTTCCAAAATCTTCTTTATGTCTTCGAAGCCCTACCGCACCCAACATTACGGAGCGTATGTCTTGTAAGCGCTAGAGCTAGGATAGATTCTATTCACTACCTAATACCTCTCTTACGGTCTGTAAAGGCAATAATGGTGCGCTACATTATCTCGTTCGGTCTCGAAATGTTTCGTAAAAAAAATGGCGAATACTTTTGCTTGTCGTCCCTGAGGTTTCGGCATTTTAGCATAAAGCGTAAAATCACACCTCAAAAATTTGAAAAAATCGGTTTTTAAAATAACAATGTAAATATTGAGGCAGAAAGAACAAAAATATACTACAAATAAACAACAGCCGTTGGCGTAAATACTTGACAAGATTTGCGACAATGTCACAACTCAGAAAACTACTACCAACATAAATGTACCCGGGAAATGCAAACAATAAGTATCAATTTAGGATCTATATTGCATTGAGGTTGGCATTAAAATTTACTAAATATGACGTAACTGCTTTGTTTCAGTGAATACACCATAGGCATTCCTGCCTCGACAATTTCCATGTAACGCTGTGATCAGTTCACAATTTACTATGTTCGACCCAAGTTAGTCCCTGCAGAGGAATATAGCAAAAAAATTATTGGATCAAGTTAGTCAAACAGGCCCATATAAAATCAGTACATATTCCATAGTATCCATTCATATAATAACGCTAACGCTCTCTGCCCTAAGTATCAACCATCTGGCAACGCTGCTGGACCACACCAGTCAAACACGTCATAAGCGCCAGCTACGATATTATAACATCCATACCGGCGATGTTGTCAGACGCAAGGCAGGGTTCGGCGCATGAAAGTCGTCATTGCATAGATTCGTCCCGACCGACTGCGTGTCTCGTGTATGAATATTTCCCAGGCTCATATACAGGGTGGCGCATCGAAAACAAAACACGCATTTACTGGCAGCTCAGTTTTTTTTTGAAAAACGTTCGGACCCGTCGATTTTGTTTTCGAGGGGGACACAGGCTTGGCAGAAAATCACGTTAGCACGTGCAGCCCCCTAAGCGGGGGTGACACCACCCCCAAAATCTTAAATGGATACCGTATTTCAAAGGTATTTCAATTTTCTTTGTAATGATATAAAATTAATGTACTTCAGTTCAGTAGTTTTGAAGATTTATTGATTTAAATAAAACTAATACATCATCATTAGTGGAGATCAATACATTTGGCAGCAAAGTAATTTAAAAATGAACAATGAACTGACCCGTTAGGGAAGTAAATGTCGAAAATAGCCACCATGACTCTCCATGCCATAATAAAGATTTTGCTCAAAACGTTGCCGCACATTTTGCAATATTTGAGGAGTAATTTGAAGGCACTCATTCACAATTCTTTGTCGCAGGTCTTTCAATGATGTTGGCTTAGTAGCATAGATTTTGCTTTTTAAATGACCCCACATAAAGAAATCCAAAGGTGATAAATCTGGCGATCCCGGGGGCCATTCAATGGCACCTCTTCTTCCAATCCATCGATCTGGAAACGTCTGATCTAAATATGGTCGAACACGTAATGCGTAATGTGGTGGGGCACCATCCTGTTGGAACATCAGCCTATTCGCAATGTACTTCCGATTATTCTGATTTTTAATTATGACTGTTAATGCAGGATCTTCCAGTAATTCCAAATACATTTCACCGGTCAAATTTCTAGTTAAGAAAAAAGGACCAACTAAATGATCGTCAAAAATACCAGCCCAAACATTTAATTTTTGTGGCTGCTGTGTATGAACCTCATGATAAATTCTGGGATTAGATTCGGACCAATATCGGCAGTTATGACGATTTACTACGCCATTTAAGAAAAAGGAACATTCGTCAGTGTTTAATAGAAAATGTTCATCGTTTATAATTCGTTCACTCATATCATATAAAATTGTAATCACCGATCAAAATCGTCTTCATTATGTTCTTGTACCAGGTGAATTTTATACAGATGAAAACTATGGGCCTTTAGAATCTGTTTGACAGTACGTCGACTAACACCACATACAGTCTCCAATTTGCGGGTACTTAACGTAGGATCTACATAAACTTGCCCTAAAAGCCCCACTTCTATTGCTTCGTTCCTTATGGGATTTTCAATGTTGCGTTTTATATTGGCGACTGACCCAGTTTCTCGAAATCTAGCTACAAGTTCTAGAACATATTTTCGATGCACGTTACTGTTCTCATGTCGCTCATTAAATATTTCTGCTGTTCTATTAGCGCACTGATTATTTCCGAAAAATATTTCGATAATTTCAACTCTTTCTGCTGTGGAATATACCATGGTTAATTTATGTAATAAAGCGTTACACGTTATTCTAGCAACAAAGTTTGGTCAAATCAATCAAAATAAGTACGAGATATTTCCTTATCTTTCTTCAAGAAATAACTTTTTTGCCACAAAAAAACGCTCCAATAGCTATTTTCAACAACAAAATAATAAACAAACCATGGGCATAGTGGAGAAAACCATTTACTCATTAAGTAAATTCCTTTAGTCAGATTTCTTCTGAAAGTAGTACAAACTAATCTGATGTACCTATTAGAGTCGATTTTAAGCTTTAAATCAATAAATCTTTAAAACTACTGAACTGAAGCTCATGTATTTTACATCATTATAAAGGGAATTGAAAGACCTTCAAAAGAAGGTATAACTCGACCCCCCTTTCTATTTAAGAGTTTAGGGTTGGTGTCACCCCCGCCCAGGGTGCTGCACGTGTTAACGTGATTTTTTGCCAAACTTGTATCCCCCTCGAAAACAAAATCGACGGGTCTGAGCGTTTTTCAAAAAAAAAAACTGAGCTTCCAGTAAATGCGTCTGTTTCGTTTTAGATGCAACACCCTGTATAAATTATGGTGAATTGAGTGAACCTTGCTCCTTTTCATAATGTTCAGATTTAAATATAGCACAAACTCATTGTAAGTCTGTAGCTAGACATTATAGTTAGTCAATAAAGTTGTACAAAAATATTATAGGGCTTACTCAGACAATATGAGGTATTTAACTCAGATAAAATTTACTGGTCGACTGTATTCTTCCCTGTTGCCACATATTGTCAGTTTTAAGTAACAATCGCAAACACCTCGTGACTTCGAGATAGCCCTTAATATCATAAAAATCGTATTCTATGCTATGCAAACTGAGCAGTGCTGCCAAGTCTGGTGAGATTCCACCAGATCTGGTGATTTTATGAATAATCTAGTGATTCGTGAAACAATTTTTCAAAAATGGCAATTTCTGGTGGCTTTTAAAATTTCATCGCTTTTGAATACTTTTAACAATCTTCCGAACTGGTACCACTGATATAACACAACTCCAATATCGTAATCAACTGTCTTCCTCCCGAAAAAATGTGTATGGGACCCAAAATAGCAATAGCAATCGAGCAAAATATATTAACCGAGGAGCAAAAAAATTGCTTAGACTTTTTCATAGAAGCAGTGCACCATTCCCTTTAATGCCGGGGAATTAAAAATATTGGAATTATTACGTTTCTTACAACTATCGACTATTGAGAGCATTGGTAATGAGCAAAATCATTTTTACATTTTAAAAAAATTTGACATAGATTTTACCATGGATTCTCCGTTTTCTGGAAAACAATGTGTCTACTTAAAAGAGGATTCGATTCTGATATGTTTCCCGAATTGGGTTCGTTAAGCCATCACTTATTTTACCTTACAGCAGTGCATGTGTGGAAAGAATTTTTATTAGTACGAGTCTAAATGGAACTAATCTTAGGTATAAACTGGGTGAAACAGTGGCATCTTGTATACCAAAGAACCCATAAAGCCAAACAGCTACTATAACTTTGATGTATCAAATAAAACATTATCACTACACAACAATGAGATGTATAAAACAATATAATTTAGTAAGTACTGTAAACTGTAAGTACTTACTTTTTTGAAATCAGAAATCTTTATGTAGACACCCTTATTATTTGTTTTAAAAATGTAGTATTTAATTAGATCGTTAGTGTTTAGGATTATTACAAAACTGTTACATGGGTTATTTTTGTTTGATGCTTTAATTCACCTACATTGCTTTACATAAGTATTATGTATTATGATCATCACATTGGTAAATAAAGATTTTTGCAGGAAATTAATAGTATACAAACACCACAAATGCATTTTTTTTTTCATTTAAAACCAGCAGTACATCTGAAAAAGTTGTCACTTAAAATTCCTGGAGATTTTTTTTAAATCTGGTATATTTTCATTCGAATTGCTGGTGATTCCTTTTTCGACCTGGCATCACTGAAACTGAGGGCTATCGTATTTTCTTCGATCACAAATAATATACTAAGTGACATAAATCCGAACACCCAGTTTAAATGGTTTTATTTTAATAAAATTTTCTATAAGTACTTAATGAAGCATAATAAGTAAATGATAAAACTTTCAAAATGATTGCACTGCTTTAAAGCCCTTTGACCTTTAATAATGTGTGGATGCACCCTGATGTGCTACGCATTCTCCAACGCGCCTAGGCGTGCTTCTGATCAGGTGGTCAATGTCCTCCTGTGGTATCTCATTCCAGGCAACCACCAACTCCTCTCGAAGTGCTTCTAGAGTCTGAGGAGGACGTTGCAAATTGAGCAATATCCTAGCCATCATATCCCACACGTGCTCAATTGGGGATAAGTCGGGAGATCTTGGTGGCCATGGTAACAATGTGACATCATTATGTTGAAAGAAGTCTATTGTGAGTCTCGCAACATGTGGTCGGGCATTATCTTGTTGGAAAGTTGGATCTGCCAGGGTGTCAAGAGAGGGTAAAAGATGGGGTTCTAGAACTTCGTGGATATAATGCTGCGCGTTCATGTTACCTCTGATGAAAATTAAAGGTGACCTGGAACCATAAGCTATAGCAACCCAAACCATAACTCCAACAGTGTGATGAACATGTCTTGCAACAAAAAACTGTGGATTCCTCCTTTCACCACGTCGCCTTCTAACCCTGGCACGACCATTGTGCATGCCTAAACCAAATCGAGACTCGTCACTAAAGACAATACTGTTCCATTCCTGATAACAGAGTGACCGTTGTCTGCACCACTCAAGGCGATTACGTCGGTGTTCTCGAGTTAAAGGGAGGACCCAGTGTGGCCGGTATGAAAACAAGCCAAAACTTCTCATTCGTCGGTAAACACTTCGCATGCCAATAGGTCTTCCGTGTTCTGCAAACCATTCATTTGCAATGGACCCGGTAGTGGAGAAACGGTCCCTTAAGGCCAATAATCTTAGGCGGCGATCTTTACGGTCTGTTGTTCTACGGCGGCGTCCAGTGCCCCTTGCTCTTTGCGTACGGCCTTCTTGAAGCCATGCCTGACAACACCTAACCACAGTGTCTACACTTCTTTGCACTCTAACTGCAATTGCCCGAAAAGAAGGTCCAGCTTCCCGAAGTCCCACTATACGGCCCCTATCAAACTCACCGAGTTGACGAAATCGTACAGGTCTCCGTACTCTAGGCATCGTCACCGATCGTAAAGGATGTCAAGAACCAAAATCCGCCAACGTTGATTCTTTACTGCGGCTGAAATATTTATTTTTAGAGCGTTATTGAATTAAAAAAAAGCAGTATAAAAACCGGAATCTCCAACTGATAAGGCTGAACATTTTTTCACTTGTTATTTACAGTAAGATAAATACATTCACCAACTTTTATTAAAATAAAACCATTTAAACTGGGTGTTCGGATTTATATGTCACTTAGTATATTCGGTTACCAGCTCTTTAAGCGAGCAAGTCGAATTAACGATCTTCCTTCTGCATCCAGTACCACTGGCTAACAAAAGCTAGGATGATGTATCTGCCTTCGATGGGCTGCATCGATTACAAGCGACAGCACCGTGTCTGAGCAGTCGTACCCACACATGGTGCTACGATGTCGGTACGACTCAGATAGGTGTTACTTCTCGGCAGATACGCCAAAGGTTTTTGCGGCTATTACAATCGTGAGGAGAGGTGGAATGCATCTAATGCTGTCATGGAACTGATTAATGATTTTATGCTGGGTACTATCCTTCTTAGTTATAATAGTTGTTTATGTATCTAAGGCGTAAGATGTGCGTCTACGGCCTGCGACATTATGAGAGAGCCCATGCGGAGCCCCGCGCCGGGCTCTATTATGCAAAACGACGTATACACTTTCTTTCTACCAGCCGGAGGACTGACATCGCTTAGGGTCGCACATCTCTTTCGATTTCTATGCCAAGATTGGCGAAAAATTTCGTAATTAAGCTGTCATGATTTTTGGATGTATACTAAGTGACATATAAATCCGAACACCCAGTTTAAATGGTTTTATTTTAATAAAAGTAGGTGAATGTATTTATCTTACTGTAAATAACAAGTGAGAAAATTTTCAGACTTATCAGTTGGACATTCCGGTTTTTGTACTGCTTTTTTTTAATTTACTAACGCTCTAAAAATGAATATTTCAGAAGCAGTAAAGAATCAACGTTGGCGGATTTTGGTTCTTGACATCCTTTACGATCGGTTACCATGCCTAGAGTACGGAGACCTGTACGATTTCGTCAACTTAGTGAGTTTGATAGGGGCCGTATAGTGGGACTTCGGGAAGCTGGACTTTCTTTTCGGGCAATTGCAGTTAGAGTGCAAAGAAGCGTCGACACTGTGGTTAGGTGTTGTCAGGCATGGCTTCGAGAATGCCGTACGCAAAGAGCAAGGGGCACTGGACGCCGCCGTAGAACAACAGACCGTGAAGATCGCCGCCTAAGATTATTGGCCTTAAGGGACCGTTTCTCCACTACCAGGTCCATTGCAAATGAATGGTTTGCAGAACACGGAAGACCTATTGGCATGCGAAGTG
Organism: Acanthoscelides obtectus; assembly: GCA_963669975.1. Classification (NCBI taxonomy): domain Eukaryota; kingdom Metazoa; phylum Arthropoda; class Insecta; order Coleoptera; family Chrysomelidae; genus Acanthoscelides; species Acanthoscelides obtectus. The sequence goes on from CAVLJG010000004.1 coordinate 11,516,828, forward strand.
TTTACCGACGAATGAGAAGTTTTGGCTTGTTTTCATACCGGCCACACTGGGTCCTCTCTTTAACTCGAGAACACCGACGTAATCGCCTTGAGTGGTGCAGACAACGGTCACTCTGGGTTCAGGAATGGAACAGTATTGTCTTTAGTGACGAGTGTCGATTTTGTTTAGGTATGCACGATGGTCGTGCCAGGGTTAGAAGGCGACGTGGTGAAAGGAGTAATCCACAGTTTTTTGTTGAAAGACATGTTCATCACACTGTTGGAGTTATGGTTTGGGGTGCTATAGCTTATGGTTCCAGGTCACCTTTAATCTTCATCAGAGGTAACATGAACGCGCAGCGTTATATCCACGAAGTTCTAGAACCCCATCTTTTACCCTATTTTGACACCCTGGCAGATCCAACTTTCCAACAAGATAATGCCCGACCACATGTTGCAAGAGTCACAATAGGCTTCTTTCAACATAATGATGTCACATTGTTACCATGGCCACCAAGATCTCCCGACTTATCCACAATTGAGCACGTGTGGGATATGATGGGTAGGAGATTGCTCAATTTGCAACGTCCTCCTCAGACTGTAGAAGCACTTCGAGAGGAGTTGGTGGTTGCCTGGAATGAGATACCACAGGAGGACATTGACCACCTGATCAGAAGCATGCCTAGGCGCGTTGGAGAATGCGTAGCACATCAGGGTGCATCCACACTTCCACACGTCAAAGGGCTTTAAAGCAGTGCAATCATTTTGAAATTTTTATCATTTACTTATTATGCTTCATTAAGTACTTATACAAAATTTTATTAAAATAAAACCATTTAAACTGGGTGTTCGGATTTATATGTCACTTAGTATACACTGTATTCAACAAAAGTCGTCGGCAAATATATCGTTTGGCTCGAAGTCACGTATAACGAAGGTAGCAAAAACGCTTTCTAAATATTGATTGCCAAGGCACAATCGCAATAAAAATAATATGTTGTCTCTCACAGTTGCGCGTCTGTTCAGAAAGTTTGAAACATTATTACTAAATTCTCTATCTTCCTTGTGTCGATGTTTGTTCACAAAGTTTGAAATGTTGGTACAAAATTCTTCACCGTCCCTCGTACCAACCAGCCCGCACCTTATCGATCGCTCACACAGTGGGGGTGGTAGTGTAACTAGCTACCACCTTGACAACTGGCGCCCCCTGGCGGAGTGCGCCGCAATCGCCCGTGCGCGCGTTAAAAACCCCGCGGAAGTTAATTAATTACGTTAAACAGTTGGAGAGGGGGAGACGGGCGAGGGGAGGGGTAACGCCGAGATTTCCCTTTGAATGATAATGCGAAAACTTCCGGCAGCACCAGCCAACTTTCGCTCTTCTTATATTTATTAGATTTTCTTTTTTTCCGACGAGCTACGATCGACGCTCGCAACAGCTGCTTTTTGTTTTGGCTCGTCAGAAAATTAGGCAGCTAGGTTACTTGAATAATATGTGTTTAACCAACCATCTTAGCATACGTATCTACATTTAGTCGAGACAAAAAGGCGTGCATGGCTAGTTTTTAAGCATTTTTTTTATACCGTAGCCGCCGCGCAAGCTGGAGCCTAAACGCCAGCGCAACGCGGCTGCTATGGGGATCCCAAAGAAGCTTTGTTGATCCGATTTTTGAACTGCCTGAGGTTAGCAGCACTGGGGTAAGCCGGTGCGAAAGGGTCCCTCGAGCATGGATAATGTAGTCAAGGCGGCAGCACCCCAAACATCTGAGCAATACTCAAGGCTAGAAAGTATCTGGGCTATGTATGGAGTGAGGAGATCATGTGCAGAAAAGTAGTTCTTAGCCCTAAACAAATAGCCAAGCTTTTCCTCAGCAGCCACCGCTATTGACGAGATATGTTCGCGCTAGATCATGTCCTCGGTGATCTGGACTCTGGCCAGTCGAAATAAGTTGGCGTTTTTTTCTGTTCGTCTGTGTCTAGAAACCATTAACCTCTGCAAGACTGTTGTGTCGAACTATGCCAACCTGGGTGTTCCCTAGGGTTCCGTTTTTGGTCCAACTGAGCCCTGATATTCATTAATAATAATAATAATAATGCTTATTTCCAACAGGCAGATGCACCCAATTTCAGGAAATACCAATAAATATCAATTAAGCACAGTAAACAGATACATAGATAAGAATAATAGTATATAGGTAAGTAATATTCAACCATAATATCCTACCTTAGAAGTTCTTCAAGGTAAAGTTCAATAACACGAGATTTAGTGACATTAAATATGTCGCAGTTACTGATACTATTGAATATTGTACACATCCTATGCACGGGAAGACATTGGTATTTCAGAAATCATAGTAAAATATGGCACAATAACGGTTACCTAAGCGAGGAACATTAAAACGTATCTTACTTAGAATATATGGGCAGTAAACCTTATTGTGGAGTAAATTGAACAAAAAAGACAGAGCAGAAATATTTCGGCGTACTTGATATCAAAAGTTTTGAGCAATACATTATGGTAGACGCCTCTTTGTGGATAGAAACCATTGCATTTGAAGAACATGAACTTTACTGCTCTTCGTTGAATAGATTCCAATCTGCTAATAGAGTTTTGATAAACAGGTGCCCATATAAGCGATGCACGTTCAAGCTTGCTTCTGACGCATGCTAGATATAAAGGCTTGAGCGTTTCATCGTTTGAGAAACCTGACCAGTTCCTAACACAGTACCCTAGCATTCGGAAAGCAGACGATGTAATGCTATTTATATGATCATTACAAGTGAACTTGACATCAAGTCCTTATAACTGTTACTCCTTTCTAACCTTACCTGATTAATACTGTAGTCATCATAAAGCATAACATTCCGTTTTCTGCAATATGTTACTACACATTGTGACACATTTAGTGCGATGAAGTTTTTAGAACATTATGAATTGATGACTTCCAAGTTATTTTGAAGAAAATGACAGTCTTCGGAAGTTACGACATTATTATAAATTTTTAAATCATCAGCAAAAAATAAGTGATGACACTTAATCTCAAGCGACAAATTATTAATATATATTAAAAATAATAAATATCCCAAGTTAGGCCCCTGAGGAACTCCTGAGGTAGCTATGTAGTTATTAGACTTGTAACCACCATATTCTACAAATAGTGTTCTGTCCAAAAGATACGACTGGAGGAGCAAGAGTAGATTTTCAGATAATATACTAAGTGACATATAAATCCGAACACCCACTTTAAATGGTTTTATTTTAATAAAATTTTGTATAAGTACTTAATGAAGCATAATAAGTAAATGATAAAAATATCAAAATGATTGCACTGCTTTAAAGTCCTTTGACCTTTAATAATGAGTGGATGCACCCTGATGTGCTTCGCATTCTCCAACGCGCCTAGGCATGTTCTGATCAGGTGGTCAATGTCCTCCTGTGGTATCTCATTCCAGGCAACCATAAACTCCTCTCGAAGTGCTTCTAGAGTCTGAGGAGGACGTTGCAAATTGAGCAATCTCCTACCCATCATATCCCACACGTGCTCAATTGGGGATAAGTCGGGAGATCTTGGTGGCCATGGTAACAATGTGACATCATTATGTTGAAAGAAGTCTATTGTGACTCTTGCAACATTTGGTCGGGCATTATCTTGTTGGAAAGTCGGATCTGCCAGGGTGTCAAGATAGGGTAAAAGATGGGGTTCTAGAACTTCGTGGATATAACGCTGCGCGTTCATGTTACCTCTGATGAAGATTAAAGGTGACCTGGAACCATAAGCTATAGCACTCCAAACCATAACTCCAACAGTCTGATGAACATGTCTTTCAACAAAGAACTGTGGATTCCTCCTTTCACCACGTCGCCTTCTAACCCTGGCACGACCATCGTGCATGCCTAAACAAAATCTAGACTCGTCACTAAAGACAATACTGTTCCATTCCTGATCCCAGAATAACCGTTGTCTGCACCACTCCAGGCGATTACGTCGGTGCTCTCGAGTTAAAGGGAGGACCCAGTGTGGCCGGTATGAAAACAAGCCAAAACTTCTCATTCGTCGGTAAACACTTCGCATGCCAATAGGTCTTCCGTGTTCTGCAAACCATTCAGTTGCAACGGACCTGGTAGTGGAGAAACGGTCCCTTAAGGCCAATAATCTTAGGCGGCGATCTTCACGGTCTATTGTTCTACGGCGGCGTCCAGTGCCCCTTGCTCTTTGCGTACGGCCTTCTCGAAGCCATGCCTGACAACACCTAACCACAGTGTCTACGCTTCTTTGCACTCTAACTGCAATTGCCCGAAAAGAAAGTCCAGCTTCCCGAAGTCACTAGGTTGACGAAGTCGTACAGATCTCCGTACTCTAGGCATCGTAACCGATCGTAAAGGATGTCATGAACCAACATCCGCTAACGTTGATTCTTTACTGCGGCTGAAATATTCATTTTTAGAGCGTTAGTGAATTAAAAAAAGCAGGATAAAAACCGGAATGTCCAACTGATAAGGCTGAACATTTTTTCACTTGTTATTTACAGTAAGATAAATACATTCACCAACTTTTATTAAAATAAAACCATTTAAACTGGGTGTTCGGATTTATATGTCACTTAGTATATACTCACTTTTGTTTGTCCGTTGCTCAATGACCCAGATGTCCTTCGGTTTTTTGCCTTCCGATTTCGAAGGTCGCGTTTTTTTGTCATGGTTTCCCTGTTTTGTTTTCAGTTATTTTCTCTTTTAGAAAGGCAACAGTAAAACCTAATTTTAGCCTTCTCAAAGAAAAAATTACTGAAAGAAAAATAGAGAAGCCATGGCCAAAAAGGCGTCTTTCGTCATATAGGAGCGACTGAGAATGTAGTCATTTTGTCTGTCCGTTGCTTAATGACCCAATTGTCCTTCGGTTTTGATTGGTTTCCTGCAAAGACCAATTTTACGTAGTCAACTGGTATTTTTGAATTTGAATCGACATAGTCATACGGAGGGCGTATTCTCAGTTGCTCCTATTTGCCTTCCGATTTCGAAGGTCGCGTTTTTTGGTCATGGTCTCCCTGTTTTTTTTCTCTTTTAGAAAGGCAACAGAAAAATCTAATTTTAGCCTTCGCAAATAGAAAAAAAACTGTAATAAAAATAGGAAGGCCATTACCAAAAAAAGGCGTCTTTCGTCAAATAGGAGCGACTGAGATTATTATCATTTTCGTCTGTCCGTTGCTTAATGACCCAGATGTCCTTCGGTTTTTCCACGTTTCCAATAAAACCTATTAAGCATGATCCTTGCTATCTGATAGGACGATAAGTTATTATTTCGTTTAAGCTTCACACAGTCACATAATGGACATATTCCGGCGCGATGTCCTTATCAGTGTTTTCACATGTTATCATTACCACCTTTCTGTTTGCTTTTTGATAGACGGGTTATCTTTCCGCTTAACACACACACATACGGTCGAGTGGACTTAGGTAGATGCGATAGCGGCGAACGTTTATATCATTCTTTCTATGAAATGCATAGTATTTAACGACATATTTTTATTATTATTCATAATTGGTGTATCTGAAGTCACTTGAAATAGCATAAAAACCTTTGGTCGGCGCGTCCTTTGTAATTTCATGACGTATCATAGGCGTGCAGTCATTTATTTAGAACGATAATAATAATGTTTTTATATCACAATAAATAGATTTTACTATCTTCTTATTTTTTTGATTTGGGATAAAAAATACTTATATTGGGAGTTTAATTTATGTTGACTGAAAGTTAAGAAATGGAAAAATTACAGAATTCCAACGTTTGACATAGGCAAATATTTACATAGCAGGTAGGTATATAAAAAGGTATATAAAGACTTACATTATAGGTATTTATATATCATCCTCACCTTCGGAGCTGTCGCTAGAGTCATCTTGCAGAGGAACTACAACGGGATTTACAGGAGGCAAAACACAATATTCATTTTCTTTTTCAATAATATGCCTAGAACACTGCTTCCATAGGTCTGTGGCAGCAATATGAGATACTGCATCTCTTATTGTGGCCAATAGCGATTCACTTAATTGAGGGGACTGATTATGTTTTCTTACTTTTTTTTTAAAGCAGCCCAGACCAACTCAATCGGGTTAAAAATGCAGTAATAGGGAGGTAGACGTAATACTTCATGGCCATTTTGCTGAAGCAGATTGTCAACAACATACTTTTTTTCAAATTTTTGTCTTTTAATAAGATCCAATAATATGGCTTTGGTTGATTTTTGTGGTATTTCCATTCCCTTATCCTTCATAAAATCAATAATGTTTTGTTTTTTTGTGCCTGTATTCGGAATTTTGTTTTTCTGTCGGGAATGGTATGGCGCATTGTCCATAATAATCACTGAATTTGGGGAAATGTTTGGTATTAACTGCTGGTCTATCCACTTTTCAAATAAGTCGGAGGTCATGTCCTCATGATAGTCGGCACATGATTCTTTGATATTTTTGGAAGATAACAGCAAGGCATTAGGTATACATCCATTTTCACTGCCAGCATGGAGAATAATGATTCGTTTTCCACGGTTGCATGGTGCATTTAAAATGCACTTGTTGCTGTCGTCAACCCAGCCGTACTGCACAACGTCATGGGTATCATACCACGTTTCATCCAGGTAAATCAGATTTCTTTTCTGCTCTCTATAGATCTGAACTTTGTGCAAAAATTCTTGGCGCAATTCAACGATTCGAGACGACTCCATAATCACCATTTTTTTATCTAATTTTTTGTATTGAAAACCACACAGTTTTACAGTACAGTGCAGTGAGTCTAAGCATTTGTAATTATAAAAATCTTCAGGATAATCTTTTAATTTATCCCGTATCATTTCCAACGTGGGCACCAAATTTTCTTTATAACATCCGTATATTATACGACGAATATCTTCCTGAAAACCCACGTCTATTCTTTTTAATTTTTGCCCTATGCGCTCTCTGTGGAAGGAATGGTTGACTACATCTCCCCTTTTTATAACCCGATAAATGGTAGACCGACTGATACAAATTCTGTTTAAAATTTGATTTTGCGAGGAATCTGGATTTTCGTTTTTCAGACAATCATATATATTTAGGATTACTCTTTGGGTCTGTTCCTCTAAATCTTTATGAAAGAATTCTACCTGCACAGGTTCATCAACCATCTCCTCGTGGCTTGGAGCATTTTCCCAAGGTCTCCAAAGAGCCATATTTAGGACACACAAGAACAATCAATACAACAATTAAATCAACAAGTAAACTGAGTATTCAAAAGTCAAAAACACATATAAACTAATAAAATCTATGAAAAAACACGGACAGACTAAAGAAAACACGTTTATTCACCGCTACACGGCACTGGCTAAACTGTTTCAATTTTCAGTAGCCACCTGCACTTGTTCGAAGCTCTGAAATACACGCTTTCTCATTGGCTATGTCCACGCATAGGCGTGCTTTACTCCACGTGGACCGGTGAAACTGCCTTTGATCTTATACGGGGGATATTTTCTGCGAAATTTGGCGATTTTTGCAGCAACAGAGCGTGTTAAATATAGATATATAAAACGCACCCGGTATTTCACAGTGTTTCAAGTGACTTCAGATAAAGTATACTATTATTTTGATATTTGCACTTTAAGACACAATAAAGGAAATAGGCGAAATAACAACTATCAAAACCTGGATCAATACAAATTGAGGTATATCGAGTTAAATTTTCATATCGATATGCCACCCCTATGGGTCCCTAAACCTCATAAATGTGCATTTCGAAAACTTTTTTCACGAGCGCAACTTTGCTCAAAAAATTTTGAAAGAATTACCGATATTTCATTGTCTATCCTACACGACCGTGCTTTTTATAGATTTATGAATCTTATAGGTTCTGGAAAACATTTTTCTCATTTTTTTTTCAAATTTTCGGTTAGGTACTGAAAATATAGAATTCAGTGTACATCACTGCTTTCTTATGTTCTTTTTAGATCCACTAACAAAATCATCAATTTCTGTCCGGAAAATCGGAAAACCAATTTTCTCCAATTTTGGGCATTTTGAACGTAGGATTTGAGTTGGCTGTTTTAAAAATCTAACGTGTAATCGTATTTTTGTCTATTTCCCGGAAAATTTGAGAAAACAGGAAAACTACATTTTCCTCAATTTTTGATGCTTTTTTTTGTCAGCAGAGAAATACTTGAATTTCATGCAACTTCAGTGTCAGAAATTATCTAATTGTACAAAGTTTCATTCGCATTTGGTTACCGATAAAGAAAATGGATTTTTTGCATAAACGAGACCCCATACATTCAGAATAACTTACTTACAACCAACAAAAATATTTAAAATGCTACAATAAATTTAACAAATCAATTGACTTTTGAGTTTTTTTACATAATTTCTGAATACATCTATATTTTTTTACACAATTTGGTAGGTTATTATAAGTTTTTACTGCATCAGTGACTATTTTTAATCCTACATTGGTTCTAATAGGAACCAAAGGTATAAATTATTATGTGTTCTTATTCCATGGTCACGCATATCATGTATGATCAAAATGTTTGTACACTTTTGTTGGTTATTTACAATTTTGAAAATAATTTTACATTGTTCTAATTCCAACATCTTATCTAGCTTACAAACCTTCAGTTCTGTGTACATACGAGGGATGTCTTTTAAGTTTTGCATATACAAACATAGTAGGCTGCGCGGATCGAACGTCAATACTGAATCTTAACCTCACTCTTTAGTAAACTTAAATTCAAGGTTTCACAACAATACGTGCAGTGTTCTCACTACAGTGAATTTTCAAGTGTCACCAAGTCATTAGAAAAATGGAACTCAACCGAGAACATTTTCGCGCCATAATTTATTACAACTTTCAGAGGCAATTATCGCAACAAGAATGCCTTGCTGAGTTACTGTCTGTTTTCGGCAACGAAGCGCCACATCAGTCGACAATTTCCCGTTGCTGTGGAGAATTCAAACGTGGACGGGTGAGTTTTAGCGACGATCCCAGGGTTGGTGCACCAAAAATGGCAGTCACCCAGGAAGACATTTGGCTGTTTGGGTGTTCCAAGGTGAATAAAAGCCAACAAAAGTCATTCGTTCTCGAGGAGTTTCGAAAAAGATGATCGCGACATTTGTGTCAAAAGCGGGTCATATTGCAACAATTCCTCTCAATGAGCAAAGAAGTGTTACTGCGGATTGGTATACCACCATTTGTTTGCCGAGTTTCGAAAAATCAAAACCGAAAGAAGAATCATCCTCTACCAGGACAATGCAAGCTCGCACACAGCCCAAAAAACAAGGCAGTACTTAACGAAGGAAAACGTGGAATTATTGGACGATCCTCCATATAGTCCCGATCTAAGTCCTAACGATTTCTTTACTTTCCCGAAAATTAAAAACAGACTCCGTGGTCAAAGGTTCAAGTCACCAGAAGAAGCAGTTGACGCATTCAAAAGTGCCATTTTGGATCTGCCAGCAAACGAGTGGAATAAGTGCTTCGAAAATTGGCTCGAGCGCATGCAGATGTGTACTAATATTCGTGAAGAATACCTCGAAAAACAATAAAGTCATTTAAAACTACCTACCGTGTTGTCTTATTTCCATATGCAAAACTTAAAAGACATCCCTCGAATTATCCGTGCTGGCAAGTATGTTGTTCATAGTTGAACTAAATTCTCAATATTCTATTTTGCGAAACTCAGTTTTATCACACATTCCCCAAATAGGTAACATATCTAAAGTGTGGCAAGCAAAATGCATTATAAATACTTATTTTACTTTTTTTAGTTAAGTAGTCTCGCTTCGGTACAAAGCAACGATGTTTAACATCCAAAAAACATACTCATTTGACGCCAGTAGGCGTGGAAAGTAAAATCCTTGTGCATATGTGGATATCGGAAACAGAATCCCTTGTACCTTATGGCCTCACAACTAAATCGCAAATACCAGAAAACTAATGCCGAACTTTCTCTATAGTTTGTTCAAACTTCATTTAGTCAGGACCGCGACAAAAATGAATACTTGATAGCCGTTTGTCACTGCCTGCCCAGGCATTCTTGGTGGCCTACAGTAGCGCGCGAATTTGATCGTGATCGTCTTGCCTTAAACTGGAAGTTATTGAGATATGAATACCCTGTAAGTGGTGCCGACTGTTTCAAACACATCAAGATTAAAACGCTAAAGCACCGCTGCATCATACAAAGCTCTTTCCGCTTCGACACCCCGTACGCATCTGCGACGGTTCGGCGTGCGCGTTCTCCACCGCCTAGCAATCCACCCCCACCCCAACACACACACGTCGCGACGTTGGCGTCGCGCGACGGCCGATGGCCATCCGAGCGGCCGTCGTCCCTTCGCCGAACGTCGCCGGAAACGACCGATCGCACGCGGGTAGCGGGTGGCGGGTCCGTCGCGATCGTCCGGTGCCGGCCAGCCTCACACGCGTCTGGACTCGCGACGGGGAAGCACCGACCACGGCTCACTAGATCTGTTTCACGTCTGCCGCTACCCTTAGTGGGCGCGAGGTGCTCGGGACGTTCAGTGTGCGTGATGTGTGCTGTGATGCATGGACCCGGGACGATGTAGTAGTGACCGGTTGTAGTTTTTCATTGGGACTGGTCTGATCACCATTGCCAAGATGAGAATCAAAATGCCAGCGGTGAGGATTGCACAAGGTGAGTTCCTCAAATCACCTGACACAACTTTTCGCGTCAACTCCTTTTTTTTTGAGCGGGACGAAACGTTTTCCTCCAGAGTTGCGAGGAAAACTCCAGAGATACTAAATTTTGACATAAACATTGAAAGATTTTTACTTCTCATTGCTCCTAACTTTTTGGATTCAAGACATGCAATGGTAGCCTCAGCATTTAAAATTTAACACAGGAAAACCTTGAACTTCTTCATATCACCTGACATTTCTAGCTCTGTGGAGGTGAACTTTTTTTGGCATCAACGTATATGTCCATGTTTCCTGTTTTCTAAACTCAACATTTGTGATGCCATCACAGATGACTTAATTTCAGATCGCCTGACAATTCCAGTTCAAGCTCTATCTTTTTTTTCCACGTCAACATAAAACGTTCTCCACTTTTACTGTTTTTCAACCTACTGAATTGTGATGAAAATGTTGACAGCGAAGAGGAGACAGGAGACTGAACTCCTTCAGTCAATAGTTACTTCTAGCTTTAGTGACACATGTAGAATTTGCCAGTTTTTGATATCAACGTAAATCTTCTTTCTTACCTCTAATTTTTTAAGCAACATAGTGACGATGAAAATCTCTGCAGCCAGTTGACAACGACTGATCTTCAGATTACCTGATACTTCTTCCTCTATGTCAAAGGAATTTACCATTTTTATGCACTTTTCATCCTTCTATGTCTCCAATTTTCTAAGCATCAGAGATGCAAACTAAGATTTGTCATTGAAGAACTGAATCATCATCGCGTCACCTGACTAGAGCTTGAGCCAATTTTAGAATTCTTCCTAACTCTGTCCTCTCTTCAGCTCCAAAATTTGATTTATATTATATTTCCAGCATCAAAAGCTTTTTCTTTATTTCTATGCTCCTGACTATATCGTGATCATTGTTTTATCCGATCCAATATCATTACACAAGATGTAAGACTGCTTTTATTCAAATCAACTGACTTTTTTAGTTCTCGTGGTACACAGCAAGCATTTCTGGCATCTTCAACATAAAATGTTTGTCATTTTAATCTGAAAAGTTGTGATTAGAGTTGTTCTAAGACTTAAGTGCTGCATTTCTATCATTCGTCCTCTCTAGGCTTCAAAGTGATGAGTATTTTGCTAATTGTGGGATAAATATTGATTGATCTCACTGCTCAAGTTGGTAAGAACCATTCTCCTCTGGTTTTTTTAGATCGCCTGGCACTTTCTTTTAGTTCTAGTGACAGTTCTGCAGCATTTGTTTCTCACTATATTCTGATGCCTTGCTTCTGCTGATTTTCAAAGCTCTAGAATGTTGATGGCTATTTTGCCTACTGAAAATAGGAGTATATGAGTATGGGGCAGTTTGAAACTCTTTAGATTATCATTCCAACTATAGCTTCTAGCACAAACCTGAGTTATATTCTCCAATACATATAGCATTCAAACTACACATTTTAAGTTTTAAGGTTTTGATCTGTTTCAACGCTTACCTTGCTATAGATTCGTAATTATGGTGATCATTATGTTGCTCATATTAAGACTTTGAATAGTATATCACATAGCATCCTCAATATGAGAAACAAACTAATCATGAGGTTATCTCAGCAATGGTAAAGTCAATGGCTTAATATAGAGGTAGCGATCAAAACCACAAGGTTTTGCGATTTCTTGGGGTAAATTCAGCTGTAAATAATTCATTATGTTCTAGTAGTGACGTGTTGATGACCTTTAAATACCATCTTCACCATTTTGAAGTGGCTTTTTTGCAACGATGTTAACCACTATATTTAATTATATTATAGCTGTGAAAAAATTGCTTAGTTAAGGTGAAGGAAGCTTATTTCTTAGACTTAGAAATGATACGTTACTTTCAATGATCATTAGTTTGTTTCACATTTTTCTAGCAATTTCTGGTTGTGCACTTAATTATATTGAATTTATGACCAACACAGACGCATACCCCTGTCTTTAAGCACTTAAATGTATTCAATAGTGACAAAGGGTTAAAGTTCAAAATTATAGATATCGTACTGTCGACAGTGCATCAATAACCAATTAAAGAGAAAGTTTGATTTTAAATTTAATATTCCAATGAAAGTATGATACGTGTAAGATATGAGATATGCTAGCGCTTTGGCCAAATCGGCATTTGCGACTAAAACGTTTTAAGAAAAGCTAATACACTGAAAACCACGCCAAGCGTTAAGTAAAACTGAAGTTTCATTACAGCTTGTGAAGAGTTCGTGATGTTGGAGTACAGTTTTATTTAAGAATTTCATGTTTCGACAGTTTTTCGGCATGTTGTTTTGAATAGGGATCCGCCTATATGGGATTGTCGCCCATAGCGATATTCGGCCAATATGAATATCAGATGCCGATAGTTGGCGTTATCGGTCTATCAGTCGTTCTTCCCTTTCCATACACAATCGGCTGTACTTTTCGTTCGGGCGAGTTCATGGGCCGCAAGCTACTCTATTTTCGGCAACATAGTTGACAGGTAAATAAGTTGAAGTACCAATTTTTTTGGGTAATTTTGCCTTTGTTCGTTGTTTGAACGCTAATAGCCCAAAAACATTTGGCATTTCAAATGGCCGCCGCCTTTTATACAGCTCATTTGTGTAAGTTTTTATGCTATACTTGAAGGAATGGTGAATACACACATGTAACAGTATCCTTGACAAGTTTACTTGTAGAAATTTTATGAACGCGTGACGGAGAAATGGGCTGAAACCTTAACACTTTGAAGGAGAATGGTTGAAATGAACATGCTCTCTTTGGATGTTTTGATTCTCAAAAAAATGGCGTCAAATAAGTTGACCACGACCATGGCGCACATACCGACACGCGACTGTAGGAGATTTTTGAGGGTAAATGTACGGAAGCATCTATGATTACTGAAATATGTCTAATAGGTGCATAGGATTACTGAGGTTGGAGGCGTATAAATAATAAATACCAACCCTTAACCCCTGTCTTTTAACCTACTTTTCTCTACATAACCTCTTCATTCTGTACAAGGCCCAAATAGAACTCAGCCTCGAGTACTGCTCACATGTTTGGGGTGCTGCCGCTACGACTACATTATCCATGCTAGATGCTTTTCCGAGGAGGGCTGTCCGACTGATCGATGACTCATCTCTGACGGACAGCCACGGGACACTTTCTCACCGCCGGGCCGTTGGCGATCTAGCTCTCTTTCTCTGCTATGTCAACGTGTCTTGCTTTAATCCATGATGTCGCCGTGTGATGTACCTGGCCGACAGACCCGCTTGATTCCGGTCTGCCATCCCAACAATGTCGAATTTCGTACCATCAGAACTGGCCGATACGACCGCTTCTTTGTCCCTGAAGTGAGAGATGTGGTACCTGAAGCAAACGCCGTCTGTTTTGCTGATAACACCACCTTGTTGCTATCCAAATATTCAATCCGAAATAGCTAGTTGGCTTTCTCAAAACTCTTTGGTACTCAACGATCAAAGAACCAAACATGCTTTCTTCACCCACAGACATCTTGCGATAAATGATGTGTCAAACCAGGAAAACCTTGTTCGCTTAAACCTAGACTCTCAATTTTCTTGGGCATATCAATTATTTAGCTCGAAAACTTACGAATACCATCTTTATTATTCGTTCTCTAGTAAGTGAGGTGCCTGATGATGTGCTCTTATTATGCCCTGTTTGAGTCGGTGAATAGCTATAGTCTGATATGCTGGGGTCACTCTACACATTTTTTTGGTCTTCAAATAAAAGTTTTATGGATAATTACAAAGACGGGGTACAGAGACAACGTCAGATATTTGTTTATTGAGCTACTATCATATTTGTTTAAAATATGTAAAAGCCAATATGGGAAGTTATTCTAAACATAATTATTCCGATAACTATAGTACACACCACCAAGATGAAATTCGCACAGAAAACTTGAGGCTGTATTCAAGCAGAAATGGTGTCAACTATTACGGTACCTAATGTTTCAACGTCTTACCTCAGAGCGTAAAAACTCTACCTTTGAATGAAATTGAATACCTACTCGGATTAATGTATTCTACAGCATTGATGAGTTTGTAAATGTCAACTTCAATGAGTGGTTGCTCCTTGTTGAGTCCTCAGCAGACTTGTCTAATTGATTCTCCTTTCCCACTGATATTTTTTAAATGTGCGACACCTATATTTATAGGTGATACTTTGTACGATTGGGTTGTCCAATAGGGACGCAGGAAAGTAAACGTCAATTTGACATAGACGCCATCTTTGTTTTCTGTCACCGACATGTCATTTTGTTAGTTGAATGTTTACCATTGATCGCTATGGAGTCGTATTCGATTGAAGACCGCATTAAAGTTATTCAAGAGCACTACAAAAATGGTGCAAAAATAAAAAACACGTTTCGCGCGCTTCGTGAACATTTCGGTCGCAACAACCGCCCAAACGAAACAACCATCGGTCGTCTGGTGCGTAAATTCGAGGCAACAGGTTCTGTGGCAAATCTGCCAGGCTCTGGCCGGCCAAGGAGCGTTCGCACACCGGAAAATATTGCTGTTGTGAAGGAGAGTGTGAGAGACGATCCGAAACAATCAACAACGCGTCGATCCCAAGAATTGGGCATTTCGAGAACCAGTTTGCTCCGCATTCTCCACAAGGATTTGAATGTACACGCCTACAAGATACAATTGACGCAAGAGCTGCGTCGGGTCGACCATTTTTCGCGCCGAACGTTCTCAGATTGGCTCCTTGAACACCGCCAAATTGATGCCAATTTTTCATCAAAAATCATATTCAGCGACGAAGCGCATTTCACTTTGAATGGGACGGTAAACAAGCAAAACTGCCGCATCTGGGCAAACGAAAATCCCCGATGCATCCTCAAAAAGTGACTGTGTGGTGTGCATTGTGGTCAAAAGGCATCATCGGACCTTACTTTTTCGAAAATGCGGCCGGGGACGCCGTTACCGTCAATTCTGAGCGATATCTCGTGATGATAGAGGGCTATTTTTTGCCGCAACTTGAAGGAATGGATATGGACGATGTTTATTTCCAACAAGACGGTGCAACATGCCACACAACCAACGTCAATATCCAGCGATTGCAGTCCTTCTTCGGTGATCGCATGATTTCGCGCAGAGGAGGTGTGCCATGGCCACCAAGATCGTGCGATTTGACTCCCTTGGACTTCTTTCATGAGGATATTTGAAAAGCAAAGTCTACGTCAACAAACCAGCCACCCTTCAAGAACTCAAAAACAACATCATTGCCGAGATAAATGCCATAGAACCGACCATGTTGCAAATTGTGATTGAAAATTTCGACCATCGCGTGGACTCTGTAAATCCAGTCGTAGTGAAGACTTGAGCGATATTATTTTCCATACATAAATAGTATAAATGAACGTTCAAAATAAAATACCCAACTTGATTTGAATATCAATCTTTCTTGTTTTAATATGCGTTTACTTTCCTGCGTCCGTTTTAACAACCCCATACTTAAGCGATTTCAAAAAAAATATACTTATATATCTAATTTGTGACATGTACAACAGTATATGTGCATATATATGAATATAAAAAGTTAGTGACAAAAAAGTTCAGCCTTTATTGGGTACTTCCACAAATTCGTGCAAGGCGTACTCTTGTAACTTCATTCTCTACATACTTAATTACCAGCCTAACAGTAAATTGTACGTATAAATTGAATCTTGTATCTAGGTATCTACCTGAGGTGGCTTTTCCCAGTTCTGCTTACCCTAGGCAGTTAAAAAGCGATTAACAAAGTTTTTTCATGACATTCGCGGGCCCTGGTGTTTAGGCTTCCGCCTACGCGGATGCTCCAGTTTAAAAAAAGAGCTTCTCACTCGGCTATGACATCCAACAAATTCCGTTTTGAGACACACTGCTAGAAGCACGTGATCTCGAGGAGCGAGAGCGAAGCACGCAAAGTTTATAATTAAAAGCTTGGAGTCTGAGAGGCTCCCGCCGAGGCGTCTGGCGTCGAAATGAGCTCTTTAAAAGCCTCCCCGTTCCCCGCGCTTCCCTCCTCAGCCGTTCTATGCAAAAACAAAAAGTTGCTATAATGATTTTTCGGGAAATGAGAGACTGCGCCAAGCTTTTTCGCGGCCTTCTGCATTTTCTTCCTCCAGTTGTGCCAAGATGTTGATGCGAATAGCGTCTCTCGGTACGCGTTTTGTGATAGATGGAGTGTTCATGTTTTCTGAAGACTCTTTAAGGTGCAAACGGCCAGTTGACGTGATTTGGACTGTTTCAAGGTAACTTACCGTTTCCTAAAAAGTGAAAAGCTACTGACTAACGTTGGACTCACGCTAACCAAGTTAATGCAGAACCAATAAGGTGATACCTAATGCACACACCTTATTGGTTTTGTCTGAGGCAACTCATCACACAAGTCACACCTTATTGGTTCTGCCTTAACTTCTGGGTTAAGGTTTGTAAGGATCAAGCATAAGTCGTACTAGGATTCCTGCGTAAACGTAGCGTAATTTTGCTGGTGGTGTTACGTTCTATTCATGACCTGCGATGTCGTTATCAATACAATAAACATAAAATACAAAACGAAGTTTAAACTTATGCTTAGGTGCTCATGAAAAATGAAAAAATTACAACATCAAATAATGCAGTTATAACAATGTAATTGCGTTCTTTATTTTTTAGATGCAAGGTTTTACGAAGTAATTCAAACATTATTTGATATCAAATTGTTGTGTCTGCAATAAACACACAAAAATAGATAAATCGCTTTCAATAATGATTTTCAAAGTCTGTAAGATTATGGACTGAGTGTTTGATTGACGTAGAATCCATGACTTGTTCAGTTTTTCAAATCGGTTTGAACTTCAAATAACCTGTATTGGTGCCGGAATATGATTGAAAAATGTTGAGCCTAAAAAAGAAGAGATTTTTGAACGATGGTTTTTGTAGATCTTCGAACAGATCCTCAAATTTGCTTAAACCTTGTTTAATAGTTGTGTTTGAAAGGATTCAGATGTATCATATTTTTAATGTGGTACATCAATCCAGTGAAGGTAGATTTGTCTAACGTCTGGGAACAAAAAATATTACTGTCGCAAAATCATTTTCAATTTTAGTTTTTGGACATGAGCCACTTCAGAACGAAAGCAACGAGCATACGCTGGTAGCAAGCGGTGCTTAATCGTTGAAGTCCCATCGCACGATACAAATTACGATTGGGCCCCCTGTCATGATGCATCGCGGAAATAGCGATTAAGAGAGCCGCCAACTGGTCTGTGAAGCGCAGTTCAACAAACGACCTTTCACTTTCGAACGAGACTAACACGGTCTGCCGGACATCACCCCTTTTCCTTTTTTATATTCGCTGGACACGGCTTCTGATAAAACCCATCGACCATCCGAAAGGGCCCTGAGCCCTCTTTTTGATTGTCATTGTAGCGGTACACCTGATGAGAACGGATTAATTACCGGATGACTCATCAATCGGGTTGATATCTGCTAGCAAACAGCATTGATTAACGTGTTCTTCGAGAAGGTATCCAAGTCTATGCTGCGTTTGGACTCTACTTTCCTTTCATAGAAATTTGTCTATTTTTGAGCTTCTCATCAACTTTCCAATGAAATGTCAGGCAGCGCGAAGTGGTAGACGATTTAAGGCAGCCGAGCGTGGAGGTACTACCCGTCGGATCTCTAAGGTGAGGGCAGAATGTCAGTCAACAGGTGGAGTATTCAACGAGAAACTAATTTTCTTACTCCTAATTCTTCATGTAAAATTTTTTGAATTGAGGTCTTTGAGATCTTCAAGGACTCGTCAATCTCACGATATGTCACATGCCTATCTTCAATGATGAGTTTGCGCACAGCATCGACGTTTTCCTGGGTGACTGCCGTTTTTGGTGCATCAACCCTGGGATCGTCGCTAAGACTCACCCGTCCACGTTTGAAGTCTCCATACCAACGGGAAATTGTCGACTTATGTGGCGCTTCGTTGCCGAAAACAGACAGTAACTCAGCAAGGTATTCTTGTTGCGATAATTGTTTCTGAAAGTTGTAATAAATTATGGCGCGAAAATGTTCTCGGTTGAGTTCCATTTTTCTAATGACTTGATGACACAAAATCTCTGTAGTGAGAACACTGCACGTATTGATGTGAAACTTTGAATTTAAGTTTACTAAAGAGTGAGGTTAAGATTCAGTACTGACGTTCGATCCGCGCGGCCTACTATGTTTCTATATACAAAACTTAAAAGACATCCCTCGTATTTAGGCCTTAAGTCTGCGTGGTTCATGTGTAAAAAACTCTCGACCCTCCTCGCATTCTTGGAGGTGTCAGTGCTGGTGCTTTAAGTCTGGTGGGATCTGTGATGCAAAGCTGGTACAATATGTGCTCATATAAAATGAAAATCCTCACTATAAGCTCACAAATAAGCAAAAGTCAGTAGCTTGACAGTTTTTTAAGCCAAATCCTCTGCAGCTACCAGTCACAAAAATTCTGAAAGATTCGGTTGTAATACAATAACGTAAAACTCGATTTCATAAACAGGACAATAGTGACAAATTACTGACCGTTGAATTTTCCCTTAACCCTTTACGGTCACTCACTGTCATTCAAAGCCAACAGTGACCTACTTTTTCACAACCTTTTTTCTGACCGCTCAGTGACCACAACACTATGAATGGCCATATAAACCCTTTTACTATTTGCGGTAAAGTTATAATTCACAGGTAGAAAGGAGCCTGAGAAATTCATATGGTACTAGAGTAAGAAAAATCGAAAATAAAATATGTGAGGTTGCCTAAATTTTGGAATGAAATATTTATTTCCAGTTTGACACCACAAGTTTTTTTCAATATATTTTTTTTTATCAAAAATTGCAGACAATCTCATATAGGAACGATATGTTTTATATCCCACCATAATGCTGTTCAAATCGAAAAAATCCCAATTCCAAATACTTCAAATGAATGTGCCACAAAAGAAAAAATTGGGTTTCTTCTATCGCACCTACTAGATATTTAAATAGGAATATCATGAACAAATTTTGAAAACATACTGTCCACTTCATGTGAAATTCCACTAGCCGTATCATTAAATTTTATCCAAGCTCATTTATCCTACCACTTAGATACGTATTCATTTCCGCTATACTTTTGTTTATTAGAATACCTTCTGCTTGTAAAAAAGGTGTGCTATCTAAAATTTCATGGAAAGTACTTTTACAACACATTGTTCGTTTTCCTTGTAACACTTCATGGCGAAATAAATACAACAAACGAAAGTTAATCCACCTTTATCTGCAGTATCACTAGTATCAGTAACCTTTCGTATCTATCAGGTTGTTTACACTTTGCTGTTCTGAACAGAGAAAAAACCCCAGAGACAGTCGTACAGGTGATATTTTCAATAGATTCCTGCCAAATCGATGTAATCCTGTTAATGACAAAAATTAATATTTATATAATCCAATATGTTCCATGATTCGTGAAATGAAAAATTATACACACAATGTTAACTTGGATTTACGAAATTATGATTAGCAAACTTCTTCGATATCACTAATGGAGAGCTTATTACTTCCTAAATGTATGCTAAATCTTATTTTCTAATGCTGCGCATCCATATTTTCTTCATTAAGGCACGCGTCCACTGGTCCGCATCCCACGGATTTTAGAATTAGTTGCATCTCATTAAATGCAAGTACAACGCAAAATTCGTATCGCACCATCAGCAATCCGAATAGGACCGCGTTGTTTTCGCATCTTTATGTTAGCCTGAGACCCACTTCAATCGATTGTTGCGGATATGGAGTGGACGCACTAACGCACCACGTATGTTGCGGACCTGTGGACGCTTACCTTAAACTGCGGAAATGTACGTCACTTTCTTCAAACTATCTACCTTTCCGAGTTCTATGGTGCGCCCATGGTCGATACCTTCGAAGTGTTTCACGTTTT
Organism: Acanthoscelides obtectus; assembly: GCA_963669975.1. Classification (NCBI taxonomy): domain Eukaryota; kingdom Metazoa; phylum Arthropoda; class Insecta; order Coleoptera; family Chrysomelidae; genus Acanthoscelides; species Acanthoscelides obtectus. Next base: position 11,537,407 of record CAVLJG010000004.1, read on the forward strand.
ACGGTGTCATCATAGTTTGTATTTCGAAATATTGCGACACTCGCCGAAGCGTCGCCATTGGCTAGATTTTTTATATGATTCGTCGCTATCTAATCAAAAGATAAATTTATGAGGATCAGGATGACCTTAATGGATGTTTGGCGGTAACAACTGAGCAAATATTTGCCAAAAAGTGCATTGGAACGGCTTGCGTGCAAAGGTGCAACGAGTTTTATTGCGATTTTAGTTTATCAGTACAGAAAAATTGCCAGAAAAATGTTCCTCAATATTGTTATTGTGTTAAAAAAATATGTGATATTGCTACAAGTGTAATTGATGTTTATTTTTTAATGTTGAGCATAATTTACTTTGAACGTTAATCAGTTGTGGTTGAAAATTATTATTGAAAAATTTAATTTCCAAAAACATTACACAACTCTGATTCGAAGAATAGGTGAATCCGGAAATTGCGCTTTTATTCTTAAGCAATAACGTACACCAGGATCATTTTGCGATGTTCATTCAGTTTTGATTTGATGCTTCATGGCTTATTGAAATGTTATTGAATAATATTTAAGTGATAGAAAATAGATAAATGCAACTAAAAAATTAAAGGTATGAATAAACGAAAAAGTGAAAGTTAGAATCAACAAATAACCACTCGTTTTAATAAAATTTTGTTATCCTAATGTAAAGATAAATGCTTTATTTTCAGTTCCTGTTTTATTTTATCGATGAACATATTATTAACATATTTATCAGATCCTCGTTGATGCTGTCTCTGGAAAATTTTCTTCAATCTAATCCTCTAATTCAGATAATCGTCATTTACCAGTTTCTCGTGAGTTTGCAGATTTTTTAATCTAGAAATTTTTTAATAATGTTCTTGAGGAGCTAAGGAATTGCTAAACGTAAAAAGCTACCGGGGCGCGTGGGGGAAGCACATTATATTACTTCTTTCTTCTAAATTGCGCAAATATTCCACTTTATCTTTAAAATATCATCTAGTAGCCAGAAAATATGGGGTTCCAACCCATTTTAAAAATGGCTTTTTCAATCAAAAGCATCAGCATGAGATTCATTCAAAAAATAGGCGTTTATTAACTTGTCCAGCAACTTGTATATAATTCTAAAGGTGTTACATATGCGTTCCTCATTTCCTTCGAAAACAACCCTTAGTCAATTTTTCACCGTCAGCTGTGGTGCAACCTGCCACGTGCATATGGACACCAGTCAGCGTTCGCGTGTACCTCCTATTGTAATAGACAAACTACCCCTTCATCAAAAGGCACACGCCACCTTGTACCATCTTCTTTTAATCAACCCCGTCCACATACAAACCGCCCTTATAAGTGTCCGCTACCTGAACGAGTCAAGTTTTTTGCTCAAGGCAGAGGTCAGAGGTTATAATGAGGGTCCGCGTATGCTTAAGGCGAAGGGCTAGCTACTGACACTTTATTGAGACAAAAAAGTGTAATCCCAAAAAGCAGCTTTTCCGCCTGTTTTTGACCATTAAAGATTTCCCAGACCTCAAATTATTCATTATGATTAATCAAAAGAAAGACTTTCTGTTTTTTTGGAAAAAAAAACAAAAAGGAATCTTATCAAGGATATTTATGAAACAACCCAAAAATCTAATGGCTCTGAAGTTCGACATTTTCTCTGATTTTTAAGTTCCCCCTGATTTCCGGGATTATTTCACAAAAAATGTTGCGCATAAAGTTTCGTCGTAGGAACTACCCTCAAGTGCATCAAAAGGTAAAAACAGAAACAACTTTAAAAATCTGGAACCCGAAAGTTACAGATTTTTTTGCAGGGTTGAAAAAAAAACATTTTTTTTGTTTAAAACTTTCAAATTTAGCTGAAAAAAAACATTTTTAAAACACTGTTAATACATGTTTAAAACAGTGAGAAAAAATTAAAAAGCTATTGCCTATATTTATAATCTAGCAACGTTAATAATGTTCCTTGAAAGTGTTATTACTAGCATGGTGGTGCATGGTGCATTAAAGATCGACAAAAAAAAGGCAATGACAGGGAGGAGAAAGGATCCCGTGTGGAAATATTCTAAGGAGACTGATGCCAAAGCTGGCTCGAAACTAAATAAAAGAGAAAAATGTTTAATCTGCAATATGGATCTAGTGCCACTGGTGGCTAAAATGCGCAAGCGTATTAAAACAGCTTACACAAGAAAGTTTGTTAGAAAATCAAAATATTCATATATCAAATAGAATAGTGAAAAAGGTACATTTTTTTACTTGGAGTTCCGTAAAAAATAGTAAAACTAAAAATTTATTCTATGTACATTTTGTATGATTTTATATTTTAAAAATATGGATTTAAGGATTTTTTGTTAAATAAGATGGTTTTTATGGAAATTTGTTAAGTAACCTATTTAATGTTATTATACAAGTAAATACATAGTCATATTATATGATTTTTCTGCTGCTTGTAGTGTACTAGTATCTGAGTTCAATGCGGTTTATTAAATTCACTCGTTCGTTAAGAAACAGATTTTTCTTCACTAGTATTAGTTCCCTAGCTTCATGTTTGATTAATTAATAAAAAATAAAGTATATTCTTTAGTACCTAGGTGTTTTAACCTATAGCCCTTTTAGTTAAATGCAAAATAAAATCAATTTTCGTCATACATAAATATAAAAGAAACTTGAAGAATTCACAAACGACAAAAAACAGTGTTTAAAACAAATTGGTTTAAAACACCTTCATTGTTTTTAACAGTGTTTAAAACACTTGCTTTAAACATTTTGATAAAACATAACAACCCTGTGTTTTTGCTTCTTTTTTCAAACAATTAATCTATGTGAAATAATATCGGAAATAAAGGAAAACTTGAAATTTGAAAAAATGGGCATTAGATTTTGGGGTCATTTCGACCCCTAAATGGGAGTCACTATTGAATATTTCCAAAAAACAAAAAGTAATGCTTCTTTTGGTTTGTGATGATGATTAATATAATGTATTGTATTATTTGAATTCCGTTGGAATTGCCTGGAAATCCTTGGATGTGTTCAGACTGTCTTAGATTTCTTCAGAGGTCTTTATATCGTCGCCAGACGAAGTCGTTTTTAGATCATTGATTAACATTTCCACCAGAAAATACATAAAATTTTTATTTTTCCATTTCTTGAAGAATACGTTAATCAATGCTAATGACAAGGTATTGTAACGAAAAGGCAGTTTCACTGTTCAAAGTCTAATTTATTACTGTTACCCTAATTTATAACAAATGTATAACCGTGTTGACTGGACTATGGCATTCCGTGTTGTATGACTGCCTCGGCTGCTTCTAATTCTTTACTTTTACACTAATTTATATCACTTCTACTAATTTACGACAATTCCGCATTGTTTAACTGTCTCGACTGGAACTGACTGCTTCCGCCATCTGGTCGGATATTTAGCCCCATATTGACGCGTCGAGGAATGCTCCAGAGTCTTCCATGGAAGTGGTGTAGATGGCAGCAGGTGCTTCCAGACGGTAAAGAGCGGTCCAGAATATCGCGTAACTCTGATTGCGTAGCCGCCTAAAAAAAGTTGCATAACACATCCTAGACCACTGCTAGCCTGGCATATCTTTGCATACGGCGGGATCCGAGCGCACCGACTTTGCCGATACAAAGTCAGGATGTGTTATGTACTCATATCGACGTAATGCCATTAAAATCCTACGTAATATCATTAGAAATCTCGCTGTGAGTGCCACATACGAAGAAACGCAACAACGACCTATAGTATGGAACTTACAGCTTAAGCCACATAAGGCATGAAAGGCCTGCGCCAGCGCCATCTCTGAAGCAGATGTTAAATAACATCAGAGCCGAACTAAATATGACAAGTGTCGTAACGTTTAGGCAACACGAAATACGGATGAGGTTATTTCAACTTATTCCTTGTGTGTAGCAGAGCGGGAATGGTTTAGTTACCGTATATGGAGGAATAAAATAATGACGTTTTCCAGCCTTTATGGTATCACGTGCACTCTGAATCTCACATAGCGTATCAAGGCATCCATCAACAATCTTTTCAGAGATAACAGTTAATCCATGATGGTTTCATTATAACAGGACGGGCGTGACAGAATTCGGCATCTGACCTAATAAGAATATTTGTTTACGCATCAGCCTCGCCGCGGTCTTATCAAACTTTTTACAGTCTGTTCGAAAAAGTCAATAATTGCTTTTCAACGTGTAGCTATTGGCAAAATTTCCATTTACCGTTTTTATCTCTAACGACAAAAAAGGTTCATAGCAGATAAGACGTTTGGAGGACGCTTTCGTAAATAAATTGAGTTCGTAGTAACCGACAAGCTACTGCAGTCATTTATCCAATATATCATTTATTAACCCATGACACATTCATATGATATGAAAGTAAAAATCGTAAAACGATTAAAACATAATTATTATTCCATTTACTAAGCTGATCAATCAATGTATCAAGCAAAAACTAAAATAGGTAAGATCATACCAATCCACAAACAAAGATGAAATCTCCAATTGCATTGTTACCTATTTTGGCGAACAAGCAAATTATTACGTTTTTTGAAACAGTCTCTTTTTCTGACAGCCCACATGGATTTTCGTCAAAAAATCTACATCGGCAATGGATTTTGCAGAATATGTTCTCAGGGGCTTGAGGATGACTTGACCAAAGCTTTTGACAGTTTATTACGTGAAAATTTGACACAAAAAATGCATCGACACAAATTGCAAAAAACTTATGTAGAGCTGCTTTAGTGATAGATATCTGTATGTCTCTTGCAACGAGTATCTTTCAAATAAACAATTTATAAGGTATGGAGTGCCTCAGGGCTCTGTACTTGGGCCAACTCTATTTTTACTGTACATCAATGACTTACAGAATTGTGATACTTTAAGTCGTTAGTATCTGCTGATGATACGACAGAACTAAATCAATTTACAACTTCCGAACTAATTCGTCATGTGAACGATGAAAGGTTTATGCATCATTCATTTGAAAACTCAACAACTAGATTTTTATTTTAAACACTTGAAAGAAAAATCTGAATCTACTAAATTCTTAGGAGTGCACTTTGACTATATTTTGATGTGGGGGCAGCTGTCTGAAACAGCTTTCGAAAACATTATCAAGAAGCATTTACCTGATTACAAATTACGCTTGCTATAGGAATGCATTTAAAGATCTCAATATTCTTTCACTTCCTTGCGTCATAACTAGTTCACTTTATGGTGAACAAGTGAACGAGTTTTCCGGAGAATAATGAACTAGTTCATTTAGTTCGTTTGAATTAGTTCGTTCGCGAACTATTGAAAACTAGAATACGTACACAGAGTCTGTCTCTGTTTATTTCTGCATAATGCAGAATTTCTTGAATATGCGACAAATGTATTTTCCCGCACTTGCATCAAAAATTATGATATTTGCTTATTAAATCTGCCCCCGTGTGTTTCTGCAAACAAATAGTCACCGCAGCACAAAGTTGAAACATTAGCTCGCGCTTACTGCAAACTTTTTGAGGTGTAAGGTTTAATTAGGAAACATTTCGTACTTTTTTTATTATAAAACTACATGCACATACATTTGAGTACACACCTAGTGCCAACTTTGAGCTTTCATATTATAATAACGGAAGTGGAAAATTAACTCATTGCCGGTATATCATTTCCACGAGACGTGTTTTACACATCCCTCTGTCAACTGAGGCTTACTAAGGGACTAACACATTAAAAAGCTAAATAAAAAAATACGTAGTTAATAAGTTACGAGAAAACTAGCAGGTAATGTATTTATGTTGTGACCAGAGAGACAACGCAAGGCAAAGGAATGAATGCTGGAAATAGCAATCTATACTAAGTGACATATAAATCCAAACACCCAGTTTAAATGGTTTTATTTTAATGGAATTTTGTATAAGTAATTAATGAAGCATAATAAGTAAATGATAAAAAATTCAAAATGATTGCACTGCTTTAAAGCCCTTTGACCTTTAATAATGTATGGATGCACCCTGATGTGTTACGCATTCTCCAACGCGCCTAGGCATGCTTCTGATCAGGTGGCCAATGTCCTCCCTGTGGTATCTCATTCCAGGCAACCACCAACTCCTCTCGAAGTGCTTCTAGAGTCTGAGAAGGACGTTGCAAATTGAGCAATCTCCTACCCATCATATCCCACACGTGCTCAATTGGGGATAAGTCGGGAGATCTTGGTGGCCATGGTAACAATGTGACATCATTATGTTGAAAGAAGTCTATTGTGACTCTTGCAACATGTGGTCGGGCATTATCTTGTTGGAAAGTTGGATCTGCCAGGGTGTCAAGATAGGATAAAAGATGGGGTTCTAGAACTTCGCGGATATAACGCTGCGCGTTCATGTTACCTCTGATGAAGATTAAAGGTGACCTGGAACCATAACCAACGACCCACGACCATCGTGCATGCCTAAACAAAATCGAGACTCGTCACTAAAGACAATATTGTTCCATTCCTGATCCCAGAGTGACCGTTGTCTGCACGACTCAAGGTGATTACGTCGGTGTTCTCGAGTTAAAGGGAGGAACCAGTGTGGCTGGTATGAAAACAATCCAAAACTTCTCATTCGTCGGTAAACACTTCGCATGCCAACAGGTCTTCCGTGTTCTGCAAACCATTCATTTGCAATGGACCTGGTAATGGAGAAACGGTCCCTTAAGGCCAATAATCTTTGGCGGCGATCTACACGGTCTGTTGTTCTACGGCGGCGTCCAGTGCCCCTTGCTTTTTGCGTACGGCCTTCTCGAAGCCATGCCTGACAACACCTAACCACAGTGTCTACACTTCTTTGCACTCTAACTGCAATTGCCCGAAAAGAAAGTCCAGCTTCCCGAAGTCCCACTATGCGGCCCCTATCAAACTCACTAAGTTGACGAAATCGTACACGTCTCCGTACTCTAGGCATCGTAACCGATCGTAAAGGATGTCAAGAACCAAAATCCGCCAACGTTGATTCTTTACTGCGGCTGAAATATTCATTTTTAGAGCGTTAGTGAATTGAAAAAAAGCAGTATGAAAACCGGAATGTCCAACTGATAAGGCTGAAAATTTTTTCACTTGTTATTTACAGTAAGATAAATACATTCACCGACTTTTATTAAAATAAAACCATTTAAACTGGGTGTTCGGATTTATATGTCACTTAGTATACATAAAATATAGTGTTTGGGTTGTAATTTGGAATATTTATTGAAAATGTTACTGAGCGCACGGTAAGCATTTTTTTCAATACTAGTATGAGAAGGCGACATTATTTACCGCATTCCTATAAGGAAAGAGTACATTTCTCCGTCTCTTTAAATAATGAAAAAATCTTAGGTGAATAAAATGAATGCGGGTGCAGTCATGTACGGCATCTCTGGCTTGTTGGCCTCAGAATTATAACCGTACGTGCACTCAGAGGGGTCCAGGGGATCCGTTGCCTCTCAAAGAATCCGGTTGGAAACTTTCTATATTTTAGCATGATTTAGTGACAATTTTGCGATTATTCTTAGGATTTGCGCCATGGAGAAAATTGCTACCCCCTCGCTCTTCAAAAATCTATTGCCAACGATCGCCCCCCCCTCCTGAGCAAAATTAATTCATGATTGACACTGTTATTAAGCCCCTAATTTATTTCTGAGTATTACTGATAGCTAATGTTTACTACAAGTAGATACAGAGTCAATTCTATAACTTAAATTATTGTTACTTGTTTCAGTCTTCGGATTTTGGGAGATTATATTGATAGAACCAACGTTTCGACATTTATTTAATGTCTTCTTCATGTCAAATTAGTGTCGCAATAAAAACCTTACAGGAGATGCAGTGGTGACATGCTGCAACATTTATTTGCTAAGAATAACATCAAATACGATTAAAGTTGAACATCTACTGAGGCAAGGACTAATTTTTATTCAAGATATTGCTGTTGGTAGTATTGATTTATTCCAGTACTTCGGAAGCTTAAAAGCCTCATGCTACTTGATGAATGATATGTCAACACTTCTATCTTCGTTGGACTCTATCATGTACCGGCAGCGTGCTTCTCCTACGCGCCGGTCTGTGATCCAGACATTGCCTCAGCTTTATTCTGACAGTGTTGCCGGACGTTGAAGGAATTTTCAGATATGCTACATTCCAAAGTCGTGTCAAGTTAAATGCGGTGATATTACATAGTTGGTGATACTATGCGCCTCACAACGTTCGGTTTTCGCGGCGCCCCTCACAGTTTCCCCTCTTGCATTATTCTACTGGATAGATAACGCTGAGATGGTCCACATATCCTTCTCACTCTCTACAAAGCCCAGTCAACACGGTTTCATGAAGGGCAGGTCCACAGTTACTAACTTACTACATCTTACTCAATATGTTTGTGAATCAATCGATAGACAACTTCAAACGGATGTAATATATACTGATTTCTCTAAAGCGTTTGATAGTTTAGACCATAACATTCTACTCAATAAGTTATCTAGATTTGGTCTTTCAGATGCATTGTTGCTATTTTTCAGATCTTATTTATGTCATAGGAAACAATATGTTATGGACATAAGTCAAGCGAATACCCTGTAATCTCCGGTGTTCCTCAAGGATCTAATTTGGGACCTCTGTTATTTATTATGTTCATAAATGATATTTCTGAAGTTATCGATGTCGATTTTCTTATATATGCTGACGATATGAAACTTTTCTGTAGAGTCTCTAACATTGACGATTGTCATCGCTTGCAATGCAACATTGTAAGGGTTGACAGCTGGTGTCGTGAAAACAGACTTGTTTTGAATGCTGCTAAGTGTCACGTTTTGTCGTTTACTTTAAAAACAGGTGTAATAATGTATGAATATAGTATTGGTGACAGGAAACTTGACAGACCTAGTACAATTAATGACTTCGGAGTCACATTTGACAGAAAACTTTCCTTCTCCTATCACATTGAAAATGCTGTTGTGGCTGATCAAAGGCGTATGGTTTTATTGTAAGAGATACCGGTGATTTCCACAACTCCTTTACACTGAAAATACTGTACTATGCTAATGTAAGATCTAAGCTTGAGTATGCGTCCCTGGTATGGTATCCTCATCATCAAATATATATTGACCGCTTAGAATACGTTCAAAGAAAGTTTTTAAAATACCTCTCATACAAAGCTGACGGGATATATCCCGCTATTGGCTTCCCTCATAGTGAGTTGATGGCGAGACACAAAATCTATAATTTAGAGAGCAGACGCAAAATGAATTCACTTAAGTTCATTCACAAGCTCATCCACGGCATTATTGACTCCAGTGTCATCTTAGAACAACTTAACTGCTTAATTCCTAGATTAGCGTCACGAACTAATTTAACTTTTTACTTAGCCAGGCCTAGGACTGACATACTTAAGTTTTCCCCTATATATATAATGTGCCGTAATTATAATTCAGTTAATAGCGTTTTAGATATATTTTGTTTTGTGCGACTTTGGGAGACATTAATGCTTATTTTCGTTAATGCTTGCTGGTGTGATTGTTCAGTGCTGGGTAGGTAAAGCTAGAATGCTTTTTTTTCCTCCCAGTTCTGTTTTGAGGTTTTTTTTTGCAGCGTTTTAGCTTTCTCTACATACATCCACAACATGCATTTGTCAGGAAAAAAGTCCAGGTGTGAGTTTAGGAAATGTGTCTTAAGAGAGATATTACAACCCATCTTTTGATACGATGACAGCATATTTTTGACTAGGGTCTTATAGTTGTCAGCTTTTCTATTTCCCAAGAAATTAGTGACCACCAGACGGAAATCATTCCAAGCAGTTTTTTCAATACCTGTTAAAGTGTTTTCAAACTGTGCATCTTTCAAAATATTTCGAATCTGTGGCCCAACAAAAATACCTTCTTTAACCTTTGCCTCACTTAGTCTTGGAAATTTCTGACGCAGGTATTGAAAAGCTGACCCATCTCTATCTAATGCCTTGACAAAGTTTTTCATTAGGCCCAACTTGATATGCAGTGGTGGTAATAAATTTTTTTTCGAATCTACTAATGGCATATGCTGTACATTTTTTTGACCTGGATCTAGGAATTGACGAACAGGCCAGTTTTGTCTGGTGTAATGAAGTGCCTTTGCCCGACTGTCCCATTCACACAAAAAACAGCAAAACTTTGTGTAGCCTAGCTGCAGCCCAAGTAAAAGTGCAACAACTTTCAAATCGCCACAAATATGCCATTGGTGCTCATCGTATTTTATGCATGTCAATAGGTACTTCATATTGTCATATGATTCTTTCATGTGAACTGCATACCCTACAGGAAGAGATGGTAAAATATTTCTAATATGCAATAATACTGCCTTTAAACTCAGTGTTGAACTGTCTATAAACAATCTCCATTCTTCTGGGTTATAGTTTATATTTAAAACCGCCAGTAAGCCGTTAATGTTACTGCAGAAAACCAAGTTATTCTCCATATTGAAAAATGGTTCTAAGTCTTTGTGGCGTTTACGAAAAACACATACTGAAACATCGTCTTCTAACAAGTTCCACTGCTGCAGTCTTGATCCAAGTAACTCTGCCTTACATTTTGTAAGTTCTAAATCTCTTACAAGATCATTTAATTCTGACTGTGCTATTTTGTGCGGTTGGTGGCATGACGTGCTCGGTATAAAATCAGGATCTCTTGACGTTGATGGCATATCTTCTTCCTGACGAATTACTCGATCGCCATGATCTGATTCGTTTTCTGATTCGCAAGTGTATGATTCTGGGGGTTTTGGAATAGGATTTTCGTCACTGTGAGGCACAGGTCTCATCGCAGATGGTATGTTTGGGTAGTTAATAACCGATTTTTTTTCTTGGACATACCTGTGGCTTGTCCAACACAAGGTACCATGCAAAAGTAACAATCATTAATATGATTTGTAGGCTCTCTCCAAACCATTGGGACAGCAAAGCGCATAGACCGTTTTTTGCCATTTAACCAGCTCCTCAGACTTGAAGCACATGTATTACAGCAGATGTGGGGTGCCCACTGTTTGTCTTGATCACCTAGTTTCCAACCGAAATAAAGCTGATATGCCTTTGTTATTAGTGGAGTAATAGACCGTCTCTGAGACGCAAAAGTCACATCACCACACACGTAACAAATCTGGATTGTTTACACACTTTCGAGACATCTTGCATGAACACTGTCAGCCAACTGAGGAAAAAATGGCTAATATAAAACAATATAATGTACACGTATGTATAACGTAACACAATCATGCCGATTACATCATCTTTCTTGCCGAATATAAAAATGTAGCACGTGCATTCTTGTGAATTACAGTATATTAACACTGTCACAGCACGAACACATATAATTACCGTATCTCTAAAACTTGAACTAATATTGAAAAAATAAGTTTCATTCCGGTTTTAGCACATTAAAAATAGTAATATTTTGTTGATTTCATTTAGGATATTTTTTGGCTGTTGATCAGTGTAATCTGACGCTCTTCTACCGCTTTGTCAAGGGGCTTTGCTCCTAAAAGTCTTTTCCTAGTTCTACTAACTTTAGCAAGTTAAAAAATCTGAGTAGCAAAGTGCATTGAAGATCCTTATAGCAGCCGCGGTGCTCAGGTACTTAGGCCTTGGTCTAAGCGGCTGTTTCGGTATAAAAAACGATGTATTTTGGCTGAAACAACGATTCATGTCATCGTGATGGGACCTGCACATAATAACGAGTCCAGGTCTAAAAAATTAATAACAAATCCTTCTATTTCTGCTCCTGTTCCTTTATTGCGGACATGCTCACGATGGTACTTTGTCTTTCTTTGGTCTAAAAAATTCACAAAAGCGAAAGACCACTTTTTTATCTTTTTCCGGGCCTACTTAGAAATGTATTTACGTAAAGTTGAAACCTCCGTTCTCTACCACACCAGTAGCATGCTCCATAAATCTCCGTCTGATCGAAATCCGTAATCAATTTACCGTGTGGTCACTCGTCAGTTTCCCACATACCTGTTTCATCATTTAAGACCATCATTGACCAAAACCAATCGCTAGCAAACCACTTTAAACGATTCAATTTGTCACCAACCGGAGAAGATAATAGAAAAAATGATCGCGATAATAAAAAAATAACGCGCGGACTACTGTGCCATTCTACTAATTTTACGGTTAATCTACGATTTTGTTCTGTCGGGTTGGTCATGTGTGCCGCGCGAGACCCGTGAGAAACGAAATTTTGTCACCGCAAAGCTTTGTATGTGATGGTTTTATAGTAAATATCTAATGTAGCATTTGAAAATTATCCTGTGGTTTTTGTAAAGAAGATAATAATTACGAAAGGGAGGTAAACGAATCATCCTAAATTAAATTAAACAACAATTGAAGACACAGGTGGATGTTTTTTGCATCAAACGAACCTCAAGGTCTTTCATTCTGGGATTACTTTGTTGCAAAAACAAGATAATAACAAACTAATTAAAGTAAATATTTAAAATGTCAATAAAGTAAGAAGTCCCAATAAAAAAATTTCAGTCAATCTTCTACATAGATGACACCTTTATCCACGTGGTTCTTCAATTGTCTTACCAGTTCTTCTGTGAACTGTGACCTAATTTGGTTAAGCATCCTTTCAGGAATAATGGTTTATGAATTTTGTGTCCTGGTTATTCTGAGGAGTAATCATGTTCGTGTTGATGTTGTGGAGGCCGTTTTTTGTTTTTCAACACGTTTTGGCCCTCCGTTGTATGCCCCGCTTGGGAGCTACTTTATTGAAAAAAGTTTCTGGAAGTGAGCCTCTTTTTAAATATATACCTAACCAATTTGGGTGATATTGATGGCATACCACAATCTGGTCAAAAACAAAAGTATAGAAGCTATCCCATAGTTTCTTAATATTCATTCATATTTTTCGAGAAAATATTCATCTGTATCGTTAAAGCCTTTTGAAGTAGGTATGTTTTTATCTTCAAGAATGGCCAAGCACTGTTAAAGTACAACATGCCCGATTTGTACGTAAATTTTTAATGTCGGTTAAAGTTGCGATAACATTTGAAAAATGCATAATTCCCAAGGCATGTGGATACAGAATCTAAAAAACCATCAAACAGAATTATTCAGTAATAAAATTTTCATTTCTAATTGAGAAATTTCGTGTTTACGAGGGATGTCTTTTAGGTTTTGCATATGGAAATAAAACAACACGGTACGTAGTTTCAAATGACTTTATTGTTTTTCGAAGTATTCTCCAGAAGATTAATACACATCTGCATGTGCTCGAACCAATTTTCGAAGCACTTATTCCACTCGTTTGCTGGCAGATCCAAAACGGCATTTTTGAATGCGTCAACTGATTCTTCTTGTGACTGGAACCTTTGACCACGCAGTCAGTTTTTAATTTTCGGGAAAGTAAAGAAATCGTTAGGACTTAGATCGGGACCATAGGAGGATGGTCCAATAATTCCACTTTTCTTCCGTTAAATACTGCCTTGTTTTTTGGGCTGTGTGCGAGCTTGCATTGTCTTGGTGGAGGATGAATCCTCTTTCGGGGTTGATTTTTCGAAGCTCGGTGATGACTTTTGGCAAATAAACGGTGGTATACCAATCCGCAGTAACAGTTCTTTGCTCATTAAGCGGAATTGTTGCAATATGACAGCCGACTGTCTTTAATTTTCTGGTTCATAACAGCAAATCCACGATTCATCACCACTAACAATGTTGTACACATTTTTTGAGTTTCCGGAATTGAAACGGTCAAGCGTTTTTTGACACCAATTAACCCTGGCTGCTTTCTGCTCTTCAGTCAATAGGTGGGGTATCCAACCAGAAACTCATTTTCTTACTCTTAATTCTTCACGTAAAATTTTTTGAATTGAGGTCTTTGAGATCTTCAAGGACGCCTTAATCTCGCGATATGTCACATGTCTATCTTCAATGATGAGTTTGCGCACAGCATCGACGTTTTCCTGGGTGACTGACGTTTTTGGTGCACCCACCATGGAATCATCGTTAAGACTCACCCGTACCTACACGTTGAATTCTCCATACCAACGGGAAATTGTCGACCGATGTGGCGCTTCGTTGCCGAAAACAGACAGTAACTCAGCAAGGCATTCTTGTTGCGATAATTGTCTCTGAAAGTTGTAATAAATTATGGCGCGATAATTTTCTCGGTTGCGTTCCATTTTTCTAATGACTTGGTGACACTTAAAAATTCACTGTAGTGAGAACACTACACGCATTGTTGTGAAACATTGAATTTAAGTTTACTAAAGAGTGAGGTTAAGATTCAGTACTGACGTTCGATCCGCGCGGCCTACTATGTTTCTATATGCAAAACTTAAAAGATATCCCTCGTATGTACAAATAAGTGAGTAGTATTTGTTTTCTCAAAAAATGATGTTATATAATTCATTTATTTACAACGATGCCGTTTCAAACTCATTCTCGAAAATATTGAGGATTTCCAAGATGGCTCCAGGTGAGGCTGTATTTTGAGCTGTCCGGTATAACTCTTTGTTTTTTCTTATGATTTGTTATCGGATCTCAAATACGCAGATGTTTTACTTCGCCATCTCAAGGCCACACCGTTGTGTCTTATATTATTTCCTCGCAAGACAAACAAGATGATCTCCTTTTGCACGTCGAAGTACTATTTCTCGCAGTTCAAATCCATAAACAGTACACATGCAGTTCTGGGTGGGTTTTCACGTTTCCTGACAACTTTTGGTGTTTTCGGGACGATGGACGAGGGTGATGCGTCCGGTACATTATAAACGACAGGTTCAAAATGATAAGTAGGTACGGCCAGCAAAGTAAAATCTTTCTGACCTGGATGAGAGCCTATAACATTCTACTGTGACAAGCACATGTTAAATTCTTGTTCAGCTCAAAATCCAAGGAAAGTCCATACCTCAAGCTTCGCTAAATCCCAAGAAACAATTATAGATTCTCTTTCTCTGAACATAGCATAATTGTCTTATTTGATTCATTATTCATTCGACATTAAAACTAATATAGAGGATGCATAAAGTTATACAAAAAATACAAGTAACGGGTGATTTTTCAAGACGTATATTCCGGCCATTGTCGTCTTTGAAGAAGTACGGCCCGATGATGCCACCGGCCAATAATTCACACCAAAGAGTGATTTTTTCGAGATGCATTGGTAGCTCTTGCAATGCTTCTGGCTGGTCTTCACTCCAGATGCGGCAATTTTGCTTGTTAACGTACCCATTCAACCAGAAATGAGCTTCGTCGTTGAACACAATTTTTCGATGAAAATGTGGATCTTCCTCCAACTTTGCCAGCGCCCATTCACCAAATTGGAAACGTTGTTGGAGGTCGGGTGGCTCAATTCTTGCACCAGCTGTATCTTATAAGGTTTTACTCCCAAATCCTGTCGCAAAATTTTCCACGTAGGCCCAATTGCTGCGAACGGCGGCGAATCGACATTTCACGGTCATCACTAACACTGGCGGATACAACTGCAATATTTTCTTCAGTCCTCACTCTACGTCTGCGTGTTGGTGGTTTAATGTCCAATGATGTAAACGTGGTTCGAAATTTAGTCACAAGCTTCCGAATAGCTCCCTCAGTAGGCCGACCCATAAATTGGAAGCAGTGCTCGATGCACTCTCTTAACCGAGCATGAATTTTGATAGTAAAATTCAATAATTTGCAAGCGTTGTTCGTTCGTAAGTCGATTCATGGTTAAATTATAGACCAAACTGAACAAGTTTGACAATGACACAAGACACGATTCACGCGTCATCTGTCAAAAACGGTGTTGCCAGAAAGATACTAGCAAAAAAATTACCCATTATATACAAAACACATAAAAAACCAAAATTAAATTAACAGCTTTAAACAGCTTTTTATCCTTTTAAGATCATCCGGTACATTATTAAAGATTCTTGTGCATAGAATGATTGTTGACCCACCCTTGTAAACTAGTTTCTCAAATACCAGAACTGGTCGATCCGAAAGCCATTGGAAACCGGCACAATTATCATAAATATATAAATTAAGTAATCGCGCTTTCCTATTGGCCAGCCGTCCGCAAACAATCGCGTTCCAAGGCACTCCTGATAACAATAGCGCACAGTAAGACGTCCTGCACACATACGATTTCATTGGGCTAATTATTGTTCTATAAGCATTGCAAGGCGTCTACGGGTTCGCTGTCGACCAATCAGCTCTTTGCAAATGTTGTTAAGAGGGGTCACTGTTGCGTATTGTGTTTCGGTTGAATACACTATTGTTATCAGGATGATACGCGGAAAGAATGTTTATTCAGGAAATGGCTGACGTTAGTTTTTTTATGCAATATCAATAGGAACGAGTTTGTTTCAAAAGTAACGTATAGCGTGAATTCTTTAACCCAAATGTGGGACAACTGCTGCACAAACCGTTTATACAACTATTTTTTAGGGCAAAATCGTTGTATTGTGGTATCCTCGGTAACATTTATACAACAAACCCGAGCCTTGTTGCTTTGATGTGCAAAATTACTACTTTTGCCAACAAGTTGCTCCCAAGTGAAGTATTTATTCAACTGTCATTTAGCAACTGTTGAAGGCTACGTCTGCAATAATGTCACAACTTTTATAGGACAAATTTGATATGCTCGGTATAGATTTGTTGCTTAATATATACAACTTCATCCTTCTAGGGCCGTATCGTCAGTCTTTCCTACAATTGCAGGACGTCTTTATGTCCTCCTTGATTTTCATAGTTTTCTACTGTTCCATGTCAGCGCTCTATTTTGAGGTTATGTTACAAATATCTATTTGCATCAAGTGGTTCATGCTTTTGATTCATACCATCTGTTATATCAGCTTGAAATTTTCTACAGTTCAAAAAGAAAACATAGCCTCACAATAGGAGAGCTCTGACACTGACACGTTAGAAATCAGCCTTTCTGAAGAAGAGAAAATACTATGAAAATCAAACAGATGTCCTACAATTGTAGGAACGACTGACGATACGACCCTTAGACTATAAATGCCATAATATTCGTTGTAAAGGTTTTATCAACTTTTCAAGTTTTTCATGGCTTAAAGTCAAAAAATAGGGGCTCTGGGCACGAACGCGCCCAGTGAAAACTATTATTTATGATTATAAGAAGCTAGAATGCTTATTTGAAACCCAAGAAGTGCGAGGAAATGTCGTTCTCCATGCCTAATCACTCCCTATCGAATAGTCGTCTCGAAAAGATCAATAGTCAGCCAAAAACGCGGATGACGTGTCCGGTATATTAAAAAAAAAGGGCAGACATCATGTTCGCGTGTCCTTTTGGCAGTGTCATCTTAATATTTATTGTAATAACACGCTGTATAACAATGTAAAATGAAAGAAAACGCAAACGAAGACAGATAAGCAATGTATTGCCAAAATTGCCAAATTGTACTTGAAAAAGATCGAAATGTGACTACTAATACGTGTTTCATTTTATTTAGCAGCCAAGCATGGATGATTATCATTTTCTCTTTACATCATAATAGTAAACATTTGTTATAAATTCATGGGTTAATGAATTTCTTCAAAGCAATCAAAACAGTTTGGTCGTTCCCATCCTAAAACACCGATATGTGTAAAACATGTTAATCCCTACATCTTCGAGATGCATAATGCAATTACTGTAGACAAAGACCTAAAATTATTAGTAATTACTGAAAAATAAGAGCTAAAAAGAATTATAAATAGTGATAAAATATTGGTGGTTAAGGTTTTTGACTGGTGACTGGTGGGGATACAATATAGGGATGTTATTAGACCAGGAGAAGTGTGTTATTACAAAAAATAAATTTCAATATATAAACGTTGTAATAATTTATTTTATCAAGATGCAGTTAATTTTAAGTTGGCCGTAAAAATAAAAAGGTATCACCTTGTATACCGTTGTAAATTAAGATACCGATTATAAATATGGACAAACAATCGTCTAAAGCGGCTCTGGGGAAAAGTACCCACACAGTCCGTAATAACTTTACAAAAATGTCTCTTTCTGTGTCAAGTACGCTTTAGAATAAGGCGTGTAAACCACGGCGCAATAATCGCCTTGTAAAGTACCCGTGCTGTAAATGTACCAGCCTCTATTCCAAACAAAAATTGGGTGGCCGAACCCATAAAATTTGTCAACAAATATTTACGGCTTTTGACGTCGTTATTTATGGTCATACACAGGCTGCCGAGTTCCTTTCTTTGTTTGAAATGAGTTTTTCGATCTAGCATGCGCTGGAAGACAGTCACACAGGGGCGTAGATTCGTAAAAAACTTCAAAGGACGGTAGTCTATATGACGGGCAACCCAGGATTGTCAAATACGCAGTTTGAGGTTAGTCGTGTAATATTCCGCCTAGGACCCTAAAATTTAAGCAGCTATGGGGCGAGGTGCAGGTTGGTTTTGATAATAATTTCTGAGTTCATAAAGTTATTAACCACACTTCTCGCGAGTGATCTCCGCTTTTCCAAGACAGAATATGCACTGGTTCAATTGGGGAACATCATTGTTATGCAGAAAGGAATCGACGACGTTGGTCAACAGAAAGAAGAATGCAGAAGGAAGATCGGTTACTAAATCTCCACCGCGTTCACATCTTTAATGCGATGTTAACAAACTCGCTGGCTAGTTGAGATAGAGATCGCAGATCAGGAGAGATTAACATCTAATTGAGAGGACTGATGTATCTTTGCTGTTGTATAATTGATATAAAGAAGGAGGATGTTGAATCAATTACAATGCAATGGTCAACAAAAATATAACCATTGCAGAATATAAACAATATCGTGGTGAATCGTTTTCAGTATTTAATTGTTGAAAAAATGTTGCAGGCATAACCGCAATCTGAATAGCAATCCACAAAAAGTTGAGGCATCATATAAACGTCTTTGTAAGTAAATCTTGGATAGAAATATTACCTATTGGCATAATAGAGAATGATGTAACGCTATGGCTATCGAACAAAGGTAGAAAGTCGCTTAAACTTCTGGTTGGAAGCCAATACAAATTAAATGCAAATATGTTTCTCATGAGAATAGAAAAAGATTCTACCTGTACCAACTGTTGGGAACAGGAGGAAACATCATCGCACATTCTAGAAAAGAGCGTTGAAGGTATTTTAGAACTGAGATATACATCATGACGCAGTTTGATCGGGAAAAGAAGCAACTTACGCTTGGAGGTCTGGTGGGCTTGACATCAAGTTTTGATACTGGTTGTGTTGCTAGTTTTATTATTACTACTACCTACCTATACAACAACAACAATTGGGAACAAAAGAAATAACATAGTCAACCTTATGCTATATTCCCGCGTCCAAAAAAAAATCTGAGATAAACTGACATAGCGTAGCGTCATCTACGCAATTTGCCACAGCTGTTTCTCTACTTACTTATATACTTTGAAACGGCCAGTGTCTCGTAGATGGCGCTGTAACCACCTGTATGCTTGTAGAAGCTGATATAGACAGCGCCATCTATTAAAGTATACGTATAAACTAAACAAAGAAACAGCTGTAACACATTGTCATAGATGCTGCTACGAAATCTGATTTATCATGATGTTTTCTCAAAGTAGTAGTAGTAGTACTTTAATGCTTAAACAACTTCCATGATCAGGAACTTGGTACTGTATCAGTATCAATAGAACAATTCATTATCGTTTCAGCTTCTCAAAAGAGGAGATAATGCTCTGATTTTTCTTAATTTCCCAATTTATTCGTCTATATATAGTTGCTTCCGTATAACGAATAAGTAAATAGTACTGGAATAGTTATCGGCGTGTCTAAAATTTTCCTAATAGTGCCGCCTCCCGTGTTTCCAGCCTTTATTCACGCAACTTTACGATGCATTCGACCATATAATACGGACGTTTCTACTATAGTTCACCTTTTATGTAGATGGATACTTAGAGGCACAAATTAGACATTTCACCGCCACACAGTGGCGTAGCATCAAGGCAAACTGAGCTGATCACAAAGATTTGTAGTACAGTTAGAGAAACAGCATCTTAGCCTACAAATATGACGTCACATCTGTTGATGACATGATATTTGAGGTTATGGTCAATCACTAATGGCAGCTGTATATATGCCAGTGGTTTTTTATGATTAAAGCGCAGCTCTTTGAACAAGACTTTATCGATCCTAGTACAGGTAAGAATAAGAACTGCTTTATTATATGTAGTGAGGCAAAGTTCATCCTGCGGCTCCTCTTCCACCTAATCCCAAAACAGGAAGAGAAAAAACTACTCATTTTACAAAAAGATTAAAATCTCAGTTCTTGGATTAAATAAGCTAAGTGTAAGGGCTAATACATGGACAGTAAACGATAGAAGAACACAACAATGTGAAATAATTACAGCCCAGGGCACTATATCAGTCTGAAGTCTAAAAAAATAAATCATTCACTTGAACACAAAAGAGAAAGCTGCAAAGTAACGCTACGTCACTATCACTTTAAATCTGATTCACGGAAAACAATTATTTTAGTCTGAAACAGTATTTTTTGGATTTAAATACGTCAGTCTCAGATTTCTTCTTTAGAATATGAAATATGGCGTCGAGTAAGTTCACCCTGTACTTTCCACGCAATTCTGTCAGCAATTAGATTGTGTTCGATTATATCCAGCCTTAACGCCATATGGAATGTGATTAAAAAATCGATGAAAGCAATTATGTATGAGGCTATAGAGTTCATCCACTTGACACAAAGTTTGATCAAAAGATGCTGGTCATATCGAAACCTGACCAAGTGTGATCACTTAAACACAATTCGTTCATTATTAGCATCGTAAACTCTACAGTTCTTCATCTCAAACTATAAAAAATAAACCTCACATGTCTCTTTCAATGGCAAATATCTAATATCGCTGAGATCTAACACATTTTAATAACAAAATCGCCTTGGTCATTACAATGCTATGTCTCAAAAGCTATTATAAATTTACTTATGTAGGCAAAAAATGCAAAAGCAATGAGTCAAATATTTCTAATGTCGCCACCAGAATTCTCGACATCTTATGTTGAAATATACACCGCACGCCTATGTTTTGCGCCGAGGCGAAGAAACGGTCGGGGACGCATATCTGGATTTGAACTTATCAGATTTTCAATTCGTCTGATAGGTACATTTCTGAGGAAAGTTCGTTAATAATAGAACGTCTTCCACTGCTGCCAAAGATACAACGTACAAAAACCCCAGCCCCTAAAGCAGCCAATCCAAGCTTTAGTGGTTTTATTTTTCCGTCTTTGCTTGTAGCTTCCTCCCTGGATGGATTTTCAAAAACTATAAAGCTTTTCGTACTTGGCATAGTAGTAACCTTGTGTAAAAATTTCATCTTAATCCGAGCAATACTTTCCAAATTATGGAGGATTAGCTGATAGATAGACAGACATACAGACCGACAGATATCATGGTTTTTCGTGATGAACATGGCGTACGCACTTCAAGGGTGTACCTTCGACTATATCTCAAGTAGAGGCAATTCTGTGAACGGAAAACAGGAATCACAATATAGTGATGAATCCGAATACGGCCATGGAATTCTAGAATCTAACACCGACAAAGCTGGGCAAGACGTGACGCCACTGAATTTGGACTTTGGTGAAGAGAAACGGCGATCTACGACTGTTAATTCGATCACAGCCCAATCGATGCCGCCTAGCAGCCATCGTCAGACAACGCCTGTCGCCATATCGGCCGCCTCCAGTGGGTGGTGGCCCATCACGTCGCCTCAGCAGCTGTATCAAGTAGTACCAGTTATTGTACGAATAGTCCTGGTCTGCCTCATATCGCTGCTATCTATGGGCAGCATCGAGGAGCGATTACCCAAGATGACCTTTTGGTCCCCTTGGATGCGATGACGGTCACCACAGCCACAACAACTCCGACAACCACCATCCTGCAACAGCATGCAGCATCTGTCACGCCCACAGGAGGGGGCGGTGACGATTTCACGATGGGCGGAGCCACACACAGCACGCGCGCACACCTCGAGCAGATCTCCAGCAGGCTGGATCGGCTTACCCGGAGAGTACATTCGTTGGAAGCCATAGGCAGCAGCGGTGGCCGCACTAGTAGACTCTTCGGTCTCCTGATCAGTCGCAGTGCGCTATGCGGGTTCGAATCCCGTCCCAGGAGAAATTTTTCTCTTGGCTATGGATGTTGTGATTGTCCTTAGGTGGTAGATGGTCTCTGACTGTCAAACGCAGAGGTACTACCCAGCGGATCTCGAATGCGGGGCCAGAATGTGTGCATGTGCGTTCCCCCTTTCCCCTGTATCCCCCTATAGCCCCACGGTACCCCATGGGTGCTTAGGCCTTAGCCCTTCGTGGCGGTTGGAGTATAAAAAAAAGGAAATACAAATATTCTCAGTGACGCCTATGCGACGGAATATGCAAGCCACACAAATTAAACGCGTTTTTGCTGGAACTATCGCGGTGTGCCATGATGCACCCGTAAAGGCCAACGTTCGTTCTCGCCATAAAAGACGCACCTGGATCGCCGTTTTTACGTGAAAACAAATGCACATCGTGTCACCATCGCCGTCGTTTGTTTTAGCCGCCTTTTAAATACTAATTGGTCGCGACAAATGCCTGCCTTTAAATTATTATTGACCGAGTAAACCTCAAATGTCAATAAGGTAGCTGAAAAAAATGGGGCGCGTAAATGGTAGTAGAACTATCGAGCATGTGTGGCCTAATGGTTGCGTCTATACGAGGGATGTATCAAGAATATGTTCCGCTACTGAATCCCAGATGACATACTTTGGAAGAAGGACAAATCAGTGAATCCAATTTTGACCTAAGTAGACAGTCCAGTTAGCTGACCAAGCCGGCTATGTCAAATCCAGCCACTAGAGTGCTGTGCACTGTTTCTCATAATGATAATACTTTGTAAAAAAGCTTTATCCCACGTCCTCTATCTTCCTCCTTGTATTTCAGCCCTTTCCTAAGAAGTACATATTTTGAATATATACAGAATAATAATAATAATAATAATAATAATATTAATTTACTCTAAAATACAGGGATAATGAAACGAGTAAATAAATATAATATATCCATAGGAGGACAACGCCTGTGCATGGATCATATGTATGTTGAATTGTAAAATATAATAAAATAGAGAGAAAAAAGAAATTATGGGTAAGAATGGTAGAGCATTTATTGTGTAATATTTGAGATTATTTTATTAATTTGATTTCTCCCAATCGTGTTAATAAATTTTTTTAATTTTTTTTTGAAGTCTAATGTATTGCGTAATTGTTTTAAATTATTTGGTAAATGTTCGTACAATTTTGGAGCTATATACAGGTGACATCGTTTCATTAGGGATTTGTTTGGTTTAGGAACATTTTTTGCGCGTAATTTATATCTGGTTTTATGATTATGTTTAATTATGTCGTGTTCACTAATAGTTTTGTGATAATGAATGATGGTATGTAAGAAGTAAAGTTGTTTAGTATCATATACTTGTGCATCATTATATAAGTCATTAGTTGGGTATAATTTTGATTTGCCTAACATTGATTTTAAAATTCTTCTTTGAAGTACATCTAAATCGTTAAAGTATGTCGTGCATGCAGCACCCCACACTACTATACCATATTTTATGTGTGGCTCGACTAAAGCTTGATATATTATTCGTAGATAATATTCAGTTAATATACCGGTTAGAAATTTTATTTTATATGCTATGAATCTAATTTTCTTTAGTATGTGAGAAATATGTACATCCCATCTCAAGTGGGGATCTAGATAAATTCCTAAATATTTTGTATCATTAACTCTATTGATTTTTATATTTTTATCATTTACCTTAAACCGAAGGTGGTTATATTTTGGTAAATGATTAGATAGTGATGAAAATGGTAAAAAATGAGTTTTAGTAAAGTTAATTGTAAATTTTCGGTTATTAAACCACTGAATAATTTTGCAAAAGTCATTTTGGATAATATCTTTTAAGTCGTTCCAATCCTTACCTTTATAGAGTATAGCAGTATCGTCTGCAAAACTGACTACTTTACCAGTACTGTTAATTTTGAATATATCGTTTAAATAAATATTGAATAACAGAGGACCCAAAATTGTACCTTGTGGAACACCACATTTAACAAACGTTTCTTTACTATACGAGCTTAATAATTTTACTGATTGCGGTCTATTTGATAAATAATTTTCCATTAAAGTATACATCTTTACAAGCAATTTATCTTTGTTTTTTTATTGTTTGTCTGCGATAGGTTGGAAAATCTCGAAACTGGAGATACTGCAGACCAAAATATGTGATATGACGTAAACATACCTTTATCCAAAAGTTGATGGTTTGCGAGATACAGGGTGCCAAGTTACAAGTTTATTTTCTATTTTTCATTATTGCTTGAGAATTGTTTCAGATTTTGGCATAAAACTCGATATAGGGAGGTTTTCTAGTATGATAAACAAGAATCCGTCATTTTTTATGGCCAAATTTCAGCACTATTTCGGTAAATAATTTATCATATCTTTTTTGCGCTACCCTGCATACACCAACCGACCGAAAAAACTTATTTTCTCGTATTTCCACAACAAAAAAGGTTTCCTTGTTAGAAGTGACTGATAGTGGCTAATTATTTTCGAGATATTTGTTTTTAAAAGTTCCAATGCATTATTTGTACAATAATGATAACACATTTTCATAACGTAATAATCAAGTAGCTTTGGATAATATCTGAGTAGCGTTGCTATGGTTTTTAACAATAACAAATGAGGATGGCAACAAAACTAATGCATAATCTATATAAAATAAGGGCTTAAAATAGTTTACTTTAGTTATCATTAAACTGTGTAGGTTATTCGGCATATCAATAACTCGAAGCCATTATTCTCTCATTGAAATATTAAGTTGGGTGACATGAGGTGTTTGAAATGACCCATTCAATTACAAAGATCTTACAAGATAAGCTAAACGACTATCCGCATTCTTTCACAAAGGGCCGAACCCTTCACAATCACCTGGTCAGTCTGGGAAGGGCAAGGTGTTATTTTTGAATTCTCCCACGCTCGGACTTGCCCTAGATAGGGCGGCAGCCTGTGAAAGGAGAAAAGGGTCACTGAATGGGCCGGCAAACACTTGTCCGGTTTAGTTGGACAATGGTCAAACCGCAACCTGCCAACAATACCTTCTGTTGTCGGGACGATCATATTTTGCGGTTATAAGCCGGCTCTTTCTTGGAGCTTTGCAGGTATACGGGACTGCCTTTTGATGGGATCTCGATGAGGAAAATATTGGTCTTGATCAGAGTGATAACGTTTTCGTTATAGAACTGTAAAAGATTTCTGTGTAGATGTCAACCACTAAGCGTATGAAACCAACATTTTAGACGGGTAAAAGCTCGGCATTGAGGGAGAAATTATACAGCACGATATTTTTTCATAATTAAGTGTGTTGACATGAATGAGAAAATTGTAACCCGCTGCAAATTTTGTAATAGGTTACTAAAGTTTGTGCTTCAATTTAGATACACTGCAACCTCAAAAATAATGATTTTTACCTGAGTTTTTTTGACTTAAGGGCCGTATCGTCAGTCATTCCTACAACTGTAGGACGCTTTCATGATGATTGATTTTCGTAGTTTTCTAGTGTTCCGCGTCAGCGCTCTATTTTGAAGATATGTTATATATACCTATATGCATTAAATTGTTCAAGCTTTTGATTCTATTATATCATCCTGCATCCATATTTTGCAAGTCAAAAATAAAACAGCCTCACAATAGGAGAGAACTGACGCTGACACGGATCAATAGAAATCTAGAAGTAGTAAAAATACTATGAAAGTCAAGGAGGCCATAAAGGCGTCCTACAATTGTAGGAACGACCGACGACACGGCCCTAAGCCGAACTTCATGGAAATATAACTAGCTTATCAAAGGCCGTATGTTAAGGCCGGCCTCAAATTGGGTTTCGGTTGAAATAACTTCGATTTTGCAAGAACGGAGCTAAGATGAAGTTACATCTGTCAACAATTTACTAGTATCTTTATCAACTTTTTAGGGGAGTTAGGTCTGCAACTACATACAGGGTGCCCGGTAAATAGTACGATAAAATAATGGGGAAAATAAGCGAAAGGTAGATCTACAACATAACCAAAAAATGACCCTAGTAAAGCTTTCACTGTTTTTGAGATATTAATTTTTTCTGTCCTTTCCGAAAAATTTCCTCGGTTGATATATCTTTTTTGCTGATTAAGTAGGTGATTTATCTTAGTACTTTACAGCAGCAGTCTAGTACGTTTTTATTTCATCGCTGAATACTAAAGTTGAGTAAAATAGTTTTCTTAAATAAAAATTACGAAGAAGAAATTAGTTTGTCAAGTTTACCTACCTGTATTTATCGAAAATGATATTTCAAATGGCAGACCACCTGTCTGAGAATGTTTTGCAAAAGAAACAAAAAGATATCCTGTTATTCGTCCCTATTTTTTTGTCGTACTGTTTGTTGATTGACGTGGTTCAATATCTATGAAAATCTATCGCACTTTGTTATAGTATTGGCACACTATTTAAAAAAAATGGCGTCGAGTAGGTTGACTATACACTTTGCATGCAGCGGTATCAGTTCAAAAAGGATTATGTTCAGCACAAGTTAGACGCTGTGACAAAAAGCTGGTTACGAACACGTAAAATGATCAATTGAGTTTGCCCAGCATTGATACCTACTAACCTTTTGACTTCTGTGTGTCAAATAAACGTAATTACTGGTTCCATATAAAGCATAAGACAGGTAAACCGTTTTATAAGCAATTTTTCTTTGTTTCAGGTTTGTAGCCATCACTAGAAACAGCTTTATAAAATGATATCAAAGTTATGGGGTAAGCTTTTAAACAGGATTATTTCAAATGTACCGGACAGATTATGCTTTAGATGGTGAAATGCTTAAACCATTCATTTTAAGAAAGCCACATTAATTTTTGAAAGACGTATACGTATAACAGCACTTTACCTACAGCTATTCAAAGACACCAAATTGCCAGTTTGCAACTATTTGTCTTGTTTATGAGTATTGATAGTCGCAAATAACGAAATAATAAAAAAAGATAATTTTTCGATGTCTCAGATACTCCATTTCATTTTCAGAACATTTTCTGGAAGGGTTGAAAATAGGAGGTTGTAGCGTGTAGTTGTAACTTTTGCATCTTTCGTATCATTGAAAGGCATTTTATTATCAAGAAGCATCTCTTAGATAATAGTCACACATATTTCCATACATTTGCCATTGAAACAGAGTGTAGAGGTTTATGATATACTGTACTTACTCTAGTAAAACTGTCCTGGTTTTTGTGTGATAGTTTGCAATATTGTAGTAATTTACATTATAGCATCTGACACAAATTCGCAAAGACATTCAATTTCGCATTTACACCTGACTGTAACTAAAAGCATAAAGATGAATTCTCAGTATAAACATTGTTTCCTCGTAAAGAGAAATGTAAGTTACGTCTCAAGTAGAAATATTTGTTATTTATTAATAGCAAATATATAAACAGCGTAGAACAATAAATTATATCCTCACAGTATGAGATACTCGGAACTAGCGCAGCACACTGGGATCGCTGTGTTACAGGATTTTATTTGACCATTTGCTCTTGGTTAAATTATTGCTGTAGCACTGTTTCCTGATATATGAGCGCAATATTTTTAATCGAAAGTCGTCTTAATTCTTTGATGTCACGGCGATCCGGAAGGAGTCATGGTAATTTGTGTCCAAATGGATTGTTTGTAAAAGTTACAAAACGTAAATTTAAATGAAACAGATACGGGCACAGCGTTGCAATATAGGGCGGTTTCCGCCGATTTGGTGAAGTTTTTCCACCTTTTGGAAGATTTTCGGAGGGCATAATCTTCTGGAGATACTTTTGTATGCATTTTATTTCATTTTTAATTCCACTTGACTTGGAAAACGCTGGAACATTTCTCGACGCGTCGCTAGGGGGACAAATACCCGTCCAGATGGCGGAAGCAGTCAGTGATATAAATCAGTATAAAAGCAACGAATTAGAATATGCAGCGTGACACCGTGAAAAGTATGACTGGGTTATTACCCGTGACCTCTAGCCTACGATCCACAACTTGTCGGAGTATAACCGCGGCCTAAGCCTCTGTCAGTAAAGAGAGTGTCACACGCATTGTACAGTTTCAAAGATGCTTCAAGTTGATGAGAGTGAGTTATTGAGTGTCTGAATAGTGTACGAGAGACGGAGAGAGATCTCTAGCCGTAGCTGACCGCTACGACACGATCTGTGTAGGCGAGATGTTTATGTCCATAGCGTTCAAACCGTGAGACGATGCTTAAGCGTGCTTTACGTTGCTTGATATCACCTGGAGGAAGATCCATGGAAGGAGCAGGAAAGGAAGAAGGGTTGAAAGTTAAAATCGCTGTATAACTAAAATGTACAGTTCTATTTCCGACATCTATAGACTTTTTTAGAAGTAATAAATGCTAAGGGTATGGACAAATGACCAACGGGGCGCTACCCAATATTACAAAATTCGCATATTTTTCAATGCAAAAATAATTTTTAGCTTTAACAGTGGCGTGCGTGCGGGTATTGACTTCGACATTTTTTAAGAAAAAAATGGTACTCTAATGGTTTTTTACCAAATAAAAATTATTTTTGATTTCCCCGTTCAATTTAAAACAAATAGTATCTCTTAAATTGTTTTCATTCGACGAGTAAAAAAATTAAAACACTCCAGGGATATTTCAACGAGTGCGCAATTCCATGAGAAGGAGTGCGGAAGCATGCATACTACGTATAAATGAAGGGTGCCATTTTCAACAATTTTTCGTTGGTTTTAATGTTATGTTTATGTTGTCAGTTGTTGTTGTTAATTACCCCTAATGTGTTTAATTTTTCCAATTCAATTAATAATTTTTCAAGTTAGATAATAGAACGGTTTTTATTTTTTTACTCAAAAATGGCGCACCGAAGAAAAACAATTCACGAGAGATCATTTGTTTTAAATTGAACGGGGAATTCAACAATAACTTTTATTTGACAAAAAACTATTGGCATACCATTTTTTTCTTAAAAGTCAATGTCCGTACGCACACCACTGGTAAAGCTAAAAATTATTTTTGCATTGAAAAATATGCAACTTTGTTAACTTTCACTACATACTAAATATCAGTGAAACATTTGAAGCGGTTCTCGAAATATTAAGTAATTTCCATTTTTTCCATAAACTTCAACACCCCGAGTTATTGTAAGGAAACATTTTTGGACCATAGTCTTCACATATCATTAAGCAACACCCTGTATACCTGTAAACAAAACAATGTAATATATTGCGAATCAAAGCAAGGCTAGTATCATTCCTTGGAAAAACATTTAGCACACCACTGCGAAATATCCTCGAGTCTTTCGGCTAAGCCTGAATCTTGAATCTCTATCTTTGAATCAACATTTAATTAGCTTTATAGGTAAGCCATGTGGAGGCTTAAATCTCTAGATACTACATAGTTACGTTGGAAATATTCGCAAGTAATGCCGAGATAACACCTTAGCTACATGAATTTTATTATCGGTTGTAAATATTTTGTACTTTGTATTTTGATAAATATCAATGGTACTCAAGAATGCTTTACACTTTCTCGGGACCACTGATGGTACCAAAAGGAACTGATGATGATACTGTGTATAACTAATTTGTATGAATACAAATTCGTAATTGCCGGACCGCTCTACCGATTTGGTCCCTTGTGATTTTTTTCTCTATGGTTTTTTTGGAATCCCGTCTTTATGTGAACCGTGCAAAATTTGAAGATCAACATTCAGGAAGAAGTTGCCAACATAATCTTGCTATTCTGACAGACACCAAAAATCGGCTTACTCGTGTAAAAAATATTTAGGCATGCGCCTACATTACAAAAAAACAACAAAAAAGTTCGAGTTCTTACAGTGGGCTTTATTAAGTTTTGAAAAAAGGAAGTTGTGCTACTGCATCCTGCAGGTACGTGGTCGAAACCAGACACAGTTGAAGTGCGAGGTATATCAATCTATTGTCGCGTCACTTTGGAATTTTTCAACAGGTAAATAATACAAAGTACTTGGTCGCTTTAGTAATTAAGCAATAAATTATCAAATTATCATCCACGTTTGACGTACAGAAAACCGTGTCGTAGACGGAATACCACTGACTCCTATTACCTCCGCAGAGGCGGATTCATGACAATTGTAGTTTACTTTTAGGAACACGGCAAAAATCAACATCATTCATCTATGGTGAAAGAATATTTAAACATTTTATCAAGTAATGGTTTTTTATCATACATAAATAAAGTAACACGACCCACCAGTAAAACCTGCATTGATCACTGCTTTATAAAGGATATTTCCAATATTTTTTCTTACATGCCTATTATCTATGAAACCGATATTACAGATCATTATTCCACTGTATTATTGATATCTTCACAAAATAAAAACCAGAACTGCCCAAGGGCAAAAAATGAAAGAAACCTTGAATACAAATATTTCACTGACAACTCAAAATTAATATTTAACGCACAAACGGAATCGTGGGACGAAATTTTTTTAACAAATTCTTTAGACGTAGCTACAAATTTATTAATACACAAAATTCAAAAAGTAATTGAAGTTAGTACTAATAAGGTTAAAATAAGTCACAAGGAAAAAAGCAGAAATGATTGGATGACCAAAGGACTAATAAAATCTGCAAACGAAAAAGAAAGACTGTATAAAATCATGAAATATTTACCCACGAAAGAAAATATAGATCATTATAATCAGTATAAAAACCAAATTTATAGAACTTTTGAGAAAAGAAAAAAAAATTACTATATAAAACAATTGAATAATAATTCACATGACTGTAGACACCTATGGTCCACTGTCAATGATATATTCAATAAGTCATCCTATTCAAAAAACTATATTAATGAAATAAAAACAAAAACAGGACAGAAAACAGACAATATTCAGCAAATATGTGATGAGTTCATAGAATTTTTCACGAATATAGGAGGAAACTTAGCAAATAATATCAAACAAAATGCTGATATTCATCTGCATGAAACAAGACTGAATAATTCATTTGTATTAACTGAAGTAGACTATCAGGATGTTTTCAATGCCATTATGACTCTAAAAAATAAAAAAAAACCCTGGAGTTGACGAAATTAGAGCTGAACATCTAAAGATACTGGCCAAACAAATAACAGAACCACTTGCTTATGTCATTAACAAATCCTTCCAATCTGGAGTATTTACATCAGCTTTCAAGACAGCAATCATCATACCTATCTATAAATCTAATGATAATACGGACGTCACTAACTATCGACCTATTTCACTTATATCAAGTTTAGCTAAAGTTTTTGAGAAATTACTCCTTAATAAAATGATTAATTTTCTTAATAAATTCAAAATTCTAAATTCAAATCAATATGGTTTTATAGCGGGCAAATCTACAACAGATGGGGTATTAAGTATAGTAGGTGAAATAACCCAAAATATAGATGGAAAAGTACCATCGATATGCGTATTTGTGGACTTACAAAAAGCGTTTGACACAGTTAACCACAATATACTTTTGGAAATCTTAGAAAGAATAGGTTTTCGTGGAAAGATGTATACTTTAATGGAAAAATATTTATCAAATAGACCGCAATCAGTAAAATTATTAAGCTCGTACAGTAAAGAAATGTTTGTTATATGTGGTGTTCCACAAGGTACAATTTTGGGTCCTCTGTTATTCAATATTTATTTAAACGATATATTCAAAATTAACAGTACTGGTAAAATAGTCAGTTTTGCAGACGATACTGCTATACTCTATAAAGGTAAGGATTGGAACGACTTAAAAGATATTATCCAAAATGACTTTTGCAAAATTATTCAGTGGTTTAATAACCGAAAATTAACAATTAACTTTACTAAAACTCATTTTTTACCATTTTCATCACTATCTAATCATCTACCAAAATATAACCACCTTCGGTTTAAGGTAAATGATAAAAATATAAAAATCAATAGAGTTAATGATACAAAATATTTAGGAATTTATCTAGATCCCCACTTGAGATGGGATGTACATATTTCTGACATATTAAAGAAAATTAGATTCATAGCATATAAAATAAAATTTCTAACCGGTATATTAACTGAATATTATCTACGAATAATATATCAAGCTTTAGTCGAGCCACACATAACATATGGTATAGTAGTGTGGGGTGCTGCATCCACGACATACTTTAACGATTTAGATGTA
This sequence comes from Acanthoscelides obtectus, assembly GCA_963669975.1. Lineage (NCBI taxonomy): Eukaryota > Metazoa > Arthropoda > Insecta > Coleoptera > Chrysomelidae > Acanthoscelides > Acanthoscelides obtectus. The sequence continues at coordinate 11,569,641 of CAVLJG010000004.1, forward strand.
CTTCAAAGAAGAATTTTAAAATCAATGTTAGGCAAATCAAAATTATACCCAACTAATGACTTATATAATGATGCACAAGTATATGATACTAAACAACTTTACTTCTTACATACCATCACTCATTATCACAAAACTATTAGTGAACACGACATAATTAAACATAATCATAAAACCAGATATAAATTACGCGCAAAAAATGTTCCTAAACCAAACAAATCCCTAATGAAACGATGTCACCTGTATATAGCTCCAAAATTGTACGAACATTTACCAAATTATTTATAACAATTACGAAATACATTAGGCTTCAAAAAAAAATTAAAAAAATTTATTAACCCTATTGGGAGAAATCAAATTAATAAAATAATCTCAAATATTACACAATAAATGCTCTACCATTCTTACCAATAATTTCTTTTTTCTCTCTATTTTATTATATTTTGCAATTCAACATACATATGATCCATGCACAGGCGTTGTCCTCCTATGGTTATATTATATTTATTTACTCGTTTCATGTTCCCTGTATTTTAGAGTAAATAAATATTATTATTATTATTATTATTTAGAAAAAGTATTCAACACACAAACTTAAAAAATCCGCGAAGACGCCACGTCCCGTACTATGCAAAATCACTGTAATTTTCTTCATCCATAAATATTGTAGTGTAGAGATCAAATGTATTGGTTAACGCATTGTACTCATTGTCTCATAGATCGCCCTGGTATCTTTCAGATCCGTTTTTGGACGCCAGAATACAGCATGTGGTTATCTACCATAGAACATGATAATGAATGTTAAATACCTCTAGTTTTTTATGTATTTTCTCTCGCAATACTCTCTTTCCCTTTCTCAGACTCCTTCCCAGCTGTAATAAATCGATTAAACAACAAATTTTGTCGAAACCAATCTTCCTTATGTTTAGAGATGACCGATTGCTTAAGTTTAGGTATTCTGATTCGGAGGATGCCTCATTTGTCTAGACGGAGCTGACACATTTATCAGAAATATATTTCTCAATGTGTCTTTCTTATTGCCTTTCATAGTAGTGAACTTTGGGGGTTCTCTATTTCACGTCAAATTAATACATTGATAACCGGAAAAAAAATGGAGGTTTCAAACCAAAAGGCCTACCTTCAATTCTCAAGCCACTATCAAGCAAACAAGGATCTTTAAAATGAGTCCTCAATGACAGAATCAATCGACCCTAAGTCTGAGTTGATAATTTTTTGAAGCTTGGAAAAACTTCATAATTTCAAGGTTATAGGGTGGCCCATAAGTCCTTTGAGCTGGAAAAAAAGGAATAAAACCAAACTAGTTACATTATGAAGAATTATTATATTTTGTTATCATCTTTATTGAATGGGAATTATGTTTTAAAAATCACATCGTCTAAATGCAATCCATTACGATCACGGCACTCATATAAACGACGTCTAAAATTGTCGCGGCAAGTCAATACTGTAATGCTTGCCATTTCTCTTCGGATATTTTCTTTCAGGACATTAACTGATCGCGGAGTGGTGTCGTACACTTTACTCTTGAGGTAGCCCCATAAAAAGAAGTCCATTGGGGTCAAATCTGGACTACGTGGTGGCCAGGAAATGTCTCCTCTTCGAGAAATTACTTTGCTGGGAAAAAGTTGACAGACGACGGGCATAGAAGTGTTGGAGGTGTGGGCAGTTGCTACGTCCTGTTGAAACCAGGTCTGCGTATTATAGCCTGGAAAATTCTGCAACGCTGGTGTCAAAAACTCTTCTATCATTGCTACATACCGCTCCGAAGTAACAGTTAATGCGCGACCTCTGTCGTCCTCAAAAAAATAAGGGCCTATGATGCCATGCGCTGACATAGCAGCCCAAACTGTAACTTTAGGGCTGTGTAAGGGCTTCTGATGCTTACATCTTGGATTTTCGGGGCTCCAATAACGGCAATTTTGTTTATTTACATGCCCGTTTAAATGGAAGTGAGCCTCGTCTGAGAACAACACATTATTGAGCGAAGAAAATCGATTCAACATTTCATTCGCAAAGTTTAGTCTCTGAATAGCGTCATTATCTTTTAATTCCTGCACTAACTGAATTTTGTAAGCGTGCAGACGTAAATCTTTCCTTAAAATCCGCTGTAAAGATGTTCTGGGTACGTTTAGTGCACTGGAACGCTTACGAGTAGACTGGGTAGGATTTTGACGAACAGACTGTGCCACAATGTTGATGTTTTCTTCAATACGAGTTGTCCTTGGTCGACCCCACCGCTGTTTATCTAACGTCGAACCAGTCTCTTCGAACTTAGCAACCCAGTTCTTAATCGTTTGAGCTGTTGGACACTTTGTAAAATTGTGTAAATTGTGGTATTCCCGATATTTACGCCGCGCAATGGTTGCCGAATCATCATTTTGATAAAACGCGCGCACACAAAAAGCACGATACGCTCCAGTGAAACACTCCATGGCGACTGAATTCCCAGACACTGAAGATACTGCCCCCACCTCGTCCGCGCCGCTCACGCTCACCCGTTAAATTTTATTCAAATTTGAAATTTCAAAGGACTCATGGACCACCCTGTACTTACTTTCTAGCCAGCCCAGTCAAGTTCGGCTAGGTACGGACCTGTCTGTTGAAGCGATAAGTTTTTCCAAATAGGTGAGCAATGTTTGTCGAAGATAAGGGCCCGCGTATATTTGTATATGTACATATATATGGTTGAAACGGGCACCGGTGTGTCGTGATAAGATAACAATAATAACCGACTGTAGCACTGGCCACGTAGGTAATACATGGATATTTAAGTGGAATATCCGTTACGACTGGAGTCATGTAAAACCTCGACATCATCAATAACGCAGTATGACAGCCCATGAAATAAGGGTACACCACTTATGTCAATGATTTCGTAAATTTTAGTATTCGTTCTTGAGTACTCTTTTTAGTACGTTTCCGTCGTTGGGTTATTCATGTAGGACTTTGTACTTTTATATTCCTGCCAATTCAAGTAATACATTATTAAGATTCGGTCATTTTAAAACATTGATTATAAATGAACTCATTGAAAATTACAACACAAAACAGGTAAATTGTTTTTTAAAGTGTAATAATAAAGATAAAGACTTTCTAGTTTTTGAAAAATAATCACTTTTTTGCCAGATAAATGTTGGCAGTTTGATTGTAGGTCAACGACCGGCGATAAATAATATTTGCTAATAAAAATGAAAACTAAACTAAGGCACAAATTTTATTTTTATCCATATAACCTTGTGCCCTGTACAGGGCTCAGGTAAGGCTCAACCTCGTGTACTGCTCACATGTTTAGGGTGCTGCCGACTACATTGTTCATACCTGTACTTCATGCTATTCACAGGAAGATTATCCGACTGATCGATGACTCTTCTCTAACGGAGAGTCTCAGGACCCTTTCGCACAGGAGATCTGACTCTTTTCTACCATAGTTTCAACGGGGTTTGCTCCTCAGATCTCTCCTCCAAATACCAAATGAACTCTTAAAATATGGAGGTGATTACCTTGTACAACAACTGCAACTCCTTATTCAAAAAATAATCACCACGAACAGAATACCAGATGAATGGAGGAGAGCGATCATGCTGATGTTCTTCAAGAAAGGAGATAAGAAAGACCCCAATCACTGATCAACAGCCAAAAAATATCCTAAATAAAATCAACAAAATGTTACTATTTTTAATGTGCTAAAACCGGAATGAAACTTATTTTTTCAATATTAGTTCAAGTTTTAGAGATACGGTAATTATACGTGTTCCTGCTGTGACAGTGTTAATATACTGTAATTCACAAGAATGCACGTGCTACATTTTTATATTCGGCAAGGAAAGATGATGTAATCGGCATGATTGTGTTACGTTATACATACGTGTACATTATATTGTTTTATATTAGCCATTTTTTCCTCAGTTGGCTGACAGCGTACATGCAAGATGTCTCGAAAGTGTGTAAACAATCCAGATCAGTTTTGTTACTTGTGTGGTGATGTGAATTTTGCGTCTCAGAGACGGTCTATTACTCCACTAATAACAAAGGCATATCAGCTTTATTTCGTTTGTAAACTAGGTGATCAAGACAAACAGTGGGCACCCCACATCTGTTGTAATACATGTGCTTCAAGTCTGAGGAGCTGGTTAAATGGCAAAAAACGGTCTATGCGCTTTGCTGTCCCAATGGTTTGGAGAGAGCTTACAAATCATATTAATGATTGTTACTTTTGCATGGTACCTTGTGTTGGACAAGCCACAGGTATGTCCAAGAAAAAAAAATCGGTTATTAACTACCCAAACATACCATCTGCGATGAGACCTGTCCCTCACAGTGACGAAAATCCTGTTCCAAAATCCCCAGAATCCTACACTTGCGAATCAGAAAACGAATCAGATCATGGCGATCGAGTGATTCGTCAGGAAGAAGATATGCCATCAACGTCAAGAGATCCTGATTTTATACCGAGCACGTCATGCCACCAACCGCACAAAATAACACAGTCAGAATTAAATGATCTTGTAAGAGATTTAGAACTTGTAAGGCAGAGTTACTTGGATCAAGACTGCAGCAGTGGAACTTGTTAGAAGACGATGTTTCGGTATGCGTTTTTCGTAAACGCCACAAAGACTTTTTCAATATGGAGAATAACTTGGTTTTCTGCAGTAACATTAACGGCTTACTGGCGGCTTTAAATATAAACTATAACCCAGAAGAATGGAGATTGTTTATAGACAGTTCCACATTCAGTTTAAAGGCAGTGTTATTGCATATTGGAAATATTTTACCATCTCTTCCTGTAGGGTATGCAGTTCACATGAAAGAATAATATGACAATATGAAGTACCTATTCACATGCATAAAATACGATGAGCACCAATGGCATATTTGTGGCGATTTGAAAGTTGTTGCACTTTTACTTGGGCTGCAGTTAGGCTACACAAAGTTTTGCTATTTTTTGTGTGAATGGGACAGTCGGGCAAATGCACCTCATTACACCAGACAAAACTGGCCTGTTCGTCAATTCCTAGAGCCAGGTCAAAAAAATGTACAGCATATGCCATTAGTAGATTCGAAAAAAATTTTATTACCACCACTGCATATCAAGTTGGGCCTAATGAAAAACTTTGTCAAGGCATTAGATAGAGATGGGTCAGCTTTTCAATACCTGCGTCAGAAATTTCCAATACTAAGTGAGGCAAAGGTTAAAGGAGGTCTTTTTGTTGGGCCACAGATTCGAAATATTTTGAAAGATACACAGTTTGAAAACACTTTAACAGGTATTGAAAAAACTGCTTGGAATGATTTCCGTCTGGTGGTCACTAATTTCTTGGGAAATAGAAAAGCGGACAACTATAAAACCCTTGTCAAAAATATGCTGTCATCGTATCAAAAGATAATATGTCTCTTAAGATACATTTCCTACACTCACACCTGGACTTTTTTCCTGACAATAGCGGAGCCGTAAGTGATGAGCACGGCGAACGTTTTCATCAGGATATTTCAACAATGGAAAAAAGATACAAGGGAAAGTGGAATCCTTCCATGCTTGCAGACTACTGTTGGACTCTTGGTAGAGATGCTCCAGAAACGATCCATAAAAGAACAGCAAAAAGACAGCGCATAAGTGATTCTTATAAGTATATGAATCTTGTTACTTTTTTTAATATATCCTTAAAAATAAATTTTTTTTTTTCTAAACCGCAACTAATTTTTTTATTTCAATGTCATTTTTGGATTCAGCGCCCCAAAATTAACAAAGAAGTGCACTTTTCCCAAAAGATACAATTAAAAAATTGAAATTTGTTGTCCAGTGAATTATCGAGCAATAAATCTGTTAAATACAACACTCAAATTGACAACAAGAATAATAGCGACAAAATCTGGAAGTGGAACAGCAAGGATTCCGGACAGGAAGATCATGCACGGATGCAGTTTTTGTAATAAGACAAATAAAAGAAAAGTCGCTGGAATACAACAAACCAGCATATGTGTGCCTGATAGATTTGAAGAAGGCGTTTGATAGAGAGAGAATTCGTTACGCGATACATTTATTATTTACAGGGGAATACCACTGGATTTAGTAAAAACTGTTGAGAATATATATAAAGATAACATAGCTATGGTAATATTTAAAGGAAAACTCTCGCAACCTATCAAGTATGAAAGTGGCATTAGACAAGGAGATTCGCTGAGCCCACTAGTAATTAATCTGATAATGGATGAAATCATAAAGAAAGTTAAAAAAGAAGAGGGTATAGAATGAGAGAAAAGGAAATGCAGATAATATGCTATGCCGACGACGCCATAATAATAGCCGAAAATGAAGATGACCTACAAAGATTAATTAAATAATTCGAAGATACGACACGGCGCTCATTTGCAACATGGTGATATCAACCAAGAAAACTAAATCGATAGTGATATCAGCGGAACCGAGACGATGTAAACTGATCTTAAATAACAAAATAATAGAACAAGTGGTGGAAACAGAATACTTGGGAATCAAACTGTCAAGCTACGGAAAAGTGGAAGAAGAAGTAAAAAAACAAGTGAACATGGCGAACAGACCAGCAGGATGTCTCAACAATACAATCTGGAGAAACAAATACCTCACAACGGAAACGAAAACTAGGATATATAAATCAACAATAAGACCGATAATGACGTACACAGCGAAAACAAGAGCAGATACGGCGAAAACGCAAAGATTATTGGAAACAGCAGAAATGAAAGTCTTGCGAAAAATAACAAACCAAACTCTAAGAGACAGAGTAAGAAGGGAGGAAATACGAGCGAGATGTGGTATAGAGGAAATAAACCTGTGGACCAAAAGAAGAAAAATAGGATGGAATCGACACATAGAAAGAATGACAGGAAATAGAACAGTACGAATAGCAAGACACTAATCGCCAAATGGAAGAAGATCAATGGGACGACCGAGGGAAAGATGGTCAGGCAGCATCAATTGAGGCTAAAAACCGAAGTAAAATAGGCCTGAGCCTATTAATAAAGTAGGAAGAAGAAGAAGATCCTCCAAGATGATAGCGCACGTTTTCACCCTGCCAATCTGACCCACCACGTTTCTGCTTCCCATCCTCACTCTTTCGAACTTCTTGCATCTATAGCTAGCCAGTATCACCGCTCCTTTGTCACTAAAGTGTCGTGATTGTGAAACAATATGCCTCAGGTCTGCTGATCTTAGGTTGCTCGAATTTGGTCAAACTTGTGCCTTTAAGCTACTTAGGTATATCAATCCGTTTCAACCTACGTGGCTTCCACTCCAGAATCCTCTTCAAGCCTGGATAGTCTTCTTGGTCCTTCCTGATGCCCTGCGACTGTTTGTCATCTGAGACATGGTCTTCTTGAAAGGGCGCTTCCGTTTCAAAGGTTGGGACTTGGGAGTTCAATGACAAACAGCTCTCTAATCACCCAATCCATCTTGCCTTTCAGGATTCTTGAATTGCATCACTTGAAAGCGCCAGTAATCTTTTGCCGTACAAATGCTCGGTAAAATGCCTTCACGTCTTAATTACAGATTTAGATCTTCCGGTGTCGTAATAGTTTCATTCTGTTTTGGATAGTGCCTCACTGAAATAGCTAATTACTCGCTTTTGTCCATCATAGAATCAAGAAGGTACAGTGACAGCTAATGCTGGTACACTTGTAGTCACCGTTCTTGGTGGTTACGTCATCAACGCCGTATGAAATAAGTAAACAGATCGAGTCTCCATATTATGGGCGGACCTCTGCGTAACATGGTACCGCTGTTTTTATTCTCTTCCTGGAAATACTCTAATAAACTCAGCACGAGCTGTCGGCCATTGATCGTATTTCCGGGCATTGTGTGCAATTTTATATTGAAGACTGATAACAGGGCAACTCGCATTGCACGCCGATGTCAAGTAGGTTGTCACCCTGACAAATATGATTGAAGAGCACTTATATGTATGGACAAAATTTTAGAGACGGAGACACACAACTAAAAAACGTATGACTTTGAGCATAGCGTTCACACATATGGGTAGGTTGCATGTGTATGTATGAGGGAGATGGAGATATATAAAGGGATACTGGTAGTCTTACTTTGAGTCGCCAAGAATGGTGACTTCAACTATAGCATTTGCATTCAGCACGGACCGAGGAGGTCAGTTAATTGCCGTTATATTTGAACTATCAACTCAATATCCTCGTATCTCTTCAAGTACACTCAATCCTATTAATGGCCTTTATATTTGACCGCAATCCTCTTGAGCTCATGTCCACTCTGTGGTCCATTTTGACACATCATATCAGTCAAACGTCGTCACATCTCTTCAAGTACATGAACGTCCATCGTTACAAAGGGCGACCCGCCCACCCGTCATCGGCACAAAGGGCGTCATCTTCATAAACCTTCAACCTTTTTCGTCTGATTAATAAAAAGGGCAGACGACAGCAGGCCGCGGCCCGGCGATGCTTATCCTGGATTTCTTTATGTGTATTATCCACACACAGCAAACACAAACACAACACAAGGACTCGCAGACAGCGGAGAGCAAAGAGCAGATACTGATGTCCAGATAACGCCGTTGAATTCATACAGCGATTGCGGTGACCTGTGAGCAGATGTGGGTGCCTAGGTCTGGCCAACGTACAGAGCCGGACTAGATCACCTAGGGAAAAACGGCAAGTCGGAAACACCTAACCCTTTGCGGCGAGATTTATCTTTTTATACACTGAAAACCAAATACCACTGATGTCGTACGAGATAAGCGTTCAATACGTATGTTAGAAAGCGATAGAAGCACCTCGTTGCCTAGCAATCCGAGAGCGACGTCAGCCAAATATGAAAGACTATCGAATTAGTAATAGTGACTCTCTAAGTAAAAGAAAAAGATACTTTTCAAAAACAAGCTTTTATTGAGCTGTCAAAACGCACTAGAATTTCAGAAATATTTTTATCCGTTTGGAAATATCATGTTTTATCTTGTTAACTTCCACGCCTGTTGTGTACGCGAAAAATTGCGATAATGAGATGTATTTTTTTGACGTTATATGACATCACCTAGAACCATGTCACTAGTTTTCGTCTGTCTGTCTGTCGGTCATGTTTATCGGTCTGTCCGATAATTCTTGGAGTCAACATGATGGCGTCCAGTTCAGTTTGTGTCAAGCCTACTTGTATACACCTTAGGAAAAACCATTGTTATACATGGGAAATCATTTCTTGGCAACAGCGCATCGGCTCGTCTACTTTCATCGCTATTCGTACATATTTCCTACCGTTAACCGCAGACCTGTATCACGAATGAGAATAATAGGCAGATACGCTGTGTTGCCAATTTGAGTAGAGCTTCCCGAATTGTGGGGAATTTAGAGTTAAGTGTTGATTCATTCAAGCTTTTAATCAGCATGGCCTAGACGTTAGAACTTCATAAAGATAACATTGAAGCTGAATGCTGCTGGAGTATAGTGTTTCGAATATTCAAAGCGGAGCGGGACACTATACTCGTTCAATGGGTCGTCAAGCCACAGTCTTTTCAACAAAGAAATTATTTTACGAAAATGCGTTATATTTTTACGATTTTGTCGTCACCAAATCTCTGTTTCTCAAAATGTACGTCTATTGTAGAATTTTCAGCAAACTAAGCAAGAAACGTGATCTAGTATTTACTCAACATTACGGATTTCTCGAAATACATTAAAAAATGTGACCTAGATACCTAACTGCTCCAAGCTCTTTACATATAACACCTTAAACCAGGGTTACCAGGTGCTCAGTCACGTTGATTGTCATGTTGTACTGCGCAAGTCAGCAAACAATCTGGCGTAATAAACGTTAGGAATCATCAGGTATTGCCAGATTCCCGAATACCGGGCACCATAGTAACCGTTATAGTTGTCCTTCAAAGTTGTCAAATCGCCCCTATGGCGCAAATTCGCCACACAAGGCAACAAACCCTGTTTATCACTACTATTTGATAGTCATATGGTAGTTGTAGCCCTATCTAGCGGTCCATGATTTTTCTCAATACTGTTGTATCTCTACTGGCAACAATAATAGGGATTACAAAATCATTTATACAACAATATACAAACATGAAAAATATGATTTGGACCATGAAACATTAATACAATTTTAATAGTTTGAACTTTTTTCATTTTTGGAATACTCTTTTCCCGAAATTTGGGTAGACTTAGATTTCTTAGAAATATGACATATTGGTATCGGCAACTCTGCGAATGGGAGAAACAAATCGCATTTGTTGAGCGCATCCGTCTAAGCGGTAGGCGCCAGCGCCCGTTCTGCCATCTCTCTCTTTTATCACTCTTCTACTTTACCCCGTTGTCCGTCACACTCCGACGCTGCCAGATACGATCCTATAATCGAGTGTCTTTCACGCACCTACATACTTTTGTATATTTCCATCTCTCTTCCTCATCATAATGTATAATAATGGTTTTTCCCAAGTTGTATAACGTTACAGCTCAATTGAGGTTAATTGGTTCAAAATTCAGTTTTAAGATATAGTCCAAACGTACGTACGTAGGCATCTTGTAAAAAGGAACCTACAAATGTCATACGGTATGTTACTACCAGAATTACACAGCCTCTCATCACAGGTATTATAAATGGCAACACTGGCTTGATGATAACTATCTAATAAAGAGATTCGACCTGTAACTTGACCCTCTAACCCCCTATTAACAAACTCATACAAATCAGACATCATTCGGACATCTGACATCGTTGATTAACGCGTATACTCATCAGCTAACACAAGCCAATCTTACCATTTGCACTCCCTATGATGCTCCAGCTGTGTAATACTGATTGTAACATATGTAGGGTATTTATCTTAAAGCATATGTTCTTTCCAGGAAGCTAGTGAGCTTGATGGTATACAAGTATACAGGGTGTTTTACAACTTGTCCGACAAATTTTAACCACATATGCACTGTTACGAAAGAAGTTGATTTCTCATAAAAAAAAATGTAATAAAAGTCCTACAGAAATTTAGTTATAAATATGAGTTTGAATAATGAATTGACAAGTAAATATCTGTATTTTGCGGTCATCGTCGTAATATTAGAATAAGCATTAATAATTCATTGTAGGAGATGTTGTACCAAACAACTGACGAAAACAAAATACCAGGATTTTTTTGTTTTTTCATACTGATAATGAAGAACGGTCGATTTTTGTGAAGTTAAATAAGACAGTATTTTGCGAGTTTATATTTTTAGTTATTTATTAATAAAAATGGCACATGTGTACACTAATGAGGAGTTGGTGGACATTGTTTTAGCGTACCGAGAAGCAAGGCAAAATTCGCGAGCGGTTTCTCGTTTGTATGCACACCGATTTACGAATACGCAATTGTTTTACGTGCACGTGCTAGTCGAGATTTGCGCTCCAGACGTGGAGTGGGTGGGAGTCAGGTTCGCCCACAACGCGTTTCAAATGCCGAGTACGAAATTTTGGATATTGTGGGAGAAAGTCAGTTAGCCCAATAGGTCCCAGAAGTGTCACATGCAACTGCGTGACGCATATTATCGGGTGATTTTCTAAGAGGTATAGGATTTGATTTTCAAAAAAAAACAAAAAAAAATTGAAAAAACGATTAAATCTTTATTTGAGTCGATAGAACGGTCGATATGTTTAAAGATTATTTCATGTAAATGCTGGCCGCGGCTCCGCTTTAGATGGCCCATGCTCAAGGTCCAATTTTGGCACACTCTCTCCAACATATCGGCCGGTATCTCACGAATAAATGCTTCAATATTGGCTTCCAGTGCGTCAATCGTTGCTGGTTTATCCCTGTAGACATTAGCCTTAACATGGCCGCATAAGAAATAGTCCAACGGCGTTAGATCACACGATCTAGGCGGTCAATTGACGGGCCCCAAACGTGAGATAAACTGTTCACCGAACTCGCCTCTCAATAGGCCCATTGTTTCGTGTGCGGTGTGGCATGTGGCACCGTATTGTTGAAACCACATGTCAGCCAAGTCCAGCTCTTCCATTTTGGGCAAAAAAAGTTTGTTATCATCGCACGGTAGCGCTCGCCATTCACAGTTACGTTCCGGCCATTGTCGTCTTTGAAGAAGTACGGCCCGATGATGCCACCGGCCCATAATGCACACCAAACAGTGATTTTTTCGGGATGCATTGGTAGCTATTGCAATGCTTCTGGCTGGTCTTTACTCCAGATGCGGCAATGTTGCTTGTTAACGTACCAATCCAACCAGAAATGTGCTTCGTCGCTGAACACAATTTTTCGATAAAAATGTGGATCTTCCTCCCACTTTGCCAGCGCTCATTCACCAAATTGGAAACGTTGTGGGAGGTCGTGTGGCCTCAATTCTTGCACCAGCTGTATCTTATAAGGTTTTAGACCCAAATCCTGTCGCAAAATTTTCCACGTAGGCCCAATTGTTGCGAACGTCGGCGAATCGACATTTCACGGTCATCACTAACACTGGCGGATACAGCCGCAATATTTTCTTCAGTCCTCACTCTACGTCTGCGTGTTGGTGGTTTAATGTCCAATAATGTAAACTGGGTTCGAAATTTAGTCACAAGCTTCCGAATAGCTCCCTCAGTAGGCCGACCAAATTGCCCATAAATTGGACGCAGTGCTCGATGCACTCTCTTAACCGAGCATGAATTTTGATAGTAAAATTCAATAATTTGCAAGCGTTGTTCGTTCGTAAGTCGATTCATGGTTAAATTATAGACCAAACTGAACAAGTTTGACAATGACACAAGAAACGATTCACGCGTCATCTGTCAAAAACGTGTTGCCAAAAAGATACTGGCAAAAAATCACCCATTACATAAGGCCCAACATGAACAGCTTTTATAGGTAAGTGAACTGTTAAACTGTATTATCTTATTATCTCGATTTCTGTAGGACTTTTGTTACCTTTTTTTTCTGATAAATCAACTTCTTTTGTAACAGTGCATATGTGTTTAAAATTTGTCGGATAAGTTGTGAAATACCCCAACAAAAATGTAGGTTCCTTTTAACCTTGAAAAAAAATGAATTATGATAGCATTGTTAACTTCAAATGAGTAAGGAATTGAAGTATCCCATTATTTGATGGAATTTAGCTAAACAACAAATTATAATTTGGTTTTAAAATTGAAAAATCGATGAAATCATGATTTAAATCATTTGATTTGAATCGTCGTAGCTCTGGTTTTGAGAATAAATAAATTTTGCAGTAAAATATCCTAGGTATGGTCCTGTCCGCACGTATCATCGAGTGTGTGGGAATGCCCTGACCATCGAATAAACGGTGGCCCAACAACAACCCTTCCGTCGATCGAGGGAGGACAATAGCGCGCATACTGGACGCGTTTGCGATCTGTTTATCATCATACAGAAATGAAAAATGATCTGCGTTCGACGGAAAGGTGCACGGTACTACCTTTTGGTACATCATCGAGAGATGTGACAATGCGTGGGAATCCGCCGGTCCACTGGACGTTCATTTCTGCGGACATTCAGAGCAGAAAAGGGTATAACGGAGTCGCCCCGTTTGCTTGAAGAAATTGGGTTACAGGTACTAAACGTGTTTAATGGCATTGTGTATCGCATAACGGGAAATTATTTCATAAAGATATTTTCGCACGTGGTACTTATGACGAATCAGAGGATCTCATGATCTCCAAGTTGTTACGTAAGAAGTATATCTTGTTCTCTCATTAGCCATCATCAAATATGTCATAACATATTTATTTACACCACCTACAGTTCAACCAATTATTGGTGGGAGACCAGAAGCTCACATAGTACAAACATACAGTAAGAAATATAGCGATCAAGAAACTGCACAATTAATTACATAACTGATTTGCAGAGGATTTTGATAGAAGTCACATTCGTATCGAATATATCAATTCTGTTTTGCACATTGTTCAGATAGTTACATATGGAATATAACGGAGAACGCAAAAGTATGTTGGATTTGAGCGTTGGTAAATGAAGAGTTGGAATGCTTCTGATGAGACTTCATGGTATATTAAATGACACAGGACAACAAATTTTACTTTTTTAATTGTATCTTGTGGGAAAAGTGCACTTCTTTGTTAATTTTGGGGCGCTGAATCCAAAAATGACAATGAAATAAAAAAATTAGTTGCGGTTTAGAAAAAAACTTTTTATTTTCAAGGATATATTAAAAAAAGTAACAAGATTCATATACTTATAAGAATCACTATATGCGCTGTCTTTTTGCTGTTGTTTTATGGATCGTTTCTGGAACATCTCTACCAAGAGTCCAACAGTAGTCTGCAAGCATGGAAGGATTCCACTTTCCCTGGTACATTTTTTCCATTGTTGAAATATCCTGATGAAAACGTTCGCCGTGCTCATCACTTACGGCTCCGCAATTGTCAGGAAAAAAGTCCAGGTGTGAGTGTAGGAAATGTATCTTAAGAGACATATTACAGCCTATCTTTTGATACGATGACAGCATATTTTTGACAAGGGTTTTATAGTTGTCATCTTTTCTATTTCCCAAGAAATTAGTGACCACCAGACGGAAATCATTCCAAGCAGTTTTTTTCAATACCTGTTTTCAAACTGTGTATCTTTCAAAATATTTCGAATCTGTGGCCCAACAAAAATACCTTCTTTAACCTTTGCCTCACTTAGTCTTGGAAATATCTGACGCAGGTATTGAAAAGCTGACCCATCTCTATCTAATGCCTTGACAAAGTTTTTCATTAGGCCCACCTTGATATGCAGTGGTGGTAATAAAATTTTTTTCGAATCTACTAATGGCATATGCTGTACATTTTTTGACCTGGCTCTAGGAATTGACGAACAGGCCAGTTTTGTCTGGTGTAATGAAGTGCCTTTGCTCGACTGTCCCATTCACACAAAAAACAGCAAAACTTTGTGTAGCCTAGCTGCAGCCC